>CAMTDV010000030.1:53362495-53944995 GCA_947069175.1 Scalesia atractyloides
GCTTCAAGGAAACCCAGGACCACGATGGCCTGGGTCCCACTGTCTTACTAATCTTCTTATTTTTCAGGAACAACCAAGGAGGAGCTATTGACAATCTCTGGAATGTTGATAGCGGTTGTTCGAGAGACATAAAGGATTCCATCTCACTGTTGCAAAAGGTTCAATTTTTTTTCCAGATGATATGTTTCCTTTGGAGGAGATGAGGTAAGATAAGATAAGCGAAAAAAGGTACAAATTTAAATTTCGTGCTTTAATTCTGATATTGATTAGTCCTCAATCTAATGACGGAACGGTTAAGCAAAAACAACAAAAAAGATTTTCCTTTTTCTTTCGTTTAAAACTTTGTACATACTATTTCTTCATTAGGTAAATTTGTGCATAAAGTGTGATGCACAAATTTTGGGGGAAGAGGGAGATATACGTACATACGCATTGTTTGAGGGGGAGAAAACCCGAAAAAATCCAAAAACATTTGAAAAATAGAAAAATTCAAAAACATTTGAAAAACAGAAAATACAAAAAGACTTTATTACATAAAATGAGAAATGAAATGAATGTTCGTGTTAAAGGGCGTGACTGACGTAGGTAAGGTATCGTAGCTGAAAATACTAGTACCTAATGTGATATGTCGATAGGTTTGACGCTCAAAGGAATACTAGGTGATACAAACTTAACGAACTATGTATCTTGTGGGTAACATACCATCGGCGTATGATTTCATGGTCTTAAATCTTGCGTTAATAGATAGCCAACATCTGAAGTTTCAGATCTTTATGCTGATGAGTCATTCGAGATATCAGAGATGTCCTTCTGTTGCATCTAGATATATGCAAACCTAGGCACAGTCAGAATATCTTAAAAGAGACAAAAAGAGGCCAAAAACCTTAAAGGAAGAAAATATCACTATGAGTGAATTCCGTGAGCTTTTAAAGCAAAATGCATACCAATAGGTATTTGCCGAATATTATTGGTCACTCTACTGTACGAAAGTACTAACCTGTTCACCAATAGGCTGACGTTGTAAAAGATAAATGATGATCTCAGTATACTCACCTGCTACAATGAATCGTTGTGCTTACCTTGATCGCGGGGGTATGTCATGGTATGGGACACACGGGTATTATAATATAATATTACCTTAAGCGAATCACGAAGTTGAAAAATGAAAATGGAGCGTTAAAGTTTAAATGGACAAACAAATCGGCAATCGCTTAGATTATGAATAAGTTCGCACTGAAAAATGTTCATTGGTCCGCATGAAAACAATTTTGATCCCATTGCAATTGTATATATTGTAACTCCTGAGTTAGTTTCTTCGTTTAGTTGCGTTTCTGTTTGTATTCTTATTTAAAAATTTTAAAAATAGAAATTTCAAAAATCCAAAAATAGTGTCTTGTTTTCACTAAACCAAAAATCCAAAAATAGAGTGCTTTCTTGTAGTATTAAAAAAAAAACTTTAACCATTCTTGAAGATTTTGGTTGATCTCCAAAAGTTGAAGAAATTTGAATTTTTATCCAAGTACAAGTACTTGGACATACCAAACGTTCGCGTGGTACTCTCCTCTATTGCATAGAAATGTCTGCTTATATATTTCTGAAAAAATTGCAGAACTTGATATCAATCAAGAACATGGGTTGCTGAAGATTGAGATGCTGTTAGTTGCTGACAAAGCCTGAAGCATCACAACAAAAAGGTGTACCTAAGTCAGAAGAACCAGATTCGAGTCATCGTCTGACAATGATAGTATATTCGAAGAAGTACCTATGAACCTGCTTGCTTGAAATTGAGAGATCCAAGAAGAAAAGAGCTGCTGAGAATCCTCATCTTGCATTCTTTTTGACAAAGACGTTTCAAGCAAAGCTGATCATGATCCTGATACGAAGCTAACCACATGAGTTGAAGAAAGAGACCCAGTGCTGAGAGTTCGTTGAAGTGTGAGACTGACTTCAACAACACTTACTGCATAGCGACAACCATAGACTCCGTTGAAGACGTTGCTGAATTCGTGCTATGAAGACAATTTCATGCATCAGTCTAGGGGGAGATTGTTAGGTCCTAAAAGTGTGAGACTAACGCATCAAATTAACTGGTGTGCGTTAAGAGTATTATATTTTTATTAACATTTTAAGTCCATTTTACGCATTAGTCAAATTTTAAATTTATAAAACACGATATTATGATATTATACTAACACTAAACACACACTTGGGCAAGTGCACCAATCGTGAGCGTAGTATAGCGTTGGTAAGATACCGAGATCGTCCAATGACACAAGAGCTTTTAATACTGATTTATCATCAACGTCTAATCAATCTAAAATTTTTGATAAAAGTTTGAAAAATAAAATTAAATCTAAAAATAGAAAGATAAATAAAATGAAATACAAATAGACAAGATAGAATCACTTGGATCCCACTTCTCTTTTATGTATCCTTTGATAGTTTTTGCACTTTCGGACTTTCTAAGAGATTATCTTAATTATAGTAGTAGGCCCCTCTTTTGAAGGTGACGTTACACTCAACCCTGTGGTTTGAGTCAGCAGGGATACAATCCCAAAGGGTCGGAATATTAGAAGATAATTAAATAAGTTATTAATGTGAAAAGTGGTAGGCCCCTCTTTTGAAGGTGACGTTACCCTCGGCTAAGTGGTTTGAGTCAGCAGGGATACAATCCCAAGAAGCCGGTTTAAAATATTAATAGTAGTTTACATATGAGGGGTTCAAGCTATTCGTGCCCCCGCCATCCAATACCCATAGAGCATTGAAGGAGGCCCTAGTAAGCTTGAACCAAGTTCTCGCAGGATTTATACACTGAACGAGACAAGAACTTTACCAAACCACCCTTCTAACCCCCTTCCAAGTAGTTAACACGCTTTATATAGACCGTAAAGACACGAATGAGCAAATCAATGACATCATGAAGAAATGGTTAGGAAAATTCACTTTCAACATAAGAAACTAGTTATTAAAGTCATTAATACATACCCAATTAAAAAGTGTCGAACGATTAAAAACTAAAAGTAATACATAGAAGATTAGTCTTCACCAAGTGATGTAAGGAATTAGCCAAGCATAGCCTTTGTTTGACAAGAACCCTTGCAATCTATCTTGGATCCCGAGACTACTACACACTCTAAAGATGATTGATGGATGATGGTGGTGGGTGTTGGTGGAGTGGTGGCAAAGTGAGAGAAAAGTGGTTTGCCAAGGGATGCCTTTGAATGGAACCAAGCACATCTATTTATATCCAGAACAGAGCCCTGACCACGGCCTCGTTCCGATGGACACGGCCCCATGGTGACCAATTTCTCTTCCTTCATTAACTGTAGATGTTATGTTTTGTACGAACCACACCCGGTGGTGACCGAGCACGGCCCGTGGTCAATGTACTTCCTGTACAATCAAGATTTTACGAATCTTAGAGTTGACCACGGGCCGTGTCCCCGTGGTGAGCTGGACACGGCCCGTGGTGGCCAGAATTCTGCAGTTTTTGTCTTTTCTGTAGAAGCTGTTGGCTGAGCATGAGGTGTGGTGGCTGAGCACGGGGCATGGTGAGCTTGAGCACGGGGCGTGGTGAGCTGAGCACGGCCCCGTGGTGGGGCTTCTGTTTCTCTTGTTTTTGTTCTTGGGATGCTGCCAAGGGGCTGGGCAAGTCACATTATTTCTTCTTCTTGTATTTTGTGTTGGTTTTAGCTGCTAATTTGCTTATTTTATTTGTTTAAGCTCTTTTAGTCCTGTAAATTAAAAAGGAACAAAGAAACATGCTTTTTCCAACATTAGTACTGAAAAAGGGTTGGTCTTATGCCTCGTTTGATGTAATTTATATGTTGCATTTTGTACAAATCAAATACTCCCACACTTGAACCTTTGCTTGTTCTCAAGCAAAACTCTTAAATGTGGCTTACACTCCCAAATGGAATAGGTAGAAGAGAAGTTTTGAGCTTATCTTTTGAGTGTCGGGTATCCAAGTTCTAATTTATTTTTTATTTTATTTACAATCTTATTCGCCATGATTTATTTAAAACACATTTTAAGAAAAAAAAATTATTTTGGGCATAACATGTCTTTATAAAATTATATTTAGTTACATACACATTTACACATCTCACAAGTGTTCACTCAACTCTCGGCCGAAGATTTTTAAATAGAAACGCTCGAACCCTATGTGGAGCATACTCCTACCATAGGCTTGACAAACAATCAAACATCCTCCTTTTTGACATTTCAATCCTCGTAAATATCAAGAGGACTTTAAAAATGGTAGGTTTTGGCTTGTTAGGTGTTTTTGGGTAAAAATTGTGAAAAATGTAACAAGTGTCGGTTTTTAGAATTCTTTTGTGGCTTAGAAAAAAACTTTAATCAAAGTGTTTTTTCTTTTCTTTTCTTTCTCTCTCTTTTTCTTTTTTTTTTTTTTTTGAATAAAGTTGAAACTAAGCCATACTTTGTAATTTTATAACCGAACTTTTTACGAAAAATGAGGGGTGTGAAAATAAAAGGGTTTTATGGATGTGGGTGATTGTTTTTGGCAAGGTTTGTATTTTTGCGGGTTTAGGAACGAAACGGTTAAGGCTCAAATGGGGTTTATTAATGGGATATTTTTGGTAATGGATGAAAAAGAAAACGAATGGTTTAGAAAGAAAGAAAAGTGGGTTATAGTCTTAATGCCTCCATCATTTACTTACTTGGATCTGTGTCGGTAATGATTTGAAACGTATTGCTTTGCCAAGTTATAGATTTGTAAGAACCAAACGGGCTATTCACACAAGAAACGAAAAATTGAGCAATTAGTTATAGATATGTATTTATATGCTCGGTAAAGGCTCAAAACTCACTTTTTGTGGGAAAAGAGGGTATAGTGTAAAAATCGATAAGTAATCAAATTTTACAAAGATTTGTTATGCTAGTTTTTATAATTTTCTTAATCGGTTCTTTTTATCACGACGCTATCAATTGTAAATTAGTAAAAACATAATTTTTAGAACTTATATTTCCCAAACTTAAACGAAGACAAGTAAATTTTTTTTTTGAAAAGATTTGGGGTGATTAGCGGTTCCAAGGTGAGTTTTGTGTAAGGCTTGTTTTTATGACTCACAAAATTCAAGGTTTTAGCATCCCCCCCACACTTAAATTACACATTGCCCTCAATGTGTCCAAAAATAAGTTTTTTGGTTGATTAGAATGTGAAAAGTGGGTTAAAAACAAGTTTTTATGTTACGGGGCTGCTGAACACGGGGTGTGGTGAGCTGAGGATGGGGTGTGGTGAGCTGAACACGGGGTGTGGTGAGCTGAGCACGGCCCCGTGGTCATATTTTCGGTAACAGAAAGTTACAGAAGGATGGCCACGGGGCGTGCCCAGTGGACACAGCCCGTGGTCATGTACCTGTTAGAAAATTTTTCTATAGAAGTTTGGGCACGGGGGTGTGTTGGGTGGCCACGGCCCCGTGCTGCACATGCTACAATGCTGGAAATTTGTCGAGAGGCTCCTGTTTAGATGCATGGGGTTCCTTTTTAAACGTCCCTTTACCATCTCCAATCCTTCTTTGAGTGTTTATTATCTCTACTAATTTATAAACTTAAAATAAAAGCTTTAACTAAGAATTAAACTAAATCTTAAACATGATTGTCCTTTCAAAACAAAAGAAACCACACTTTTGAAAGTTGAACAAGTATGTTTAAGTAAACTACTCTTATTAATTTATAATCCATGGAATGCCTCCATGGTGCGCCACGTTTATAAGGGTCTTTGGCTAGACCCAACGTATCGGGTGGCTCTGGCTCATCTTTAATCAGGGGGTTGTCATTGTTGATTGGATATTTCATTGATTGGTCAAGATTGACATACCTTTTGTCGGCCCCCAATTGAATTGGTAGGTTGTTTTGCTTCCGGTTGGTCAAGGCTTCATGGATTTTTACAAAAGATTGTCCCAACACAACTGGAGCATTATCAAGAATAATAAGGTCGGTTGGGACTACTATTTGATTTGTTTGCACTAACACCTCCTCAATCACTCCCGTTATTTTTATTATTTTTCGATTAGAAAGAAAAATGGGGATTCGAAGTGGAGAAAAATCACTAATATTTAATTTTTCAAAAATGTAGTTTGGCATTAAATTAACACAAAGATCTTTATCAATCGTAATGTTTCTAATAAAAGTGTTTTGAAAAAAATGGAACCGGTTTTATGTTCATTTCAAATTGCTCATCTTTTATTAGCGTAGTTTGATCGTTTGTTAATCTAACGCTAACCATTTCGTCAATTTTAATGTTAGTGTTTGACTCATTTAAAAACTTAGCATGAGTAGGTACCAAACAATGGTTTTCGAAAGAAGGTGACAAGAGAATTAATTTCTTGTAAGTTTGACTCTTTTTCGAAATTATCGTTTTCGGACTTACCTTTTTTGTCGTTTGGTTCATGCGTTGGTTTTTCACTTAGTTGTTCTTCCATTTTTACTTCTTCGATTATTAATTCCTTGATACAAACAGCCTTTTCCCTTGCTCTGGATTCTTTTAGTAACCGCTCAAGAGTTTTGAGATGTTCTATTATTCTTTCGGCTTCGGGGAGGATGGTTGGTGGTGTGTCAAAATGAGTGGGATAAGTGTTCCAATCAAAGCTTGATTTTGGAAGTTCAAAATTGTGTTCCTCATAATAAGAATATGAGGCGGATGGTTGGAAAATGTCACAGTATTGTACCGAATAGGGATTGCCGCAAATGGTACAATATTCTTCCTCATAATCATCCTCCATGTAGTAGTGAGTGTAATCTCCCGAGTATTGATCCATAAGGAAATACCCAATAGGTTACAAAGTCTCGGGACCAGAAAATAAAATTGAGAGGTAGAAACAGAAGTTCACCACGGCCCCGTGTCCAATGGGCACGGCCTATGATCAAATTCTATATCTGGGCGTTTGAAAAAAAACTGGTTTAGTAATTTGCAGCACGGGGCGTGTCCAATGGGCACGACCCGTGTTCAGCCTACTGTAAAACTAAAAATTCCTAAAAATGAGAAAACGAGCGCGCAATTTTGAAAAAAATGATTAGGCCATTGATTTTAAGCTTTCTCAAAATCCTTGCGTCCCCGGAAACGACGCCAAAAACTTGGTGTGCGTTAAGCGTATTATATTTTTATTAACATTTTAAGTCCATTTTAAGCATTAGTCAAGTTTTAAATTTATAAAACACGATATTATACTAACACTAAACACACACTTGGGCAAGTGCACCAATCGTGAGTGCAGTATAGCGTTCGTAAGATACCGAGATCGTCCAAGGACACAAGAGCTTTTAATACCGGTTTATCGTCAACGTCTAATCCATCTAATTTTTTGATAAAAGTTTCAAAAATAAAATTAAATCTAAAAATAGAAAGATAAATAAAATGAAATACAAATAGACAAGATAGAATCACTTGGATCCAACTTCTCTTTTATGTATCCTTTGATAGTTTTCGCACTTTCGGACTTTTTAAGAGTTTATCTTAGTTATAGTAGTAGGCCCCTCTTTTGAAGGTGACGTTACCCTCAACCCAGTGGTTTGAGTCAGCAGGGATACAATCCCAAAGGGTCGGAATATTGGAAGATAATTAAATAAGTTATTAATGCGAAAAGTGGTAGGCCCCTCTTTTGAAGGTGACGTTACCCTTGGCTAAGTGGTTTGAGTCAGCAGGGATACAATCCCAAGAAGCCGGTTTAAAATATTAATAGTAGTTTACATATGAAGGGTTCAAGCTATTCGCGCCCCCGCCATCCAATACCCATAGAGCATTGAAGGAGGCCCTAGTAAGCTTGAACCAAGTTCTCGCAGGATCTATACACTGAATGAGAAGAACTTTACCAAACCACCCTTCTAACCCCCTTCCAAGTAGTTAATGCGCTTTATATAGACCATAAAGACACGAATGAGCTAATCAATGACATCAAGAAGAAATGGTTAGAAAAATTCACTTTCAACATAAGAAACTAGTTATTAAAGTCATTAATACATACCCAATTAAAAAGTGCCGAAAGATTAAAAACTAAAAGTAATACATAAAAGATTAGTCTTCACCAAGTGATATAAGGAATTTAGCCAAGCATGGCCTTTGTATAACAAGAACCCTTGCAATCTATCTTGGCTCCTGAGACTACTACACACTCTAAAGATGATTGATGGATGATGGTGGTGAGTGTTGGTGTTTTGTGGTGGTGGAGTGGTGGCAAAGTGAGAGAGAAGTGGTTTGCCAAGGGATGCCTGAATTCTGCAATTTTATCTTTTCTGTAGAAGTTGTTGGCTGAGCATGGGGTGTGGTGGCTGAGCACGGGGCGTGGTGAGCTTGAGCACGGGGCATGGTGAGCTGAGCACGACCCCGTGGTGGGGCTTCTGTTTTTCTTGTTTTTGTTATTGGGATGTTGCCGAGGGGCCGGGGAAGTCACGTTATTTCTTCTTCTTATATTTTCTGTTGGGTTTTAGCCGCTAATTTGCTTCTTTTATTCGTTTAAGCTCTTTTAGTCCTGCAATTAAAAAGGAACAAAGAAACGTTCTTTTTCCAACATTAGTACTGAAAAACGGTTGGTTTTATGCCTCGTTTGATGTAATTTATATGTTGCATTTTGTACACATCATTAACGCAACAGACTAGGTTGCGAACTGGGATTAATTGGGATAGTTTGTATTAGGTTTGGACCTTTATAGGTCACTTGGGCATGCCATATGCCATGTGAGCCAGACAAGCCCAAGGGAAGCCCATGAGGGGCATGGGCAAACCCTAAGTATAAAAGGACCATTATGTCATAATTAGGGTTATGCCTTTAGTGAAGAACTTGGTAGCCTCCACCATAATAGAGAGAGAGAAACCAAGAGGTGTGACGAACTTGTATCAAACGGTTTTGCTATTCGTAGTAATAGAATCGTATGCAAGTTTGAAAGTGATTCGCGTGTTATTCTTGTTCATCTCGTTTCTCTTATTTTTTGGTTTACTTGAATATCATCAAGTTTGGATTACACCCATCCTCGGTGATTGTTTGATATCGTTGTTAGATCCGAATTTTTGGGACTTACACTTATTAAAAGAAAATAGAAAAAAACGGGCGAAGACCAGATCGAACCCGGATCCCCACCCGGATCAGGTTTAACGCAGCACATTAAGACCGCTGGACTACCGTTTTTTTGTGATATATCATGAACCCATTTTGTGTTAATATCACTTGTATCTGATTTGTTTCACCTTCCTTATTCACGAAAGGGTAACCCAAATCACTCATAACTTGGTCAATATTTGTTCAATTAACTTCATTCTTGTTCCTAAAGCTTTGGTTTTAATATAGGAACTTATAGCAACCTCCAATCATCCCTAAAATTCTTTTCATTATCTCAATTTTAATCCAAATCAAATATCCATTAAAGAGGGCAAATATTATAAAATTAATTCATCAAGTTCATCTATTATATCAACCATAACCGCTCTCAATTGTCATCTCATCCCATTAGTACGAAAACTCATTCTCAGTTCGTGCAAACAACCTCTACGACTCGCGGATTCAAGACAAAGGATTTATAGGGCTTGTAAATTCAAGTCTTGATTTCTCTCTTAATTTTTAAGCAATCAGGTAAATTCAAAGCCTAACATGCATATTTTTTTTAGATTTATAAAACCCCTCTATCAATTTCTGTGATAGAAGGAATCCAAAATCCGAATTAAATTTATTGTTTTTTCGTGTTCTTAAATGATAGAATTTTAGGATTTTGATTTTTGATTAATGTTTTATTGAAATTGATAATTGTTTACTGTTCATAATTATGTTAGATTAGATCTTGTAGTTTTTAAGAATTTTTTGTCTTGTTATGAATTTATTTATATTTTAATCATGTTATAATCACATAAAAAATATTACAAAAATAAGATAATTATTATAAAAAAAGTTTATAAATACTAAATCCAGAAAATATATAATTTATGTAATTCTCATTATTAAATTCATCTCTTGATTTGTTTTATAATAAAAAGATTTAATTACATTATGGACTAATAACTATCCTTTGTAAACACTCACTATAATTATTTTAACATGAATTATTTGTAAAGGTATATGGTTGGGAAAATTCCTCTAACACCCCAAAAATATTAAGTTTATACGAATATGTATATATGTAAGTATATATACATGTGTATGTATCATTACATATACCAAAAGAAAACAAACCTAATCACTAACAAAAATTAGGTTGTTTAGAAACAACAAGTTGCAAAGTAAAAATAGGCAATAGATAAACTTGGGGGACCAAATTGTCAATATTGAAACTTAATTAATTAAAAGAGTTTTAAAACACAAAAACACACACTGGTGTGTGTGTTTGGTCGACCAAGCCAGAGAAAGAAAGGAGAAAAGCCCCCCAAACCCTAAATTCAACTAATTTATCAAATTGAAAGGGGTAAAAGTGTGTAATCTCATGCATGAACTGAATTTTGTGATCATCTAAGCTAGGAGATCATAAGGGACTTAGGAAAGATTCATAAATGACTAATAGAGAATTTATGAAAAGAGTTCGGAATTAAGTAAGTTCAACATTCATAAAGTTGAATGGGTTGAATAAATATGGGTGCGTACCGGTTAACGGATGTGTAAAACACAAGGAAGTTACCCCCGAGGAATGGGGTACATTCATAAAAATGATAATTTTGCAAAAGGATGTGGTTTAATAAGTTTGTTTGCCAAAATGTGTGCAAACGGGTCAAAATAATCAAATATACAAATTTCAAATTTATAGAATAAAACATGTTGTTATGGGTCCGGGTAGTGGATTTCAAGTTAAACTTGTGGACAATAGTTTTATGATGAAATAGAAACAAGTTTCGTGTTAAACGGATGAATGGTTTAAAAGATATGGGGATTTTCGTATCAAAAACGACAAAGTTGGAATTCCTGCAACAACCCACCGTAAGCTACGGTGGCCTACAATAGCTTACGGTAGGCTGCTTCTTTTGAAAGCAGATTGTGCTCACTGTAAGCTAGGTGGCCAACCGTAGCTTACGGCTGTCACACCCCGACCCGCAGCGGAAAAGGTGATCGGGGCATGATTGGGTTTTCATCAAAGCTCATGACAATTATTATAATGTTTCATATTTATTATTACAATTTAAAGGAGATCATACAATCATATCATACAAGTTCAACATGTTCTATACATCTTTCTAGGCTTCATTATTTTTCTTCTAAGGCACTTTCCTATGTGTTCCTTGCTTCATCCTGTCCACCTGTATCATGTGTAAAAATGGTTTTTGGATCAACAAAAAGTTGGCGAGTGAATCCTATTTAAAACATTTAAACGTGTTTATTGAATTGATTATAAAATAAAGTGCATAACCACATATGAGTAAATGTAAATGTAAATTTATTCACAAAACACTTAATATTAAATATTGCACACACATACAACAATAGATTGTTTTGAGGCACGCGTTGTTCAACTCGTCTCCCACGAGGAACTGATGGGCCTAATGAATGAGTTTTGAGGCACGCGTTGTTCTACGAACTGATGGGCCTAATGAATGAGTTTTAAGGCACGCATTGTTCAACTCGTCTCCCACGAGAAACTGATGGGCCTAACAAATAATTTGCATACAACTTGACAATATGTAATATATAACAACAAACAATATTTACATTCTAAGTTTAGATCATAATATGGTATAGCACGAGTTTGAATAAACGAATTAGTTTAGGCGACACATGATACACCCCAAAACATGAATAAAAAGGGGAATTTGTAAGAATTCACTCACATTGGGTTCGTTCGTTTGATGATGTTGAATGCGCACGAGTTTGGAGTGTTGATCGACGAGGAAACTAACCTAAATAATACGGAAAGGTACGGTAAATAAGTGGATTTTATTAACAATTTTAATAGGGTTTTTAGATTTATTTTTGTGAGTTTAAGGTTATTTTCTAACTTTAAAAACATTATTTTTAAGTATTTTTAATTGATTTTTAAATTTAAATAAATAAATAAAAATATAAGAAAAATGTTGACTTTTTGGGTTGACCATTGACCGTTGACTGTTTGACTGTGACTGTTGACTGTTTGACCGGTTCGATCGTGTGTATGTATGCGCCGGGTAAGGCTCGAACCCGAGACCTCCCGTACGCTTGCACGCAGCTCTACCAACTGAGCTACGTGTCTAACCCGAAATATTTCTGTTTTTAATTATACTTATATACAAATTAGATAAATTCATTTCTGTCCTTATTTAAAAACTTGATAATTGCCAGAACCGGTGCGGTAGCCTGGACTCGAACTCGCGACGTGCTTAATGTTTTTGCACACAGTTCACCACTGGACTGTGTGTCTAACTTGGTTATTATTCCGGTTTTTATTATACTTATATACTTTTTAGATTTACCCAGAAATCATTTGTTAAAAAGAATTTTAATTATACCGAACCGGTGCCGTCAACAGGTCTCGAACCCGGGACCTGTGGTTTAGTGTTGCACACAGTCCACCGCTGGTTAATATACTGATTTTTATTATACTTAACATCTTACAGTGAGTTAACCCGGTTTGGTTTAAAAAAAAACATTTTTATTTCCGAGAATAAGGTCGTGATAGGGATCAAACTCGAGACGTGTGATAATTGTTTGCACACAGTCCACCGCTGGACTGTGTGTCTAACCCGAGATATAACCCGATTTATATTACATATATACACAATCCAAAACTTCATCTTCTTCGTAAACATTACCCAGAAACCAAATCCCGACTATTTCGATAAATTTATCAATTTCTTTAGTAAATTGTAATTAACTACATATGAGATTAATAAAAATGAGAGAGATTAGGTGTAAGATATACCGAACAGAGATCCCCTGATTCTCCGGCGAGATTCCGATAACAGCAGGTTATTCCGACGACGTGTATCTTGCGGCAGAGGATCTTCAGGAAGTTTGAGGTGAGTGTGGGTGACTTCGGTATGGGCTCTAGATGTTCTGTTTATAAAGTAAGGCACAGAGATGAAATGGGTTCGGTTTTCCGGCGACTTGCAGAGAATTCCGGCGAACACAGATAAATTCCGGCAGTGGTGTGTTTGAACAGAAAGCTCGAGATGTTGTAGATAAAATGATTTGTAATCGGTTTCATCTTTTAATGTTTCCGATTTCATTCATTTTTCTTAAATGTTTTCGGTTATGAAAAACTGAAATTCTTTGATTCAGAGTAGAATTGGTAACTGAAGTTGAATTAAAACACAATTCAGTAACGGATGATTGTATGCGCGTTCCATTTCTCCGTTGAACTCGTAACTGCCGAAATCTTTTTGGGCGGCTTTCCTTTTGAACTTCCCTTAATTGAAATGCGTATACATATATTAATGGGTCTAAAATAAACCGAATGAGGCTCGGCAGCCGAACGGTTTATGTGTATGCGATAGAGGCGGGTGACCCGGCTTTTGGCGCGGGTTCGAATCCCGGCCAACCCTTTTATTTTTTTATTCCTTGATTATTACAAATTTTCAATTATAGGTTTTAAGTTATAAAATGTGTATTAATTATGTATCGTATAAAATTAATTTGAGCATTAATTACGCAACGAAAATTTTAACTGGATGCTCGGTTAATAAACGAAGCGGGTTTGGTTAACCCGGTTTTTTGACGGATGTTACATTATCCCCTACTTTTAGAAATTTCATCCCGAAATTTAAGTAGTGGCATGTTTGTCTCAAAAGGATGGTGTTTTAATTTGACAATTACATACTTTGAAGGGAGTAAGAGTTTAAATTTTGCTTGAGGCGGTAACGTTCCTTGTAAGGGTTGAATACCCTGCTTCAGGAATCGCTTTTTGTTGCCTACGATAAAGAAAATTGATAAACAGAGTTGATTGAGTAATTATGATTTTATGCACAAGAGTTTTGATACGTTTGGAAAGATAAGGTTATATCCTAAAACAAAACTTCTACTACTAAAACCTACATGGAACTTCTCATAATCGCCTGACAATGCCTCTGATCCTTTGGCAAGAATACTTATATATAGGAAGTACCAGCGGCTTATCCACCATATTCTTGTCAAATTTTCATTGGCTTTATCAGCAAGTTATGATTGGTTCTATGATGTGACTCTAGAACATAAACAACACAACAACCAAAGCCTGAGTCCTAATTCTGATAGTATACATGTTTGAATGGTGACAGTACCTCTCTCGTTTGTTATGATGGAGAGGTTAGTCTATGTAGAAATGGAACACAATCCAATTTCTTTAAATGATGAGATGATATGAATGCTAAATCAGTGAGTATAAAACAAACTTCAACCAAGACATTACTAAATCCTACATGGAACTTCTCATAACCGCCTGACAATGCCTCTGATCCTTTGACAAGAATACTTATATATAGGAAGTACCAGCGGCGTATCCACCATATTCTCATCAAATTTTCATTGATTTTATCAGTAAGTTATGATTAGTCCTATGTGACTCTAAAACATAAACAAACACAACAACCAAAGCTTGAGTCTTAATTCTGATAGTATACATGTTTGAATGATGACAGTACCTCTCTCGTTTGTTATGATGGAGAGGTTAGTCTATGTAGAAGTGAGACACAACCCAACTTCTTTAAAGGATGAGACTGAGATACATCGTGAGGTATGATGATATGAATGTTTAATCAATGAGTATAAAACAAAACTGAAATAGTAATTCGCATTAAGATTCTTGGATAAATTTCCAATTTATAATTGAGATACGTGAAGATTGAGATAAAATAAGGAAAACATAAAAAAAACTAAATGGTTGGAGCTGAATCTTGATTTTTGGTGAAGAAAACTAGTTGGGTGGTTCGTTTGGACCGTCATTATCTTCAACCGGATTGGCGTTGATGTTGAAAAGTCTTCCTCTTGCTGGTGGCCTAGTGGTTAGGTTTTCTTGATTTGCTTGGTTAACTGGGTTTGCTTGAGCTTGGGCGTTTATGATGTTAACCAATCGAGGGCACGTGTTTCTAAAATGGGTAGGGTCGCCACAATTGAAGCAAGCTCGAACATATGGGAATATGGGGTATTGGGGTTGTTGATATGTTTGGATCATGTTTTGAGTAGGGGGTGAGGTTGGGTTTTGAGAGGTGCGGCAAACCTTGCTCAAATGACCATAGCGTCCACAATTCGCACATAGTCGACAAGGTAAGGTAGGTGGATGGTGATAAAAACAGGTGTTGCATTGAGGGTGAGGTCCAAGGTAAGGTTTCTTATTTGGATAAGTTGAGTTGGGTGCTACTTGAGTGATTGGGATAGCTTAGAGGGGTATGGCTTGTGAAGCTGGTTGATTGTGTTGGGTGCGAAAATATGCCCATCTCGTTTTCTCTTAGAAATGGGTTGAGAAGGGGATTCGGTTTGGGTGGAGTTTGAGGTTTCAGTTGATGCTTTATCCTTCTTCTTCTCCTCCTTGAAGTCTTTATTTCGTATGCGGTTCTCGGTGAGCTCTGTAGCTAACTCCATTGCTGCTTCCAAAGTTGCAGGTGTGGTACTTATTACAGAGTCTTGAATTTTTGAAGGAAGACCTCGAATGTAGTGCTCGATCAAACGTAGAGGGGAGTGAACAAGTTGGGGACCATTTGACTTAACTCAAGAAATCTCTTGTTGTATGTGGTGTGGTCGCCTTCCTTTTGTTTCAAAGAATAGAACTCATCTTCCAATTTCTTGATTTCGCTTCTTGGGAAAAACCGTCTTGTCATGATTTCCTTCAACTCTTCCCAAGTCAAAGTCATAGCATCTTCAACACCTCGTTTGGCCTTCTCTGTGTTCCACCAGGTAAGTGCTATTCCAAGTAAACGACCGGTAGCATATCGCACTTTGCGATTATCAGGGCAATCACAATTTAGAAAAGTGTTTTCCATTTCTTCAAACCAATGGAGGAGAGCGGTGACACCTTCAATCCCTTCGTATTTTGGAGGGTCGCAGGATTTGAAATGCTTGAAGGTGCATTTAGTGGTAATTGGGGGAGGGTGTGACAACATTTTGATCTTCTTGATTGACGGGATTAGCGGTAAGGGATTGTTGAACTTGAACTACAATGTTGGGTATTACGGCAGCCATTTGTTGAGCGATTTGGGCAGCCATGCGCTCGCGGGCTTTTCCTGATCTCATCTTCCTACGAGCGGAATTAGAAGACATCTACAAGGAATACATATCAAGAGTATGAGTTGGATGTTTTAGGGGTCATGTGTCGTATTTAGGAATGAACAATCATAAAATAAATATAGAATAATAAATCTACTACATCCATAGGATGTCTTGGGCTTTGCTCGTAATTGGGCCTTGCATGCCGCCATACTTCACCTTCGTGATCATGTGGGCCCCCATGATTACCGGGTTTTTCATATGGTTCGCATGTGTTAGCCTGGTTACGTACACTAAAACCCGGAGAAAATCGAGAAATAAGTATGTAACGTATGATATTCGGAATGTATCCAGGTGTGGACACAGTGACACCTCAAAGTGGGGTTAGTTCGAACGACGTTTGGTGTGGCATGCTTTGGCCTAATAGGTCCTTCGTACTCTCATCGTTAGTCCCCAGGTAGGCAAACTGGTCCGTTATATTGGATTTATACGAATGCCAACCTAGACAGGACGTTCCGACTACCGGTACTGGTACCCTTACAGTTACTACATGCCCGTCGCAGAACTCACTTTGATGAGATTTGAAAAATGAAAAATGCGACAAAATCTTGAATAACGGAAGTATGAAGATGATTTGAATATGTGAACATTGAAATATGTATGATGAATGTGTATGTAATTATGTATGTTTGACTGTAAGTATAATTCACTATGTATCACAAAATGTAATATTGGAAGTGTTTGCATGCATTTGTGTATGTAATAAATATGAAAGAAATAAACATCATGAGTTTGCATGTAACCACATAAACAATTAAAATCTAATCAACTATAGTATAGGCTCTAAGGGTCTAATAACCTATCCTATATCCCTATAGTCAAAAGCTCTGATACCAATCTGTCACACCCCGACCCGCAGCGGAAAAGGTGATCGGGGCATGATTGGGTTTTCATCAAAGCTCATGACATTTATTATAATGTTCCATATTTATTATTATAATTTAAAGGAGATCATACAATCATATCATACAAGTTCAACATGTTCTATACATCTTTCTACGCTTCATTATTTTTCTTCTAAGGCACTTTCCTATGTGTTCCTTGCTTCATCCTGTCCACCTGTATCATGTGTAAAAATGGTTTTTGGATCAACAAAAAGTTGGCGAGTGAATCCTATTTAAAACATTTAAACGTGTTTATTGAATTGATTATAAAATAGAGTGCATAACCACATATGAGTAAATGTAAATGTAAATTTATTCACAAAACACTTAATATTAAATATTGCACACACATACAACAATAGATTGTTTTGAGGCACGCGTTGTTCAACTCGTCTCCCACGAGGAACTGATGGGCCTAATGAATGAGTTTTGAGGCACGCGTTGTTCTACGAACTGATGGGCCTAATGAATGAGTTTTAAGGCACGCATTGTTCAACTCGTCTCCCACGAGGAACTGATGGGCCTAACAAATAATTTGCATACAACTTGACAATATGTAATACATAACAACAAACAATATTTACATTCTAAGTTTAGATCATAATATGGTATAGCACGAGTTTGAATAAACGAATTAGTTTAGGCGACACATGATACACCCCAAAACATGAATAAAAAGGGGAATTTGTAAGAATTCACTCACATTGGGTGCGTTCGTTTGATGATGTTGAATGCGCACGAGTTTGGAGTGTTGATCGACGAGGAAACTAACCTAAATAATACGGAAAGGTACGGTAAATAAGTGGATTTTATTAACAATTTTAATAGGGTTTTTAGATTTATTTTTGTGAGTTTAAGGTTATTTTCTAACTTTAAAAACATTATTTTTAAGTATTTTTAATTGATTTTTAAATTTAAATAAATAAATAAAAATATAAGAAAAATTTTGACTTTTTGGGTTGACCATTGACCATTGACCGTTTGACTGTGACTGTTGACTGTTTGACCGGTTCGATCGTGTGTATGTATGCGCCGGGTAAGGCTCGAACCCGAGACCTCCCGTACGTGTGCACGCAGCTCTACCAACTGAGCTACGTGTCTAACCCGAAATATTTCTGTTTTTAATTATACTTATATACAAATTAGATAAATTCATTTCTGTCCTTATTTAAAAACTTGATAATTGCCAGAACCGGTGCGGTAGCCTGGACTCGAACTCGCGACGTGCTTAATGTTTTTGCACACAGTTCACCACTGGACTGTGTGTCTAACTTGGTTATTATTCCAGTTTTTATTATACTTATATACTATTTAGATTTATCCAGAAATCATTTGTTAAAAAGAATTTCAATTATACCGAACCGGTGCCGTCAACAGGTCTCGCACCCGGGACCTGTGGTTAGTGTTGCACACAGTCCACCGCTGGACTGTGTGTCTAACCTGGTTAATATACTGATTTTTATTATACTTAACATCTTACAGTGAGTTAACCCGGTTTGGTTTAAAAAAAAAACATTTTTATTTCCGAGAATAAGGTCGTGATAGGGATCGAACTTGTGCCGTGTGATAATTGTTTGCACACAGTCCACCGCTGGACTGTGTGTCTAACCCGAGATATAACCCGATTTATATTACATATATACACAATCCAAAACTTCATCTTCTTCGTAAACATTACCCAGAAACCAAATCCCGACTGTTTCGATAAATTAATCAATTTCTTTAGTAAATTGTAATTAACTACATATGAGATTAATAAAAATGAGAGAGATTAGGTGTAAGATATACCGAACAGAGATCCCCTGATTCTCCGGCGAGATTCCGATAACAGCAGGTTATTCCGACGACGTGTATCTTGCGGCAGAGGATCTTCAGGAAGTTTGAGGTGAGTGTGGGTGACTTCGGTATGGGCTCTAGATGTTCTGTTTATAAAGTAAGGCACAGAGATGAAATGGGTTCGGTTTTCCGGCGACTTGCAGAGAATTCCGACGAACATAGATAAATTCCGGCAGTGGTGTGTTTGAACAGAAAGCTCGAGATGTTGCAGATAAAATGATTTGTAATCGGTTTCATCTTTTAATGTTTCCGATTTCATTCATTTTTCTTAAATGTTTTCGGTTATGAAAAACTGAAATTCTTTGATTCAGAGTAGAATTGGTAACTGAAGTTGAATTAAAACACAATTCAGTAACGGATGATTGTGTATGCGCGTTCCATTTCTCCGTTGAACTCGTAACTGCCGAAATCTTTTTGGGCGGCTTTCTTTTTGAACTTCCCTTAATAGAAATGCGTATACATATATTAATGGTTCTAAAATAAACCGAATGAGGCTCGGCAGCCGAACGGTTTATGTGTATGCGATGGAGGCGGGTGACCCGGCTTTTGGCGCGGGTTCGAATCCCGACCAACCCTTTTATTTGTTTATTCCTTGATTATTACAAATTTTCAATTATAGGTTTTAAGTTATAAAATGTGTATTAATTATGTATCGTATAAAATTAATTTGAGCATTAATTACGCAACGAAAATTTTAACTGGATGCTCGGTTAATAAACGAAGCGGGTTTGGTTAACCCGGTTTTTTGACGGATGTTACAACGGCGGGGTCTGAAGCAAACTTTCTTGTTTCATTTGTTGGGCCTTGTTTGCACTTTTGTTATGTTTTAATATGTTATATGTGTTATATAACTAAAGTTTTTGATGAATTATTGAAACGTAGGTGATCGATATGAACTCACGGATGATTGATCAATTATATCGAAGAACTGAACACCATCGAAAATCAAGCTTCCGCTTTTGTCTAGTTCTTTTAGGAACCAAAATTGTGTTAATGTGTTTTAAAAAGACTTTAAATACTTATAACTTTTAAATCAAACATGTATTTTGATTGGTAGTTAGATTTCAATTTCTTTAAATGAATGCAAATTTTTGTATAAATTTCAATTACGTAAGTTTGGGTCTTACAAGTTGGTAATCAGAGCTTAAGGTTAAAGGTTATATGTGTTCGGTTCAAAGCTTGATCAAGACATCCCGTAAGAATGGTTTTGAAATAAATCTCAATAAAATATTTTAATAAAGAAAAGAATTAAAAGTGCATGGGAGGAGTGTGTTTATACACTCGAACCCAGAAAAATGCCCTAAGCACGAACGGTTAAGGCAAGTTGTATACTTGGCCAAATCAAAGAAGAAAGATACATTGAGTGTAGAAACAAAGGTAGAAAATAAATTCTCATATAATAATGTGAGAATAATGAAATGGAATGTTTACCAACTTATCGTAAGCGTTTCAGATAAACGATGTCGGGTGGAAATGGTGATGACACGGTACCTTTAATTACTGAACAGATAAAAGAAAAGATTTCTGGGGAAGTCGGGAAAGCCTTGAAGCTAGCCTATCGGGATTCATGCAAAAGCTACAAAACGCAATACTCAGAATGCTGAGGAGAAAATAAACAAACTGAAAGAGGATCTTACCAATGAAAGAGATAAGGGCAAGGAAAAGTAGGGTTGTTCATACAACAAATTCATAGCTTGTAAACCCCCAATATATAACGGGGAGGTAGATCTGATCGCTTGTCAGAGGTGGATAGGAGACATTGAGGGTGTTTTTGAAAGAACGCATTGTGATGTGAGTGACTTCGTGGCCTATGGAACCGACCAAGTAAGAGGTCAAGCCAAAGATCGTTGGGATAATCTCAAGAATGAAAAAGGAGTTGAAGCTACACGAGCTATGACTTAGGAGGACTTAAAAACACCATTCCTCAAACATTATAGTCCCAAGGCGGTGATCAATAGGATTAAGGAATAATTTATGCAATTAAGGCAAAAGGGGGAGACTGTGGAAAAGATTACGGGAACTTTTCTTGATAAAGTGAAATTCTGTGATGAATTGGTCAAGACTGAAGAGCAAAAGATATATTATTAATACTATAATTTGCTCGAGCGGAATTTAGGGAGTTCATGACTCCTTCAATGTAACACCCCGCGTTTTCATACTTTCTATTTATAGCTAGCTCGTATTGTATTTCCATTTTCAGAAGGCATTGTATCTCGTATTCGAATTGTAGTTGTAAACATTGTATTCTGGGACTTGAATCATAATGAAAACTCACATTTATTCATCTAATTTTTGATCGTAATCTTTTTACACTTGTACTCATTCATACACTTAAACATGTGATCATATTCATGATACTCTTACTCGTAATCGTGTGACGACTTGCAAGCGTGATATTATTCTTATTCGAGACTTAAGCGTGGCATTCGTACTTAATCATATTCATTTTATACATACCTATACCTTGTGGCATGTTATTTATACTTATAATACCTTAACTTATCATAAAATCTCCTTAAAAATGTTCTAAACCGTCAAAATTGAACAAAATAGCAAAAGCCAAGATTTCCACCCGGCTAAGGTCCTTACGGACCGCAAGGGGAGACCCTTACGGTCCATAAGAGGTCCTGGGCGGGCAAAAACCTTTTTGGCTCGCGAAAAAAGCACGGATCCCACTCAAACCACTTCACCCAATAGCCTTTAACCCCATTTAATCACTCCCCATCAACACTAAACTCATCCCTATAAATCCCAACACTTCTCCAAGCATTTTCCACTTTCACAACTCTTTAATCTCACCAAAATCACCTTCAAACACTCTCAAGAACTTGTAACATCAGAATTTTCGGGCAGATTCACCCTCTTGCACAAAAGTGAGCATAACTTGCTCATTTCTTAACGTAATCATTTGATTCTTCTTTCTAAATACTTGGATAATATTTATGGTTGAATCTAAGGGTTCTCCATGGAGAATCCAGACCTGGGAAACTTTTCAAAACTTGTTAATCTTCATCCAACTTGAGCTAAACTCATCTCAAACCTATGTCCTAACGCTTACAACACTACCTGTGGTTGGTTAGGCTTAAAAACAAGGTTGAGACATAAAAAATAGAGGATTTATCCTCACAAGAATTCCGTTTTCATAGAGATTCAAGCTCACAAGTGATGCAAGTTCATGTGTGTCCACCTTGGTTAGCTTGGGTTATCCTAAACTTTGGGACCACACATCACTTGATGATTTTCATCATTATCCCAAGTAGTTTGCTAGTTCTAAAGTGTCACAACCCCGTCTAGCCGTTGACGTGTTTCAATGTGTGCTCTCCGAGTTGTATTTCACTTGGCTACTTGGTCTCATGGTGACACACCTTACATTCCTGTCATTTACATTCTTGTTTATGTTCTTGTTCTAGTACCCTCCTTGTTACCTATGGTGACTTGTGTAGTGGTGAACATCATATGAGGTTCCAAAGTGGATGGTTAATCCTCCCACCACCTACTTGACTTACATGATACTAAGAGGTACCAAAGTGGATGGTTCATCCTCCCACCTCCTACATGATTATAACTATATATGTATATGGACTATAATATAAATCCTTAAAACCGAACCCTTGATAATGACTAAATAATCATCTATCGACTTATAAATTTATCACTTATGTGTATAGTTCCTTGTCACGATTCTAATACGTCTTGAACCTATGAAAACATATTCAATCCTTATGGATTATTATAGTGTCAAAGACAAGTGCTAATACCTTAGTGACTATTTTCGTATCATGTACTTTGTCCCATGTTGAATCTTAAATCCGAATGTTCCATTATCATCCCCAAAATACTCACACGCCTTCGTTTTCCTCTTGTAGGATAACTCGGCGTTCATCCCATCAAACAACTATCTTCACGTAGTTGTCAAGTTAGAAGACTTTGCAAAACCGTGAGTACACTCGACCCACTTTTCGTTTATAACACTTTTGGGTGTAACATGTTTCCTTATTCAAAAACACAACACTTAACCTTTATGAAATGCACAAACAATCCTATATCCATGAATACTTGTATCGATTACATGATGCTTATATCTTGGACATTCTTTATGTAATACCTTAGTCATTAACTATTTTAGTCTTCGTTTGACATGTATAGCGCTATAGGAAGTAACGCATCCCCCTCCTCATGAAATCTAGATGCCATGTTAAAATATCGTGCTTGCGTTAAGGGTTTGACTAGTAGTATTGCATGCCTTGTATATGCTCTTGTAAAATCATAATTGCCATGAGGATTTGTTTAAACTTTATTCGTATACGTATACTATACTTAAACTTGTGTACTCGCCTTTGCTTTTGCATTGAATTGTCATTTTAAAACATGTTATAGGTTGATGGAGATGATGCTATGAAATCAAAGTAGCAAGGATAATAGATACACATTTAGACGTTTAGGTTTAATGTTGTTGTATCAAATTTTGTTATATCTATGTTGTTGTATTTGAATTTCTCTTGTAATGTACGATAATTTATGTATGAAATGAAATCCGGTTTAATTAATTATTGTCACAATTAGTTTTATGAGCAATGATCAATCTATTTTGTCTCGCCTTGATGTTTTCACCATCGTTTGGGTGTGACAGATTGGTATCAGAGCCATAACTATAGGGAATTAGGTAGAGTTGCCATGTTCGACCTGGTCTATAGTTTAAGTGTCCATTTTTGACCATTCTTATATCATGCTTAAAACTTTATTCTTCCTCATTGCTACTTCCTTATATTTTGGTCTTAAAATTTACATAATGTCTTTCCTAATACATTTTACATAATACACTCAAAGACTTGAAGACACTCATGATACAAACGAGGCGATTTGCATCATAATAGGTCCAATGACTTACAATTTTTGGTGAAATCCCTCATTCCGCGTATTCGATTTTTCACGAAGTTATACCATTAAGCTAGGAGTGATATCCACATCTTGATGGAAACTTTCATTTCATACTCTAGTGGATCTTACAAGAGTCGGAATAAGCTCCTCGTTTAGTAAGAAACAACCACATTAGGGTACGAAATCGTCAACTTAGGGGTGAAACCCGCACCTTGTCGATTAAGTCCCATTCCTAGATTTTAAATCTCGCCAAAGTTTCAATTTTCTAATCGATTAGAGACGTGTAGTTACTGGAAGGGTAAAATACCGCTAGTCGCTTCTCGATGAGAGTATTTTACCTATAGGCCAAAGCACGTTTCTCTAATTAGAAAGGATCTTCGATTCACTTTGAAATTCTCGATGTTTCTCTTCCCGAAACAATCCCATGTTTTATTGAGCCAATCTTTTATGTTATCTCAAATTTTATGTGGTTTTTGTTACCTTATTCGTTTCGACACCATTTCGCACGTTTATCACAATAAAAAACAATACTAATCATCGTGAACACACTAAATTTATACTCATTATTCGCATTCATACGTGATTATGCATGCTATACTTGGTACATTCATGCAAACTTTGTGAACCATGCTTGATGAACCTATGCAATCTTATGTGAACCCTACTTGAACCTTATACATGCAAAACTTGTTTTCCTTATTATGATCAAGTCTCATCCCGTTTTCTTCTATGTTGAACCTTTAGATGAACTCCCCAAACTCTAACAAGAAGTCCAACAGGGGTCCAACAGCAACAACAACAACAATGAAGACTCCATCTCCAAGCAAGACCTCGTTGGTCTTATCGCCGAGCAAATGGCCGATCAAATGGCCCATGTCATCCCCGATATCGTTAGCCAACTCCAAACCATCCATACCGAAGGCACACCCAAATGTACTAACGTAGTCACGTGAACATATATGTTACCTATACTGAAATAGACTAACCAACATAACCGCGAGTGAGACAAGTAAAGCAAAGCGAGAGCTGCCTTAATAACCGCCGAACTAACGGGTGGCGGGTCAACCTATAGCAGCTATCATGTTAAGGGTGGTCAGCAGTCTCAAGGCATAGAATCAACACATAGTTATTCAGCATTTCACGTATACTCAAGCGAGTGTGGTTTGCGTTTTTGAAGCGTTTTAGCGTTTTATGTAGTGATTGTTTGATAGAGAACGTATGTAACACCTAAAAGTGCATTAAAGCGAAAAGGGGTCAAGTATACTCACTGTGAGTGCGTAATAGTAACTGCAAATGAGATGGAGTGGCTAAGAACGTCAGATCAGCCTACGCGTAAAAACAAAAGTGCATTAGTCTTCCATAGTGTTGAACGGTTGATCAGTGAGTTGCGTGGGACAAATAGGTGGGTCGTGCTAAGCACCACCCGCACGAGGCATCACCCCCGTGCGAATCATCATCCGTACGAGTGATGGCTCGTACGAGGCATCACCCTCATGTGAGTCATCATCCATACGAGCGAGGCTCGTGCGGGTGACCTATTTTCGAGTCTAAAATCGAGTGTTTTCGCGTCGTTAATTCAGGAAGTCGAGTGTCCATCCTTCCAACCTTAAGCTACTGAGAAAACTAAAAGCTGGGGAGGTCCAGAGCGAGGGAGTCATTTGTGGAAACCCGAACTGGGCCGTACGAACCCAAAGTGAGGGAGTCATTTGTGGAAACCCGAACTGGGCCGTACGAACCCAAAGTGGTTCGTGCGAGCGAGTCCATTTAGCACAAGTGACTGTTCTTGCATCTTCGTGCTACCGGGACTGAGTTTTCACTTGGAATAGATGTAATTTCGAATCCATTTCAAGTATGTTTTTACTACGTTTTGTCCCACTATCTAGTGAATGAAACATCCGTCGGTTTAGTCCGTTCTTATGTAAAAATAAAGTATAAAACATTTTTGTTAGGATCTAACACTCGGTGAGCTGGAAATATCAAGTTTTCTAGCTTGAGAAGCCAAAGCTTTCTCAAACATACTCGTTTAAGTGTAAATCCTTGATAAAAACAAAAGGTTTTATGAAAAAGATGAAGATTTTCATAATCAGAGAAGTTTATATGAAATCGGAGATAATCTCGTGCAAAATCGTTGTAGAAATCATTGTGTTTCTCGTGAAAAACGTAGTCTTCTTACTTGGAAACAGGTAAAAGCGTATAGAGTAAGTTTCGTGCGAGCGACAACAAGTAGGAGTACGTGTGTTAAGTGTGGTATTTATAGGAGAAGGTACATGAGGGTGCCCCGTACGAGTAGGTGACTCATGTGAGAGGTCCCTCGTGCGAGTGGGGAACTTTGTGCGAGCCAGACTTCATTCGTACGAGTGATGGCTCGTACGAGCGAGCTGAGTTCGCGTGTTGGCTGTTTTCGCGTGATGTTATCTTTCGTATTAGTTAGTTTTGTTCCGTTAAGTGTTTTAGTGAGGTGTTAAGAGTTGTGTTGCATAATAGTGCCATAAAGCGAGGTGCGTGAGCGAGCGAGCGTTTGAGCGATAATTCAACTACATGTAAAACGTAAACATACATAACACACTGCATAACGTAACCAACATAAATAATTGTGTTTGCGATATAGCACGATAAACGAGAGCGAATCGAGAGCGAGTACAGAACAAACAAACACACTCCACACATAAAGTGAAATAATTAACTGCGATTCGTATTGCGTTGGCGTTGCGAGTATAAAGCGTTTAAGTGTGCAGCAGTGATGCTGTGTGATGAAAATGTATTTAAAATAACATAAACCACTTTTTATAACGAATCTTGGATTACAAGCGATTACAACAGAATAAATGTTAATAACAGAACAACCAGAAAAGTCGGGTTGTTACAGTCACCCCTACTTTAGGAAATTTCATCCCAAAATTTAAGTAGTAGCAATAATGAAAAGATGTGGATATTTAGCTTTCATATCACTTTCGAGTTCCCAAGTGAACTCGGCATCGCGTTTTCCTTCCCACCTGACTTTCACAATGGGAATGTGATTGCGTCGAAGTGTCTTGATTTCTCGGTCCATGATTTCTACTGTCTTTTCCACAAATGCATCGAAGCGTCGAAGTCTTCGAGAGGTACATGAAGATTTTCTTCAGCTAAACACTTTTTGAGGTTTGAGATGTGGAAAGTCGGATGTACGTTGCTGAGTTCCACCGGCACCAGCGTTTGCCTTCCCACCTGACTTTCACAATGGGAATGTGATTGCGTCGAAGTGTCTTGATTTCTCGGTCCATGATTTCTACTGGCTTTTCCACGAATGCGTCGAAGCGTCGAAGTCTTCGAGAGGTACATGAAGATTTTCTTCAGCTAAACACTTTTTGAGGTTTGAGATGTGGAAAGTCGGATGTACGTTGCTGAGTTCCACCGGTAATTCGAGTCAATAAGCCACTTTGCCAATTCTTTCAAGAATCTTAAAGGGACCTATGTATCGTGGCGCTAGTTTCTTTTTCTTTCCAAATCGGATCACTCCTTCCAAGGTGAAACCGTTAAGAGAACGTGATCTCCAACTTTGAATTGTAGGGGCTTGCGCCGTTTATCGGCGTAACTCTTTTCACGACTGCGAGCTTTCAGGAGATTGTCTCTAATCTGGAGGATCTTGGTTGTCGTTTCTTGTATTAACTCGGGATCAGTGATCTGTGCGTCTCTGATCTCGTGTCATACAATAGGCGATCGACATTTTCTACCGTATATTGCCTCAAATGGTGCCATTTGTATACTAGTATGATAACTGTTATTGTACAAAAATTCTATTACGGGTAAATGCGAATCCCAATTACCATCAAAATCTATGACACACGATTGAAGCATGTCTTCGAGGGTGCGAATCGTGAACTCAGTCTGATCGTCGGTCTGAGGATGGAACGCGGTACTGAGATTAAGAGTAGTACCGAGTGCGGATTGAAATGTCTCCCAGAGACATGAGGTAAAGCGACCGTTGCGATCAGAAATGATGTCACGAGGCATCCCGTATCAACAAATGACTTCGTCGGTATAGATTTGTGCTAATCATTCAACCTTAAAGTCTTCTCGTATCCGAATAAAATGAGCAGATTTTGTAAGATGATCAACGATAACCCAAATGCTATCGTGACCAGAGGTTGTGCGAGGGAGTTTTGTAACAAAATCCATAACTATACTTTCCCATTTCCACATCGGAATGTCGGGTAGGTCGAGTAAACAAGAGGGTCGTTGATGTTCGGCTTTAACGTTCACACAAGTTAAGCATTTTGATACATACAGAGCGATATCCTTTTTCATGCCCGGCCACCAATACTTAGGACAGAGGTCCTGGTACATTTTTCGACACCGGGGTGAATCGAGTATCGAAATTTATGAGCTTCGGTCATTAATAACTCTCGAAGATTATTACGAATGGGAATCCAAATACGATCGAGATAATAATAAATACCGTTGGACTTATTTACTAATTGGTTTTCGGGACCACATTTGATTTCCTCATATAAGGTATTCTCCACGAAACATGCGTGCTGAGATTCGCGAATCAGGGTTTCGAGTTCATTCTGGGCTTGAACGTTACGAATGCTATACACATAGCTTCATCGACTGAGAGCATCGGCTATGACATTTTCTCTTATGGTCAGTGAGGACCATACACTTGGTACCGTATAGGTAGTGTCGCCATATCTTTAATGCAAAACCAACTGCACCGAGCTCGAGATTGTGGGTAGTGTAGTTCTTCTCGTGAATTTTGAGTAATCGAGACGCATCCGCGATAACCTTGTCTCGTTGCATAAGAACACAACCAAGACCGAGGTTAAAGGCATCACAGTAAACAATGAAATTGTCGTCTCCGTCGGGATGTGCGAGAACGGGAGCATAGCAAAGCATACGCTTGAGAGTTTGAACGGCTTTCTCTTGTTCGGAACCCCAAACAAAAGGTTTATCCTTGTGCGTTAACGCGGTAATAGGTACATCGATCTTTGAAAAGTCGACGATGAATCAACGGTAGTAACTCGCCAGTCCGAGAAAAGAACGGATTTCAGACAGAGTCTTCCGTGTATTCCAACTCTTTATAGCTTCGATCTTCGCGGGGTCGACGTGATTTCCTTGATCGCTAACGATGTGACCGAGGAATTGAACTTCTTTAAGCCAAAACTCACACTTGGATAATTTGGCGTAAAGGTGATTTCCTTGGAGAAGTTCGAGAACTAAACGAAGATGTCGCGCGTGTTCGGCTCTCGACTTCGAGTAGATAAAGATGTTATCAATAAACACAATGACGAAACGATCCAAGAAGGATTTGCACACACGGTTCATCAAGTCCATGAAAACCGCGGGTGTGTTTGTAAGACCAAAAGGCATGACCACGAATTCATAATGGCCATAGCGAGTACGAAAGGCGGTTTTTGGAATGCCTTGTTCATGTACACGTAGCTTATGATATCCGGAACGTAAATCAATCTTTGAAAAACAAGTAGCACCTTGAGGTTGGTTAAATAAATCATCGATCCGAGGGAGAGGGTAGCGGTTCTATAACCGATCCACATTCGGAACGATCCATCCTTCTTTCTCACAAAAAGAACGGGTGCGCCCCATGGTGAAGTGCTCGGACGTATATAGCCTTTATCAAGCAACTCTTGAAGTTGGTTAGATAGCTCGCGCATTTCGGATGGTGCTAGACGATAGGGAGCATTAGCGACAGGTGTAGCACCGGGGACTAGATCAATGCGAAAATCAATATCACGAGTAGGGGGTAAACCAGGTAAATTATCGGGAAAGACTTTAGGAAATTCGCAAACAACGGGTACGTCTTTTATGGTTTTCTTCTCATTCTTCGTCTCCATAATATGGGCTTGGAAAGCGATGTACTCTTTGCGCAAGTACTTGTTCGCTTGAATACACGACATAAGCTTCAAATCTTTCGAGGGTACTTTTCCATAAACGTGTAGCTGATCACCATTTCGAAGAGGAAAGTGAATCATCTTATTGTAACAAAAAACTTCGGCACGATTCTCGTGGAGGAAATCCATGCCTACTATGACATCAAACCTACCTAATTGCATAGGTATGAGATTGTTCGAGAAGTTGTGCTTGTTGAGATCGATAGTAAAATCACGTAGAACGGAGTTAACGGTAACGGTTCTTCCGGTGGTGATTTCGACTTCGAAGGTCCTTGGGAGGTTAGCGCGTTCACATTTTAAAAGCTTTTCGAATTCAAACGATACAAAATAGTTATCGGCTCCAGTATCAAATAAGGAAGAAGCATAAATACCATTTACGAGGAACGTACCATTGACAATGTTGTTGTCATTTTGAGCCAGGCGGTGGTTGATGTTGAAAGCTCTTCCACGTACAACATGTGGTTGTTGTTGCTGCTGTTGTGGTGGTTGTGGTTGCTGCTGTTGCTGCGGCTCTTGTTTCACAGCTCGATGCGGGCAAACATTGCTGAAGTGGCTGGGATCGCAACAAGTGTAGCAAGCACATGTAGGAGTGGCTGGTTCTTGCGCTGGTGGGTTGACCTGAGGAGCGTGAAGTGGAGCTGGTAGTGCTGTAATAGGCTGAGGAGCTTGGGGACGAGGGCCTGAGCGACAAGTGTCCGTGTAGTGACCATAAATGTTGCAGTTGACATAGAAGCGGCAGTTACCTCCAACTGCTTGATTATAAGTGCACTTAGGGCACAGAGGATGAGGACCAGTATACGCACGCTTAGTAGGAGGTACGTTGGGAGTAGCAACTTGATGAGACTGGTTGTTCGGCTGTGTTACTATTGCGCAATTCTTGCTGGTGTTTCTTCGCTTGCGATTCTAGCGGTTTGAGTTGGGGACTTGAGACGAAGTAGTATTAATGCTGGGCTCAACAGTTGCTTGACTAAGATTCTTGGTCGGGACTTTGAAAGTTCCAGCCAAAACTCGCTTGTCATTGATTTCTGCCGCGGCTTCGATGCATGTACAAAATCAGCAACACAATCAGGTAGAGCGCGGAGATACCTCTTGATAACTTTCTCTGTGGTGTCCACTTGACTTGGACAGGTGATACTCAACTGTTTGAATCGAGCGGTGAGGCCTGCGTTATCACCGCCAATTTGCTTGATGTTCCAGAATTCGTTTTCCAGCTTCTGTACTTCGTGAAGAAGGCAGAATTTGTAACAACTCCAAATTTTCCTTGTTATTTATTTTATTCCTTTTTCGTGTATTTCGTTTATACTTATCCTTTGTACTCCGAGATTTGGATTATGAAAAGTTTATGTTAATGTAATTATGTTTTGTCACAACAATATCGCTTTAATCGCTTATTAATCGCTAATCCAACGCAATCACAACTAGTTATGCTACTATACGAGCCGAGTGTGTTATTGTTTAATAAACACTTGTTCCATCGCATCGCTATCTCATCGCATCGCAAACGCAGTTAATTATGTGGATTTATGTTATTTTTGTTTATGTATGGTTTGATATCGCTAAAACGCTCACACGCTCTTGTAACTCGCTCTCTCTCAATTCAATGGTAATATAACACTTAATGTTTCGCTAAAACTCTTAATATAACTATCCAATACAAACCCAATCGCCAAACGAACACTTAACGCGAAATAGTCGAACAAAACTTGGCCAATAGGTCAAGTTCGGCCGAACTTGTGCATCACAAGTTCGCCCGAACTTGTCCAAGCCTCCATAATACTTCAAAACCAAAAAGTCCGCCCGGACTTGTCTTATTAACTCCGGAGACCAGCAAGTTCGCCCGAACTTGATGTGTCCAGCTCCTTTTCTCACTTCACCTATAAATACTCAGCTCCTCTTCTCATTTGAACTTGCTGCAAGTTCGCCCGGAGCTCTCCAAAACCGAAACCCTTTGTTTTCTAAGTAAGATTCAACCCGTTTTCAAGCTACAACAACATTTACAATGATTTTTCACAAGGTTTCTACCTTCGTTTTCATCAAATCTCTTCTGTTTATGAAAATCTTCATCTTTTTATGCAAAACTTCTGTTTTTCACTCAGATCTATGCTTAGATCTAAGTAAAACCCTTTTAAACATCGATTTTACACAAGATTCGGACTAAATGACGAATGTTTCGTTCACTTTGAAGTGGAACGAGGCGTTGTCAAGCTATATCTCAGATTCGGAAGCACAAGGACAAAATCGTCACTTTGCACAAACTGGACTAACCCGTTCGAACCTTCAAGTTCGCCTGGATTAGTCCGAGTTTCTGTAAAATGGCTGAAACTCGCTCCAAAAGACCTCTTCTGCCTTGGTTTTGCTCAGTAGCCTAAGGTTGGAGGGTTGGACACTCGATTTCCTCAACAAACGACGCGAAAACGCACGATTTGGATGCCAAAACAGTCAAGTTCGCTCGGAAGACATCAAGTTCGCTCGAACTTGTCACCAGATTGGTGACAAAGTTCGCCCGAACTTGATCAAATTTGACAACAAATGTACAAGTTCGCCCGAACTTGTTCTCCCTTCATTGACCAACACACAAGTTCGCCTGAACTTGTACTGATTCCAAGGAATCAGGACAAGTTCCCCCGAACTTGTGCTCCCTTCAAGAATAATAGTACAAGTTTGCCCGAACTTGCCTACTGTTTTTTCACTTGTTGACCGTTTCAGCAATTCGGAAGACTGATGCACTTCTGTTCACTTACAGGCTGATCCGACGCTCTCCTCAACTCATCTCAGATCCCGTCTCATCTCCCAATTCGCACCGACAGTGAGTATACTTGAACCCCTTTACGCTTAAACGCACTTTTGGGCGTCACATATGTTCGTATATCAAAACACATCACACAACTCAACTGTTATTCGCAATCCCGCTATTACATGACTATACGTGAAATCTGCTGAATTGTATGTATTACTTGATTGCTTGTACGCCACCCTTAACATGATAGTATACTAGAGGTTGACCCGCCACCCGGAGGCCCGGGGTTGTTAAGGATCGCATTTTCATTTCTCATTTATTTTCTCTTTTAGGATGTGGACACTTGTTCGCATGCCTCGATCAATCGCGGTTTGTTGGTTTGCTTGAATCTAAGTACTTACATAGTTCACAACTCTTACGTATGTCATGCGGTGTATGCTAAACGCTTTTATATCTATTATGTGCGCAAACCTGTATGCTCACCTTTACTTAATTGTATTGACGTTTTATTTTAACATATGTGGCAGGTTGAGGACTTTAGCTATAGATGCTTAGTTTAGGATTTCTTTTAGAATCTCGTTGTAATAAAATCTAGGGAAGATCGAACCTGAATTGTTTTATGAGATTACTTTGTATTTTGTAACTTGTTTAAGGATTTATGTTGATAGTATTTGAAAATTATCGCTTAAATAATGTTATGGAATTTCTCGTGAGACAATCTGGTTCGCCTAGTGTCACGCCCCGATGTTTCCGCCATCGGTTGGGGTGTGACAGAATTCGCTTATCTTGAGCTCTTTTAGTTCCTCCCATGGGAGCCCATAAGCTGAATCATTTCCGTGCTTGTTGCGCTCGGTGGTCCACCAGTCAAGTGCCCTTGACTGAAAAACATCGGTAGCTTGACGGTGCGGAGATTTTCCGGACATCCGCTTTGGCGGAAAGTGACCTCAATTGCGTCAAACCATTGAAACATCTTACTTGGACCTTCTTCACCTATGAAGGTCATCAGACCACATACTTTGAATTGTTTGAAGCTAAACGAGGGTTTCAGCGCATCATTCTTAGAGTCAACGGACAAATTCCTGTCGACAACTTGAATCTCACTGACGATCTGAGGAATTACCTTGGCCACAAGAGAGGCAATTCGCTTGTCAACGTTGTTTCGCTGGACAGTTCTGCGAGTGTGAGATCCCATGGAAGCCATCTACAGACAGAGATCGGATGAGATTTGATTATAACGGGTTTTGTTTAAAAGTTTTGCATTTTACACCATACAACTTATTATTATTATTATTATTATTCATGTAAGGCACAAAATCACGTAATCACATAAACACATAATCAAATAAGCACATAAACACATAAGTCACGTAAGCACATAATTCATGTATACACATATTTTGCACGTATTCATCTTCATTAAATCATGCGTAGCGCATATGAGATGTGCGTAGCGTAGCGAGTAATACTGCGTATGAGGGCATGCGCGTAAGAGGGTTATGCATTTTAGTTTGTTCGCGATTAGAGTTTCAGATTACGAGAGTTATGCGAGTCATGCATATGTTTATAGAGCGAAAAGCGATAAATCGAGAAATTGATAAAGCGTAAAAGTTTAAAATTCAGAAATTTAAAACACATAAACATAATAAAACCCGATGATGCAAAAAATCAACGATTGTAGGCTTAAAATAAATGGAGCGTCCTGGGTTTTGAGACAGTGACTACCCAAAGTGTTTTGACCATCCCCTTGAGTTTGGACACATGCTTTGGCCTAATAGGTAAATGCTCTCACCGCCTTGCGGCTAACGACATTACCCCTCCGGTTACTATGTGCCCCAAATTTCATTGAAATACTACGCTTTGGCCTAGTTATTAAGATACGGGTTTCACCCCTAACTTAACAACTTCGTACCATAACTATGGTAAACAACCATGAGATAGAAATGGAGATTTCCAGTTGAGATGTGGATATCACTCCTAACTCAACGAAAGAATCTCGTGTAGAGAGTAATACGCGGGATGAGTGATCTCATCGAGAGTTCTTGGTTTTCACACCTAATCTCGACATAATCACTCGTTTGCGTTATACGAATATCTTTAAGCGTTTATTGTGGTAACTTTAGGAAAAGCATATGTAGTTTAGTTAACAGGGTTAGATCAGAAGCAAACAGGTAAGATTCGATCATTCTTAATCGATAAACCGTTCCGATTCGTATGAGTCGGGTGCCCTGTGCGAGTGGCTCCTCGTACGAGTGATACTTCGTATGAATGGCTCCTCGTACGAGTTGTCCTACGAAGCATCCAGTTCGCATGAAGTATTTTGGTTCGCACAGATTGATCGGTTTTGTTCGCATCGGTCTGATTTGGTACTTACACTATAGACTACGTCGAACATGGCAATTCTACCTACTTCCCTATAGTTATGGCTCTGATACCAATCTGTCACACCCCAACCGATGGCAGAATGATCGGGATGTGGCACTAGGCGAATCAAATTGTTCAAGAGAATCCATAACGACTATTACGATGACAATATTTATAAAGTTCAATTTCCCATACAATTAAACAAATATTCCACGAGAGTCAAAACAAATTACAAGTTTCTTAAAAAATAAAAAATTCGACAACCTAGATTTTTAGTGAGTTTCTAGGGATCCTATCCATTTGCAGCATACGATAATCCATCAACCTGTCACATACGTTAAAATAAAAGTCAATACAATAATGTAAAGGTGAGTACACAGATTTAGCATAATAATAGTAATAAAGCGTTTAACGAAACCAGCATGTACTAAGGTAGTCATGTGAACATATACGTTACCAATAACGAAATAGACTAACCAACACAACCGCGAGTGAGACAAGTAAAGTAAAGCGAGAGCGAGCCTTAACAACCCCTAACTAACGGATGGCGGGTCAATCTATAGTAGCTATCATGTTAAGGGTGGTCAGCAGTCTCAAGGCATACAATTAACACATAGTTATTCAGCGTTTCACGTATACTCAAGCGAGTGTGGTTTGCGTTTTTGAAGCGTTTTAGCGTTTTATGTAGTGATTGTTTGATAGAGAACGTATGTAACACCTAAAAGTGCATTAAAGCGAAAAGGGGTCAAGTATACTCACTGTGAGTGCGTAATAGTAACTGCGAATGAGATGGAGTGGGTAAGAACGTCGGATCAGCCTGTGCGTAAAAACAGAAGTGCATCAGTCTTCCATAGTGCTGAATGGTTGATCAGCGAGTTGCGTGGGACAAACAGGTGGGTTATGCGAAGCACCACTCGCACGAGGCATCACTCTCGTGCGAGTCATCATCCATACGAGTGTTGGCTCGTACGAGGCATCACCCTCGTGCGAGTCATCATTCCTACGAGCGAGGCTCGTATGGGTGACCTATTTTCAAGTCCAAAATCTAGTGTTTTCGCATTGTTTCTTCAGGAAATGGAGTGTCCATTCTTCCAACCTTAAGCTACTAAGCAAACCAAAAGCTGGGGAGGTCTTTAGAGCGAGTGAGTTGTTTGTGGAAACTCAGACTGGGCCGTACGAACCCAAAGTGGTTCGTGCGAGCCAGTCCGGTTAGCACAAGTGACTGTTCTTGCGTCTTCGTGCTACCGGGACTGAGTTTTCACTTGGAATAGATGTAATTTCGAATCCATTTCAAGTATGTTTTTTTTACTATGTTTCATCCCATTATCTAGTGAACGAAACATACGTCGGTTTAGTCCGTTCTTCTGTATAAACCATTTTTGTTAGGATCTAACACACGGTGAGCTGGGAACATCAAGTTTTCTAACTTGAGAAGCCAAAGCTTGCTCAAACATACTCGTTTAAGTGTAAATCCTTGATAAAAACAGAAGGTTTTATGAAAAAGATGAAGATTTTCGTAAACAGAGAAGTTTAGATGAAATCGGAGATAATCTCGTGCAAAATCGTTGTGTTTTGTGTGAAAAACATAGTCTTCTTACTTGGAAACATGGAAAGCGTATAGAGTAAGTTTCGTGCGAGCGACAACAAGTAGGAGTGCGTGTGTTAAGTGTGGTATTTATAGGAAAAAAGTTGAGGTGCATGAGGGTGCCCCGTACGAGTAGGTGACTCGTGCGAGTGGTCCCTCGTGCGAGTGGCGAACTTTGTGCGAGCCAGACTTCACTCGTACGAGTGATGGCGAGCAAGCTGAGTTCGCGTGTTGGCTATTTCGCGTGATGTTATCTTTCGTATTAGTTAGTTTTGTTCCAGAAGAAACACCAAACCAAGATTAGATCGGAATCTATCTATATCTGAGGACATAGTTTCTGCATAAAATGGTTAATCCCTTATTTGCTCATCGATTAGAAATGGTTAGCCGGAGATCACTGCAAAACAAAGCACTGTTAGACTCGCCACGGGGAGAATGGGGGTTCTCTCCGTGACCACCCTCCGGCGTGAGAATAAGTACAGTGATTTGAAGAAGATAAAGTAGTAAGAGTGAGAGAAAGTGAATGAGTAGTTTGTACCTCAAGTCTCTTATTTATAGCCAGTTGTTTTGGGTGCCAAACTGGTAACAGAGAGTTAACGGAATCTTCTACGCCGGTTATTTCCCCATCCATGCTCATGGATCGTGAGTTGATCAATGGCTGGGACGATGCCACGTGGAAAGTGATTGTTTCTAGATTTGCATGAAGGTTGTGCCATCATCGTGATTTAGATGAGCATCTAGGATAATGCCACGTCACATTCGGTTATAACCGAATGAGGTCTTACACGATGAGCATTAAATGCTTCTAGAAGATTTGCAGCTGTGAAGCCTTGATCACTTTGCCACCTGTCCAGTTAGTTATAACAGAAAAGATTCCTTTTATCCAATACTAAGTTCCCTTCGCGCAAGTATGTTTGAGCTCTGAGAACTTTAATTATTAACTTCAAGCTTAACTATACCCTTGCGCGGGTCCACGCAAGAGTGTTAAATGAATATTAATCCTCAGAATTCTCGCGCATGGTAACCAGGGATTGTTTATTCCAGATCTTGTTTAAATAATCTGCGCGAGGCGTGCAGGACCTGTTTAAGATGTTCTTATAGTGTTATGATGGTATGGTCTCATGCGCTTGCGCCAGGTTTATGGGACCATACCCCTTCATTTTCGTTAAGTGTTTTACTGAGGTGTTAAATGTTGCGTTGCATAATAGTGCGATAAAGCAAGGTGCGTGAGTGAGCGAGCGTTTGAGTGAATAATCAAATACATGTAAAACATAAACATACATAACACACTGCATAACATAACCAACAAAAATAATTACGTTTGCGATATAGCGCGATGAGCGAGAGTGAAGGCGAGAGCGAGTACCGAACAAACACACACACTCGACACATAAAGTAAAATAATTAACTGCGATTCGTGTTGCGTTGCGTTGGTGTTACGAGTATAAAGCGTTTAAGTGTGAAGCAGCCTTGCTGTGTGATGAAAATGTATTTAAAATAACATAAACCACTTTTTATATCGAATCTCGGATGACAAGCGATTACAACAGAATAAACGGTAATAATAGAACAACTGGAAAAGTCAGGTTGTTACAAATCCTGTGTGGGAGCGCGAGATAGAGTTGAAGATACGGTTTCAAGGGGAGAAAGGAGAGCATTTGATGCTAACCCAAGCCATACAAAGAAACAAAAGGTATCGGAGCCTTCAAAGAAAGCAAATGTGAAATGGGGTTCACCGAGTTGTAAAACTTGTGGTCGCACCCATCGGGGCAAGTGTTATTTCAAGAACAAGTCGTGTGTTATATGCGGGAAGACGGGGCATGTGGCTTCAATTTGCCCTGGCAAGGTGTCGGTATGCTACAAGTGTTACCAATCGGATCACAAGAAGTCTCAATGCCCGATATTGGTGGAAAAGAAAGATATAGCTAACACAAAGGCGAAAGTCCCATGGTCACCGGCAAGATCTTTCCAAATAACCGCAGCCAAAGCAAAGAATGAACCTAATGTGGTCACAGGTACTTTTACCTTAAATTTTATTCTCGCTCATGTTTTATTTGATACGGGTGTGAACAAATCTTTTGTTTCACCCGGGTTTGTTCAACACCCATCGTTCATATTAGAAAAGTTACCCATGCGCTTAGAGGTAGAAGTAGGTAATAACAAAACTTATATTGTTAGTGATGTGTACCGAGATTGCAAGATTAATATAGAAGGTGAAGACTACCTGATTGATTTAACACCCATGTCAATGGGGGAATTCCAAGTGGTGATTGGGATGGATTGGTTGTCCCGCTACCACGCCAATGTGACATGCTCCCGTAAGGAGATACAACTAACATCTCCAAGAGGAAGACATGTCATCATTTACGGGGAAAAGAGTTGCAACCCCATAATGTGCTCAATGATAGAAGCCCGTAATCTCATTCAAAATGGGTGTAAAGCATATTTGACTTACTACGTGTTTAGAAAAAGAGCCGCCAAAGATTGAAGATGTACCTATTGTACAAGAGTTTGAAGACGTATTCTCGGAGGATTTACCGGGAATACTACCCGAACGTGAGGTGGAGTTTGGAATTGAACTAGTCCTGGGTCCGAAATCGGTGGCTAATGCACCATATAGGTTAGCACCATCGGAAATTCAAGAATTATTGTCCCAATTGCAAGACTTGCTTGACAAGGGGTTTATCCGACCGAGTGTCTCTCCTTGGGGAGCGCCGGTATTGTTCGTGAAGAAGAAAGACGGAAATATGCGCATGTGTATCGATTACCGGAGTTAAACAAACTTACAGTAAAGAATCGATACCCGCTTCCAAGAATCGACGACCTGTTCAGCCAACTGCAAGGCGTGAGTTGGTTTTCGAAAATTGATTTGAGATCGGGATATCATTAGTTGAGGGTGAGAGAAGAAGATGTACCAAAGACGGTCTTCCATACACGGTACGAACACTACCAATTTCTCGTAATGACTTTCGGATTAACAAATGCACCTGCGGCTTTTATGGATCTCATGAATCGGGTTTGCAAACCAATGTTATACAAGTCGGTAATAGTGTTTATCGACGACATTCTCGTATACTCGAAAAACGAGGCGGATCACGCTCGTCACTTACATGAAGTATTGGAAATTCTTTGAAGAGAAAAATTTTATGCTAAATTCTCGAAGTGCGCCTTTTAGCTTCGGGAAGTGCAGTTCGTCGGGCATATCATAAGCACCAAAGGAGTAATAGTAGATCCGTCTAAAATTGAAGTAGTATCAAAATGGAATCCTCCGAAAAACCTATCTGAGAGCAGAAGCTTTTTGGTGCTTGCTGGATATTATAGGAGGTTCATTCAAGATATCTCCAAAATTGCACGCCAGTAACTAAATTAACCCGTAAGAACGAAAAAGTTTGTCTGGACTGACGAACGAGAAAGGGCGTTCCAAATGCTCAAGGAAAAGTTGACCAGTGCTCCGGTATTGACTTTACCGGATGGCACCGATGACTTGGTAGTGTACTCGGATGCATCACACCTAGGTCTTGGGTGTGTACTTATGCAATGAGGCAAGGTGATTGCCTATGCCTCGAGACAATTAAAAGATTACGAAAAGAAATATCTGACTCATGATCTTGAGTTGGCGGCGTTAGTTTTTGCTCTAAAAATCTGGAGGCATTACCTGTACGGGGTGAAATGCCCATTTTCACCGATCTTAAAAGTCTAAAGTATTTCCTTGATCAAAAGGAGTTGAATATGAGATAAAGACGTTGGTTAGAGACGGTGAAGGATTATGACTGTGAAATCCATTATCATCCGGGAAAAGCAAACGTAGTGGCAGATGCCCTTAGCCGAAAGGAATGTTACGTACGTATTCAGGTACGATCTATGCAACTTGTGGTCACTTTGGGTTACTTGAACGAATCCGAGTAGAACAAATAGAAGTGGTAAAGGAGGAGAATTGGAGAAAAGAACGTGTGAAGGGTTTAGTGAAAGACATTGAAGACAGAGAAAACAGTTTGAAATAGCGATTTGGTAGAATTTGGGTTCCGAACACTTGTGGTGTCAAGGACCTTCTACTCGATGAAGCTCATAAATCGCGTTAATCGATTCACCCGGGAGCTACTAAAATGTACCGAGACTTGAAACAAAATTATTGGTGGCCCGGAATGAAAAGATATGTGGCAAAGTATGTTGAAAATTCTTAACTTGTTTACAAGTAAAAGCGGAGTATCAAAAGCCTTACAGCAAGCTCCAACCATTAGACATACCCGTTTGGAATGGGAACATATTACTATGGACCTGTTAGCCAAGTTACCAACAACGGCTCGGGGATTTGATGGCATATGGGTCAGCGTAGATAGATAGACCAAGAGTGCTCATTTTATTCCTATCCGCAAAAAGTTATACATCTGAAAAGATGTCAGAAGTGTATATAAACGAGATTGTAGCACGCATGGAGTACCGGTACCAATCGTGTCCGATAGGGATACCCGGTTTACTTTGATTTTTGGCATGATTTTCAAGAGCAGATGGGCACAAAACTATTGATTAGCATAACGTATCACCCACAAACGGATGGGAAAAGTGAACGGACGATTCAAACGTTGAAAGACATGCTTCGATCATACATCATAGACTTTGGTGGTAGTTGGGATGCCTATCTACCATTAGTTGAATTTTCTTAAAACAATAGCTAACATTCGAGTATTGGTAGAGGAAAGTTGAGCCCGAGATTTATTGGGCCTTTCAAGATTATTGATCGAGTAGGGCTTACCGATTGGAATTACCGAAAGAATTAAGCAGAATACATAACACGTTCCATGTCTCACATCTCCGAATGCATTTGGCCGATGAAACGGCCTACGTTCCCTATGATAACATAGAAGTAGATGATAAACTCAGCTACATAGCTAAACCGATTGAAATTCTTGACCGAAAGGTCAAAGGGTTGAGAAACAAGGAAATTGACCAAGTAAAGGTCAAATGGGAGCATCGGAAGGGATCAGACACCACTTGGGAGTCTGAAGAAGAAATGAGATGGCTCTACCCTTCAATTCTCGGTACGTATACATGTTTCAAGGACGAAAGCCCTTTAAGGGGGTGGACTTGTAACACCCAAAAAATATTAAGTTTATACGAATATGTATATATGTAAGTATTTATACATGTATATGTATTATTACATAATACCAAAAGAAAACAAACCTAATTAGTAACAAAAATTAGGTTGTTTAAAAACATCAAGTTGCAAAGTTAAATAGGAAAGAGATAAACTTGGGGGGACCAAATTATCAATATTGAAACTTAATTAAGTAAAAGAGTTTTAAAACACAAAAACACACACTAGTGTGTGTTTTGGTCGACCAAGCCAGAGAAAGAAAGGAGAAAGGGCCCCCAAACCCTAAATTCAACTAATCCATCAAATTGAAAGGGGTAAAAGTGTGTAATCTCATGCATGAACCGAATTTTGTGTTCACCTAAGCTAGGAGATCATAAGGTATGTTAAATTTTGAGATTTGGTGATGTTATGATGATTGGTAAACTCTTGGATTAGACATTCTTACATAAATTATAGGAATTTAAAGTGAAGTAAGGGTAGTGTAGATGTATAAAATAACTATACTTGTTGAATTCATGAAATGATAGCTTGATCAATGTGTTAAGATTAAATAACGCATGTATATGTAAGTGGGATTTAATGAGAATATGTGATTTATGGGTTATGATGAATGAATGATGCATATGAACTCATAATAAACTGAAATTTTGATATAAAAGTGTTAATAATGAATGTAACTACTTGTTACGTAGGGATTAAATGGTTCGAGGATTCCATAATTTGAATGACATAACTAGTTATAAGTTATGCACACAAGGTGCTCGAGAAAACACTTAAACAAGATATCAAATTTTAATCTAGGGTACATACCATGAGTATGGACAATGAGGTATTAATGATAATTAGGTTGCATATTATAGGCAATTTGGGTGAAGCTTTGGGAAGTCAAGCCGGGGCGAACGCACGACTAAAGGAAAAGCTTTAAGGTACGTGGCTTTATGCTTCGTAGAATTATCTTGTTTGTTTTGTATAAACATATGTTGATTATTGATGGAATACATGTGAAATATAGTTTGTTCATATGCGATGGATTTCACACGAATGAACAGGGTGATGAGAAAAGTGAATTAATGGGAAGTTTGGATTTTAAGAACGATGGATTTCATTAAAACATTCAAACAGGTTAAAATAATGAAATAAATAAAGTGTTGGTTGAATAAAAGCGATGGATTCGCTAAGGCAACCAAACTGGTCAAAATAATGTCTTGACGTATACCCGAATGGATGCGTGAATGACTACTTTTGTTTAAACCCGGTAAAAGGGTAAATTAGAATATAAGCGTAAGCTGAGTAACGGGAATGTGGACTATAAGTGAAGGGACTCGGGAAAGAGTCACAAATGACTAATAGAGAATTCATGAAAAGAGTTTGGAATTAAGTAAGTTCAACGATCATAAAGTTGAACGGGTCGAATAAATGTGGTTGCGTACCGGTTAACGGGGAACATTCATAACGATCATAAAGTAAAACACATGGATGTTACCCACGGGGAATGTGGTACATTCATAAAAATGACAATTTTGCAAAAGGATGTGGTTTAATAAGTTTGTTTGCCAAAACGTTCAATGGGGTCAAAATAATCAAATCTACAAATTTCAAATTTATAGAATAAAACATGTTGTTATGGATCCGGGTAGTGGATTTCAAGTTAAATATGTGGACAATCGTTTTACGATCAAATAGAAACAAGTTTCGTCTTAAACGGATGAACGGTTTAAAAGATACGGGGATTTTCGTATCAAAAACGGCAAAATTGGAATTTCCTACAGCAACCCACCGTAAGCTACGGTGGCCTACCGTAACTTACGGTAGGCTGCTGCTATTGAAAACAGATTGTGCTCACCGTAAGCTACGGTGGCCAACCGTTGTTTACGGCGGGGCCTGAAGCAAACTTTCTTGTTTCATTTGTTGGGCCTTGTTTTGACTTTTGTTATGTTTTAATATGTTACATGTGTTATATAACTAAAGTTTTTGATGAATTATTGAAACGTAGGTGATCGATATGAACTCACGGATGATTGATCAAGTCTATCGAAGAACCAAACACCATCGAATATCAAGCTTTCGCTTTTCTCTAGTTCTTTTACGGACCTAAATTGTGTTAATGTGTTTTAAAAAGGCTTAAATACTTATAACTTTTAAATCAAACATGTATTTGATTGGTTGTTAGATTTGCATTTCTTTAAATGAATGTAAACTTTTGTATAAATTTCAATTACGTAAGTTTGGGTCTTACAAGTTGGTAATCAGAGCTTAAGGTTAAAGGTTATATGTTTTCGGTTCAAAGTTTGATCAAGACATCTAGTAAGAATGGTTATGAAATAAATCTCAATAAAATACTTTAATAAAGAAAAGAATTAAAAGTGCATGGGAGGAGTGTGTTTATACACTCGAACCCGGAAAAATGCACTAAGCACGAACGGTTAAGGCAAGTTGTATACTTGGCCAAATCAAAGAAGAAAGATACATTAAGTGTAGAAACAAACATAGAAAATAACTTCTCATATAGTAATGTGAGAATAATGAAATGGAATGTTTACCAATTTATCGTAAGCGTTTTAGATAAACGATGTCGGGTGGAAATGGTGATGACACGGTACCTTTAATTACCGAACAGATAAAAGAAAAGATTTCCAAGGAAGTCGGGAAAGCCCTTGAAGCTAGCCTACTGGGATTCATAGAAAGGCTACAAACCGCAATACTCACGAATGTTGAGGAGAGAATAAACGAACTAAAAGAGAATCTTACCAATGAAAGAGATAAGGGAAAGGAAAAGAAGGGTTGTTCATACAACAAATTCGTAGCTTGTAAACCCCCAATTTATAACAGGGAGGCAGTTCTGATCGCTTGTCAGAGGTGATATGCGACATTGAGGGTGTTTTTGAAAGAACGCATTGTGTTGTGAGTGACTTCGTGGCCAATGGAATCGGCCAACTAAGAGGTCGATTGGGGAGATAATCTCAAGAATGAAAAAGGAGTTGAAGCTACACAGGCTATGACTTGGGAGGACTTCAAAACACCATTCCTCAAACATCATAGTCCCAAGGCGGTGAACAATAGGATTAAGGAAGAATTTATGCAATTAAGGCAAAAGGGGGAGACTATGGACAAGATTACAGGAACTTTTCTTGATAAACAGAAATTATGTGACGAAAATTATTTAATATTTTTCAAAAGTCCCTAAATCCTAGGATTGAAATTTATGGTTTGTTCATGTGTTGGTGGTTAATATTTTGTTAATTTACATTTAGGGTGATCATTGTCTTTCTAGAGTTTCTCATTTTCGTACGGAATTTCACTCGAGGATTAAACTACACAAACCGTGAGTAGATCTTCCTAAGTTCCATTTTTACAATTAATTTTTGGGGGTGTGTCATGTGTCGCTTGTTTCACTTACTTCGTTTTGCTTCATATATGAAATACATGCAAACTTAATGTGTAATTATGTGCTATTTATATTTGTTGATTAATTGTTTATCGTTTGTGCCGTTTATCATCACGCACATGGATCCACTGGTTGACCAGTTCCCCATTACCATGGGTTATAGCTTGGTATCGCCTCCATCAGTAAGTTCGCTCTTCGGGGCTTGAGTCTCACCGTATCATTTAACACATTATCGCACAACCACCTATCGCATTGGTTGGTATGTAGTTATTTATTTTTTATGTTCCTTGATATTTTATCACCTTATTACAGTTGAGTTGCATCTTATTCATCTAACCGCTCAAAATAACTCTTAATAAATTTTGTGGAAATATGTAAATACAATAAATTTACACATATGTAAATTGCATACTTACACATATGTAATTTTTTTTAAGTTTACTAATAAATGTAAATTTATTTTCTAATATTGTATTCGAATAATATTGATAAGTGTAAAAAAATGAATTTGAATTATTTTTGACCAAGTTCTTGTTGTTCTCACAAAATATATATGTTCTCATTTTAACCTTACCCTAAATGAAAACTCATACGAGTTTTCAAAATTTAGAGAATTGGTCTTACGAAAGGTTCTTTCAATTCCTTTTTTTTTTTTTACCAAAACTCAACTTTTCCAAAAAAATAGTTTTTGTTGATTTACACCACCCGTAAAAAAAACGCTTACAACTGCTGTAAATGTTGATTCATGCTGACGTCAACATCTTTTTACAGCAGATGTAACATGCTGAAAACGTCACTTCAATTTTTTTTATTTTTTGCAGCTAAGTGGTGCGTCTCGAGCGTGATATGATTTTCTTAATATTTTAAGTCTGTTTTACGCATTAGTCAAGTTTTAAATTTATAAAACACGATATTGTACTAACACTAAATACACACTTGGGCAAGTGCACCCATCGCAAGTGTAGTATAGTGTTGGTAAGATACCGAGGTCGTCCAAGGACATAAGAGCTTTTAATACCGGTTTATCGTCAACATCTAATCGTTCTAAATTTTTGATAAAATTTTTAATCATAAAAGTAAACCTAAAAATGAAAAGATAAATAAAATGAAATACAAATAGACAAGATAGAATCACTTGGATCCAACTCCTCTTTATTGTATCATTTGATGATTTTCGCACTTTCAAACTTTTCAAAAGATTAACTTAGTTAAAGTAGTAGGCCCCTCTTTTGAAGGTGACGTTACCCTCAACCCAGTGGTTTGAGTCAGCAGGGATACAATCCCAAAGGGTCGGAATGACGGTTACCAGATAACAACCAAAATGTCCGGTTGTTACACTTTGGGGCATTGAAGGAGGTCCTAGTAAGCTTGAAATCCAACGCATTTTATATAGACCGTAAAGACACGAATGAGCAAATCAATGACATCATGAAGAAATGGTTAGGAAAATTCACTTTCAACATAAGAAACTAGTATAAAGTCATTAATACATACCCAATTAAAAATCAAAAGTAATACAATAAAGACTTGTCTTCACCAAGTGATGTAAGAGATTAGCCAAGCATGGCCTTCGTTTGACAAAAACTCTTATGATCAATCTTGGATCCCGAGACTACTATACACTCTAAAGATGATAGATGGATGATGGTGGTGGGTGTTGGTGTTGTAGCGGTGGTGGAATAGTGGCAAAGTGAGAGCGAGGTGAGTTGCCTAGGGATGCCTTTGAAGTGAACCAAGCACCCCTGTTTATAGTCAGAATAGTACCCCGGCCACGACCCAGTGTCCAGTGTGCATGGCCCATGGCCAGCTTCTTCTCTTCCTTTATTAATTGTAGCTGTCAGTATAGGGACCCGCACGACCCTTTGGCTCCTGGGCACGGCCTCGTGGTCAACTCTTTGCTGTACTATCAAGATTCTGCAAATCTTAGAGTCTGACCACGCCCATGGTGATCTGGGCACGGCCCCGTGGTGGGCGTAGAAGCTTCTGCAGGCTTTGTCTTTAAGTGTAAGATCTGACCATGCCCCATGCCTGGCTAGGCACGGCCCGGTGGTCAGCTTCAGTTTCCTTATTTTTGTCTTTGGTGTGCTATTGAGGGGTCGAGCATGTTGAGTTATTCCTTCTTCTTGTATTCATGTTGGTCTTGGCTGCTTATTTGCTTCTTTTGTTCTTTTAAGCTCATTTGGTCCTTTAAATTCAAAAGGAACAAAGAAACATGCGTTTTCCAACATTAGTAAAAGGGTTAGTTTTATGCCTCATTTGATGTAATTTATATGTTGCATTTTGTACACATCACTAGGTTTGTAACATTTTAATCTAAGTGTGTGCAAAAGATGGGGCAAAACTCACACGAGTAGGCAGAGTTCTCTAGAAAACCCAACCTCCCGACATTTTTTTTTGAAAAAAATAACACATATACATGTTTTTAAGAGTTTTGGGTAAAAAAAAAAAAAGCGCCGAAGGATTATTTAAAAAAAATAAACAAATTTCAACAACTTTTGTGAGTAACTTGTGTTAGACAAAAAATGCTGAAACTTGTTTTTTTTAAATATTCTTTTGGCGCTTTTTTGTTTTTTTTGCCCAAAACTCTTAAAAACATGTATATTACATGTGTTATTTTTTTCAAAAAAAAATGTCGGGAGGTTGGGTTTTCTAGGGTTTTCTCAAATTTTTAGGGTTTTCTATATAACCCTACCCTATATATATATTGGATAGGTTTATGCGAGAACCGCGAGAATCAATGTGAACACAAAAAAATACCTAAAAATCTAAAAAACACACAATTTTTTAATATTTTTTAAATTCTAGATGTGCATCTGAATCATTTATTTGACAAATTTCGTAATACATTATTAGTAGTGGATAATTACACTTTCATTTACACTACCATACGTAATACACTACTTTTTACATCACCAATATTAAAAATGTACATGTGCATCCTTATGTATAACCATGTTATAACGTGTTTTGGTATAAAAAGTTTTGTGATTTTGAATGATGAAGTAGACCCATATACATGATTTTTGGTTATTTATGTCTTGTGGTTGATGGTTTGGTTAGATTTATCACTTTATGATGTAATATGTTGTTTGGATGGTATAAAGGGTGTTGATGTACGTATAATAAAGTGAAATATTGATAATGGTATTGTATTATAGAGGGTAGGAGGTAATGATAGTGTATTATGGATGATATGATAGATGAAAGGGAAAGTGTATTTAAATTAGTGTACCGAAACACAAAGTAGTGTACCAAATACATTATATCATGTTCATACATATCGATGCACATGTGCATTTATAATATTGGTAATGTAAAAAAAGTAGTGTATAATGGATGGAAGTGTAAACGAAAGTGTAATTGTTTAATGTTGATAATGTATTACGGAATTTCTCAAAGAAATGATACATATGTACATGTGCGTGGATAATTTTACTCTAAATTCTTTTAACGAAAATTAACGATTTTTATTAAAAAATATTTAAAAAACAATTTTGGGTGTTTTTTGGATTTTTAGGTATTTTTGGTTGTGTTCACTATATATATATATATATATATATATATATATATATAGAGAGAGAGAGAGAGAGAGAGAGAGAGAGGAGAGTTTAAATGAGAACGCTACATATTGCGAGAACCGTGAGAACGAATGAAAAAACAACGAGAACTAGGTCAAAAACAATTTAAATTCAAAGTTTTTTTTACATTCATCGTTATTATTCGAATACAATGTTAGAAATTAAAATTACACATTTAAATTTACATGTATTCGTAAATATTGAAAATTTACGCATGTGTAAGTTTCTCATTTACACATGTGTAAATTTGTTGTATTTAACAAATTTACACGTGTGTAAAAATTGTAATAAGAGTGATTTTGAGAGGAGAAATGATCTCTTTGATGTTGTAAATTCTTGTTTTAACGATGTATTTTAATTACATTAAGGTTTGTATTACAAAAATTTGTTTTGATTGGTTTTCTCTTTTGTTTTCACGGTTCTCGCGATATTTAACATTCTCAAGATAACCCTCCCCTGTTTGTATATATGTGCGTGTGTGTGTGTGTGTGTGTGTGTGTGTGTGTGTGTGTGTGTGTGTGTGTATATATGATCCGGTTCAAGGAAAGAACCACTTCCAGTTGTAAGAACCATGAGAACTCTTATTATCCAATAAAAGAGTTAAATGCTTGGTTGGTCCCTGTGGTTTGCGAAAATTGCAGATTTGGTCCCAATGGTTCATTAATTACACACTTGGTCCCAGTGGTTGCAATTTTTGCACTCGGATGGTCCTTATGACTAACCCATGTTAACTTTCTCAGTTAAGTCTATGTAAAATTACCACACTACCCTTACTATTAAAAAACAAAAATAAATAAATACCTTCTTCTTCACCCTGATCTCTCTCTCTCACTTTCCTTTTCTCTCTCTAAAACCACAAGACCACCGTCTCCCACCTCCACCACTGTCTCCTACCTTCTCCTCCCATTCACTGTTTCAGGTAATTAATCTCCCTATTTTCCTAAACTTAAAACAGGGGGTGGAACACGATTTTCAGATGGTGCTTCGGCATACCCCCTAAACCGAGGCCTAGGAACACGATTCCGACATCTATTTTCCGTTTTAAGCAACAATGATGGTAGTATCGACCTCCGGCAGCCGCGGTTTGAGTTTTCTTTTCCGGTAAGCCCTCTATCTCTCCTCCTACATCTTCTCTTTCAGATCGGTAAAAATCCATATCCTTCGGCCGTTCGATTTTCATTTCAGGTAGAGATGGTGGTGGTCGGGCCGTGATGATGGTGGTGGTGACTGTACGGCGGTTGCCAACAACGGCAGTCATAGTGGCAGCAGCAAACTGCCGCAGCCGGTGGCACTGGGGGCCGGCCGGTGGCGGCAGTGGTGGTGGTTTTCATTTCAGGTCTCGGATCGAGTCCCAGTCACTCGGTTCAACTTGGTTCGCTCAGTTTCGGGGCAGATTTGGTTCGGGTTTGAGATATTCAGATTTGGTTCAGGTGTTTTGGTTACAACTGCGGTTTAGCTTTGTCTCGGGTCACATGGTTCAACTCGGTACAAAACCGAGTCAATCCGGTCAACACGGTCAACCGGTTAATTACCTGAAACAGTGAATGGGAGGAGAAGGTAGGAGACGGCGGTGGAGGCGGTGGTGGAGGTGGGAGACGGTGGTCTTGTGGTTTAGAGAGAGAAAAAGAAAGTGAGAGAGATCAGGGTGAAGAAGAAGAAGGTGTTTATTTATTTTTGTTTTTTAATAGTAAGGGTAGTGTGGTAATTTTACATAGAGTTAACTGAGAAAGTTAACATGGGTTAGTCATAAGAACCACCCGAGTGCAAAAATTGCAACCACTGGGACCAAGTGTGTAATTAATGAACCATTGGGACCAAATCTGCAATTTTCGCAAACCACAGGGACCAACCAAGCATTTAACTCTCCAATAAAATTTTAACACATCACCTATATTCAAATTAAATAAATAGGGTAATTTAGTCTTTTACTCCCGATGTCAAATCATTTCTCTCTCTTTCTTCTTTTCAAAAGTCATATCCATGATCCATTAACCTAAATAATAATACTAATAATAATAATACTAATAATAATATCTACAACAACAATTAACGTCATTAGAAAAGGTGTTTTAGAAAATGTTTGCAAATGTAAAAATGTTCTTGTGTACGGTGGCGGTTATGTGACGGAGAAGGTGGTGGCACAGCGATGGTGGATTTGTCGATTTCAAATGTAAAAGTTTTTTATGAAATGTTTTTGCATATGTAAAAACGTGCGTAAAAACGTCCTTACGCAATACAACGTTATGTAAAAAAAATAAACAAAAACATTTACGTTCGATAAGGACAACGCGTGTAGAAAACATTCGACAACATGCGTTAAAAACGTAACGCGTAAAATAGATTGTGTAAAAAAATTTACGGTTGGTGTGAGTTTTTTATAAAGGAGGCACCTTTCGCTCAGACGTAAAACATCAAACGTAAAAAAAATGTCTTTACGCAATACACCATTGTGTAAAAAATAAACAAAAACATTTGAGTTCGATAACGACAACGCGCGTAAAAAATATTGGACCATGCGCGTTAAAAACGTAAGTCATAAAATATTTTTTTTGTGTTAAAGAATTTACGGTTGGTGTCAATTTTTAGAAGGAAGGCAACTTTCGCGCCGACGTAAAACAATAAATGTAAAAAAAACGTCGACGCAAAACAATAAACGTGAAAAATGTAATAAGAGAAATATTAAAATAAAAAGGGCTGCTTATTTTTGTCGAACGTAAAAGGTAACCGTTCGCGCCGACATAAACCATTAAATGTAAAAAGAATAGAGAAAGAAGCTAGGCATGTTGAAAACTGGTCTATGTTTTTTCAATTTTTCTTTTATTTGTTTAAAAATGAAATAAAGAATATGTTTTTTTTTATATTTTTAAAAAGATAGACAAAAGACAATAAAAAGATTAGAATGGTTTAAATGTAGAGTCAAAAGCAATGAAAAGACCCATGACATGTTTCTTGTCAATAATTAATAACCCTTTTACCAAATTACCCTTTAATCAATAAATTAATACTTTTCACAAAAGACAAACAACATATGGTACGTGTTTATTAAAATTCAATCTCAACCACACATCGTAAAAAGATCTAAGGTGAAAAATGGTTCTCACGGTTCTCTCAACTTAAGGCGGTTTTCATTTTACCAAATCCCTATATATATATATATATATATATATATACATAGGATTCGGTTTAAGTAGGAACCACTACCAATTGCGAAAACCATGAGAACTCCTCCCATCCAATAGAATTTTAACACATCACCTATAATCAATTTAATTAAAAGGGTATTTTTGTCTTTTTCTCTTAATGTCATTCACCTCTCTCTTATGTCTAAAACACATCAAAACATCACATCATCATTAATATGTCTAATTATATCTCTCACCTTTAATCTCTTTTATATACCTTTATATTTAAAATTGAGAAAAAATATCTTAAGTTTCAAATTAAAACACCAAAAGTATTACGTAATTTAAAAAATACAAAAATATCGAAAATGATATTTATTTCTATTTCCTTTATTTTCACTAATTATGACATAATGTTTTTTTATAAAATGCAATCTATATTTGTCTTATATGTTTATTAGAAAATACAAAATTATAAAAAATGATATCTATTTCTTTTTGCTCTATTTTCTCTAATTATGACACAATATTATTTATAAAATGGAAGTTATATTTGTCTTATATGTTTATTGGGAATTTCTATTTTATTCGTTAACGTTTGATGACTTTGCACTACAAGTTTTTAAAAAACATTCGATAACGTGCGTAAAAAAAGTTTTGAAAACGTGCGTAAAAAAGTTTGACAACGTGCGTAAACATTTATACGAACTGAGTATGAGAACACTGTTATGTAAAAAATAAAAAATAAATGTTTTGACAATGTGCATAAAAAAGTTTTTTTACGCCGCTGATCGCCGACCCCAACTCTTCTAAACGTCGCGTGTAAATCTAATTTTCAAACGTATGTAAAAACGGAATGCATAAAATATTTTTTTACGTACGTGAATAATGTTTTTACGTAAGTTGTCGAATTTAAAATAATTTTTTTGCGCACAGTGTCAAGTGAAAGAAAAAATATTCTAAAATTTTTTTTAGGCCACCGAAAAAGTTTAAAAAACCCCTAGCAAACAATCAATTGGGGGCGTAAAATTTTTTACCACTGAGGCGTAAAAGAGTTTAAAATGTTTTAATATGGGCGTAAAAAACATACAACCGAGACGGAAATACAAATTTAAAACCGGGGCGTAAAAATAATTTACAGTCGGGGCTGAGGTAAAAATAAAAAATTTACGTGTCGGCGGCATAAAAAACAATTAAATAAAATGTTTTGTAAATTTACGTTTGTAAATTTATTGTTTTTACATACGTTTAAAAAAATTTACACTTGTTGCCGAATGTAAAAAAAATTTGTGCACGTCGAAGTAAAAAATGTTTTTTACATGCGGCAGAAAAATGTTTTTTACGCCCCTGAATGCCCACTCGAGCTCCTCTAAACGTCACTTTTGTGGAATGTAAACGCTATATTTTGGAGTAAATGATATTTAATTTTTTTATAGAATAATAATTTGGGATTTTTACATGTTTTGTGTGGTGTCTATGCAGATCTCAGTCGATGGAGGTGCAAACTATCATTTGCTAACGACGGTTTCGCTTTATTTATTTTAGTTTCTTTTTTTTCATTTTATGGTGATTTATTTACAATGTAAACATTTACCTCAATTTTTAATTTTTTTATTAAAAAACAATCTTATTAACTAAAACACTATCATTAATATGAACAATCATTAATGGTCATAGTAAAAAGACCAATTAGCCCTTATCTCACTAAAAACAAAAATCTCGTTAATTAAATCACAATCATTACTCTGCTTTATTGTCTTTTAATCTCATCTATCAAAACGCATTTGATCAATGGTTCTTCATTAAAGTGCCAAGTAACAAATTACAAACAAGTGGCAGGTAAACGGGCAACAAGCTGCGCCGCAACCCCCTTTTGAATTGTAAAAACGATCCTAGTAAAGACGAAACGATCCTTAAAGGTTGAGAGATTACTATGCACAACCCGTTGGACCCTGTTTAGGAATTCCACGACCTATGGGGCTAGAGAATCAAATGTATCAAAAGCATATGGGATAAACACATGTTGATTCTCTAAACAAGCTTTCTCGTGTTTAGCGACCTTGCCTGATTCCGCCTTCGACGCAGCCTGGCCAACAACGAACCCATTATCCCTAAGCCCAACAAGAGGGGACACTCCTGTAAGGTCCACACAAGCTTGTTTTCCCCTGGCCCACCCAAACACAAGAATATCAGCTGGCCGAAGGGTAGACCTCCCATCGAGCAGATCCGTTAGAAAGTTCACAGGAGCCTCCTTTTTTGCTGAAATCCCTGCCCGCTTAAAAACATCAAACAGAATATCCCTTACCAAATCATGCCTGTATTTAAAACCAGGTAACTCCTTACAATGGACCGCATGCTCGCCAAAAGTATCTAAACAAACCTTGCGGCAAACTAGGCAGCGCTCATCAACCGGGAACAAAGGGATCATTAGCCGGTACTTAAGAATTGCTCGGTATTCCACTGCTGACATCTGTTGGCCTAGTCCTTCAATGGGTATAACTGTTAGGAAATCCTGAGCATGAGGAGCCCGGAGACAATCGAACACGGCTTTCTGACGAGGGGATAAACTAAACTTCTCTCCCAAACCCTGGACAGTTCTACTAAATAGGGCACTCGCCAAAGCATTCTGGGCTTTAGGGGGGCGGTGTCCTTATTAGAGAAACCGCCAAGATCGAAATCCGGAAGGGACATGTGCATCCAATCCAACGCACACACACAATCAGAATCTAACCCGACAATACCACAGTCCCGAAGAATGTGGTCCTGCAAACTCCAAGATTGCACCCTCGAGGCCAAGAAAGCATACGTAGATACATCCTCAGCCGAACATAAACCTAAACCACCAAAACGGGTCGGAAGGGATGCAAGCCTCCATTGAAGATCCCCAAAAAACGGACCCCCGCAAACCACAATATCCTCGATAGTTCTCCGAAGGCTTTTGTCAAAAACCGAAACAGCCTCCCCAACAAACGTGGGTTGACGCATTCTGAGGCCGAACAACAACTTAGCAACACCCATGCAAGAGCGCAGCAAGAGGAGCTCACATTGAGGGTCCCGCAAATGTGGAAGATAGCTCATCAAATCCACTGCACAAGATGCCCTTTTCATGGCTAACCTACTGATAAAACTCGCATCCCGACTGACAGCGCCCCCGAGGAGTTTGACACCCGACACCGGCCTTCCAATCCCACTTGGAAAAAAATCAATGGTTAATATTGGTTCCTACGGTTCTCACAACTCAAGTTGGTTCTTATTTTACCCATTCCTTATATATATATATATATATTGTAATGACAAAAATATCCTTACATTTTCATTATTTTTAAACTGTAAACGTATAGTTTGCCTTAACACCCAACATTGTTACGAAAATAAAAGTATAAACTCTAAGTATTAAAAGCCATAGAGAATAACCGACATACTTTTTAAAAGCCATAGAGAATATCTGTGTTTAGCAGTTTTAAACTTTGAAAAATGGTGCGGTCCATAGCGCTTGTTTTTAAGGGTTAAAAGCAATAAGAAAACGTTTTTAGGGTGATTATCATAAAAAAAATATAAAAAAGTAGGGAAAGGGATGGATCCAAGTGAGATGGACAACCCACCAACCAAGGGGAGAAAACAAAAGGATCAACGTGATGTAAATAACCAACCACCAAAACAATGGAAGAGAGACATAACAATCAAACGATCATATATTGTCAAGACAAACGAATTGTTAATTAACACCCAATCAAGCAGCAACAACTCACCTAAGCTTGACTTTGTGTTAGCTATTCTTTTCTTCATATTTCAAGATATATGCATGTTTTGTTTACGTCGAGATTGAAAATTACTATATGTGTATGTAAGATTACAACTAGCAAATTAAAAAGAAACGTATTAAAATTGATACGAAAGAGTGAAAAACAAGCGTATATTAAGATGCGGATGATGACTCAAGAATGATTTTTTCTTTTAAATTTTGATGGGTTTGAAGCTTCCTACAATTTTGGGTCTCACTTTTGGGGTCGACCCTGAGCATGGATCAGGCCGGTAACTGCTCAGGCCAAAATCCTTAAGGAACTTGCACACTTTTTAAATTTTATACACATAGATAATAGGTGAGTTATAGGGAAAAATGTAGTTAAGTTATGAAAACTCAAGAAAACCTTATGTAACAAACTTCATTTTATTCTAAAAAATAGGGAATGTAAGTTACATGTTTTCGAACGTTTTGACACAAAAAGAACAAAAAAATGCCGAGTGTTTTTTATATATTTTTTAAAAAAATTCAGTGTTACATTATATATATGCTAAAAACTGGATTTTCAATTTTTTATATAAAAAACCCACTCGGCGCTTTTTTCTTTATGCAAAAAACGTTAGAAAACATTTAACTGACATTCCCTAATTACTTTAAAAGAAAAAAAATTTGTTAATAAGATTTTCTTGAGTTTTTGAAATTCAAGTAGGTTTTCTCTATAACCTTCTCATATATATATATATATATATATATATATATATATATATATATATATATATATATATTATATATATATAGGATTCTGTTCAAATGAGAACCACCACGAGTTGCGAGAACCGCAAGAACTTTTTAATCCAGGGTGAGTTGAGCCAAAAAAAATTTTACAGAAACGTAGATGAAAATATTATAAACACATCTGTAAAAAGAAATTTTAAAAATTTTAGAGTCGGTAGTTTTGACTGATGCAAGTTTTTTTACGCCTGCAGTAAATTTTATATTTAATTTTACGCCAGGCGTAAAAAAAACTTGCATAAGTCAAAACTACCGCCTCAATAATTTTTTTTACTTTTTTTACAAATGTGTTTATAATATTTTCATCTACTTTGTGTAAAAAATATTTGGTCCAACCCGCCCGGATCAAAAAGTTATTGCGGTTCTCGCAACTCGTGGTGGTTCTAATTTTAAGTCATCCCTATATATATAGAGAGAGAAAGTGTAACGTACAAAATGCCTTAACGTACGCAGCGTACGTGATGGCCAAATCGCACGTTATGTTATAACAAAAAGAAAATCGCATGTACATTTAAAAAAGGAAATCGCATGTACAAAAGAAAAGTAAAATCGCTATACCAAAAACAAATGAAGAAGGGAAATCGCATGTTGTAAACAAAATTTCGCATGTTATAAGGTAATCTCGTACGCATCGTATGATAAGGCATATCGTACAATAACTAGCCCCTCTCTCTCTCTATATATATACACACACACACATATATATATATATTAAAACAAATACTCCGTACATAGTTACTTGGAGTTGCAACCATTTTAAAAGCCTCAAAATTTTAACTCAAACTAAAAAAGAGCATTCACATTCCATCCATCATCTCTGTTCATATAGTTTAACTAAAAATCATATTTTTTCTTAATTTGTTTATCAGTTTTTTGAAAATCTCATGCATCCCATTCTTCATATTTATCTATATTTAATTAAATAATATTTTTTTCTTTTCTTTTTTGTCACTTTTCTACTTTATTCCACTCACATACACTAATAAAATAATATTTAAAAAAATTGTGAGATGAATAGTATGAAACAAATTTAAGCGTTTGAATTGTTTTCCCATAAAAATATAGGGTTGGAGATGGGGTTAGTGTTAGGGTTGGGAAATGGGATGGGTGAAAGTGTTTTGTATGTTTTATGGTCATTTTCCATGAAATTTATAAATGGGTTTAGTTATGAGGGAGGGATGTGAATGCATGCCATGGTAACAGGACCACTCTTTTTTAAACCCAAATAATATATACTAACCATTTAGGGGATGGGGTAAAAACAACAGTAGTGAACACACAACAACAACAATCCGTTAAGTAAATAGGTTCCATTATTTTGTTACACTACTTTTATTTGAAAGGCTAGATGTAAAACTACTATCAAATCGGGAGGTCTTACTGGAAGCAGTCTCTCTATTCTTACGGATAGAGGTAAGACTGTCTACATCTTACCTTCTTCAGACCTTACCTTAGCTTTGCTATTGGTGGGATTTACTGAGTATGATGATAATGATGATTTAGAATATAGAAATAACTAGTTTGAGAGACCGTGCGTTGCGGTATTAAACATCAAAATGTAGATGAAAAAAAGAATGTAGCAAAGAAATATTTGTAGATCTCCAAAATAAACATGTCGTTAAATTCAACCTCGCAAAATGGTTTAATCAAGAGATAAAACCTCTAAAACTCTAAAAACGACAATTAAAAAAAAACTAAAAAAAGCTTTGATGGCTTATTCATACAAAATTTATATTGAAAGATAAATAATAACAATAAGCACGTCGCAACGACACAAGATAATTATAATAATAACAAATACCGGCAAATGTTTTACATCGCTTGAAAAAAGGGTACCTATTCCGATAATGACATGACGACGATATTATCAATGTTGTTCGACCAATATCGGTGAAGTGTTAAAATTTCTAGCACTTGGTTGCGACGATGTATACATTCATACTCATCTCGGTTTAGGGGTAAGTAGGTTCAACCATTGTTTTATTTATTTTATCACAATTATTATGGTATTATAGGTTTTTACTATTTATACATGTAATATATAATTGATGAGTTCATATTACAGGATGGGTAGGGTCCGTTTTTTTTTTTCCGTCAAGGGCACAATATTTTTTTAACATACTAAAAGACGGGCACGTTCACTTCCTTATAAAAACACACCTATATTATAACTGAGAATGAGAATCATCCACCATTCTTATAAATATTACTTAACTGGCACGTGACAATTTTTATAGGATTCTCATTGTTGGTGGATATATTGTTAGTTTAGAAAAAAAAAAAGATTTAGAATATAGAAATAACTAATAGGAGAGACCACACATTGCGACGTCGCAGTATTAAACATTCAACGTAGATAAAATACATGTAGCAATGACATATTTGTAAATCTCAAAATAAAAGTATGTCGTTCTTAAACTGAATCATACAAAATGGTTTAACCGAGAGATAAAACCTATAAAACCCTAAAAAATAAAATGAAAAAAAACCGTAAAAACAAAAAAGAAAAAAAAACCGACAAAAGCTTTGATGCTTCTATAAAATATATATCGAAACATAAACAATAATAACCACGTCGCAACGGCACAAGGTAATTATAAATAACAAATGCCTATTCCGATAATGACGACGATCTTACGAATGTTGTTCGACCAAATATCAATGAAGTGTTAAAATTTATAACACACAGTTTGTGACGATGTATCCAATTATACTCATATTGATTTAGGGGTAAGTAGTTTCATTTCGATCATGTTGTTACACTACTTTTGTTTTATTTATTTTATAACAATTATCATTGTATTATCGGTTTTACTTTTATATATATAGTATGTGATTGATGTGTTTATGTTACAGGTGGGTAGGGCCAGAATTTTTATTTCGTCGAGGGCTCAATTTTGTTTTTGACATTCTCGAGACGACAATCTTCACTTCCTTTTAAAAACACATACTCATATTCAAGCCACTGAGAATGACAATCATCCACCATTCTTATACATATCACTTAGCTGGTACATGACAATCATATAGCATTCTCATTATTGGTGAATATATTGTTAGTTTAGAAAGAAGATTTAGAATGTAGAAATAGCAGGTAGGAGAGACGTGCGTTGCGGTGGCACGGTATTAAACATCAAAACGTAGATAAAAAAACCAGTGGCAACGACATGTTTGTAGATCTCGAAAATAAGTATTTCGTTAAATTGACCCTCACAAAATGGTTTAACCAAGAGATAAAACTTATTAAACCCTAAAAAAATATCTGAAAAAGGAAAGAAAGAAAAAAAAAACAATAAAAGCTTTGATGGCTTGCTGATATATCGAAACATAAATGATAATAAGCATGTCACAACGGAACAAGGTAATTATAATAATAACAAACGACGGCAAGTCATCTGCTAGAAAACACAAAAAGGTACATATTCGAATAATGGCGACGGTCCTTCCAGTGTTGTTCGATCAATATCGGTGAAGTGTTAAAGGTTATTACACATGGTTGCGACGATGTATACATTTATACTCACCTTGATATAGGGGAAGTAGTTTCAATTCGATCATGTTATTACAACTTTTGCTTTATTTATTTTATAACAATTATTATTGTATTATGTGTTTTACTTATATATGTGATTGATGTGTAATATTACAGGCGGGTAGGGACTAGCTTTTTTATTTCGTCAACAGCTCATTTTTTTAAACATTCTCATATCCAAGCCTTATGATTGGGAATGACAATCATCCACCATTCTTATACATATCACTTAACTAACTGCCACGTGACAATCAGATAGCATTCTCATTATTGGTGAATATATTGCTAGTTCAGAAAGAATTTTTAGAATGTTGAAATAGCTAGTAGGAGAGACCGTGCATTGCGTCGCTGTTTGAAGTAGATAAAACAGTAGCAACAACATGTTCAAAAAAATCTCAAAAAAAAATTATGTTATTAAACTGAAGCTCACAAAATGGTTTAACCAAGAGATAAAACTTGCTAAACTCTAAAAAAATCTCCAAAAAAAACGAAAAAAAATAAATAAATAAAAGCTTTGATGGCTTGCTCATACAAAATTTATATCAAAACATAAATAATAATAATAAGCACGTCAAAACGGAACAAGGTAAATATAATCATAACGACAATGGTAAGTGTTTTACATCGCGATAAAACAACAAAATGGTAGCTATTCCGAGAATGATAATGACGACAATATTACCAATGTTATTCGACTAATATCGGTGAAGTCTTAAAATTTTGTAACACATGGTTGCGACGATGTATACATTCATACTCACCTTGATTTAGGGGTAAATAGGTTCTATTATTTTTTACACTACTTTTGTTTTATTTATTTTATAACAATTATCAACGTATTATGAGTTCTTTTTATTTTTATATATGTAATTGATATGTTTATATTATAGGGTGGGTAGGACCCGATCTTTTTGTCGCTAGGGCTCAATTGTTATTTAACATTTTGAGGGACAGGCTGTTCACTTTTAAAAACACATACCCACCTTATGTTTGAGAATGATAATCATCCACCATTCTTGTATCACTTAACTGGCATATGACTATCATATAGGATTTCCATTATTGGTGAATATATTGTTAGTTTAGAAAGAAAAATTAGAATGTAGAAATAACGAGTAGGAGACACGGCACGGTACTAGATATTAAAATGTAGATAAAAAAAGTACGTGGCTATAAAATATTTGTAAATCTAAAAAAAAATTATTATGCTGTTGTTTAATTGAACCTCACAAAATGGTTTAGCCAAGAGATAAAAGCTATAAAACCCTAATAAAGAAAATAATGATAAAAAAACCTGACAAAAGCTTTGATGGTTTTTTCATACAAAATTTATATTGACACATAAATAATATTAAGCATGTCGCAACGGCACAAGGCAATTATAATAATAATGAATGACAACAAGTGTTTTACATCGCTAGAAAACAAAAATACGGTTCCTATTCTGATAACGATAACAATATTAACAATGTTGTTCGACTAATATCAATGAAGTACTAAAATCTGTAACACACGGTTGCGACAATGTATACTTTCATAATCACCTGCAAAAAAGAAAAGATCACATTGAAACACTTATAAATAATCACTTGTGGAAGGCAAAATCCAATCTATATCTATATTTATTTATATAATAAAAGAAATCAATGGAGGACATATGTCATCCATTGAAGCCATCTACTTTTTGATTTTCCCTACTCTCTGTCCTACTTAATTATGGATACTTGTTTTTATTAATTAAAGATACTTATTATATTATCATGAATATAATATGAAACTAATTATTCGTTTTTAAAATAAACTTATATTTTCTACTTAAAAACTTCACCAAATTCAAAATCATGTTGGTTAAAGTATTAAAAAATGAAGAATAATAATGAAAAACGTCAATGTCATTTTTTTAAACACATATCTTCACAACTGTAGATATTAACAAATTATATTATGTTTTATTATATTATATAATGCATGAGTTTTTTTCAACCATGCATTGCATATGTTTTTCTTAAACATAAATTTTTTATTAATTATATAACATTACATTTATCAACTTGTGTAATATATCGGATCATAACCTAATTCTATATAAAATATTATATTTTAAAAGTTGTAAGTAGGAAAATGCATAACTTTTTAAAATATTAAATGGATTAAAAGTGAATAGTATTTATAGTATTAAAATGTGAATGTGAAACTAAAAAAAAAGAAAAAGAAAAATCTCTTACAATTCATACAAACTTTGATTTTAACATAGTGGTCTCATGTAATCTAAGTATTGGTTCCGCTTGGTAAATAATTATGTACATTAGAATACAGAAAAAGAATTTGAATGGTTTAGTTAAAAAAAGGTTGTTTCATGGAACCCAAAATATGAAGTTGTGACGTCCTCAAAAGGATTGTGACATGTCTTTTACAACGCTTTCTTATAGTTTTAATATTTTTTAATTTATAAATAAATAATGATTAATTTGTACGATATGAATTAAGTTAAATATATAGATTTAATTGATAAAGATATGTTAATTTTGTAATTTTACATGTCCATTAATTTCATACTGATTATTCTATTGTTAGGATCTAAGTTTAAATGAGTTGTGATTTTTGTTTTAAAAATTAAAAGTGAACGTAGAAATCAAAGTAATATGCAGCGAAAATATATGGAAAACTTTTATCACAACTAATGGTCGTTTGTTTTGATCATCATGCTTTCAAACTTATAGTTTTTGCACGTGAATCACAAACTCCCCCTTAGCCTAATGAGAACAATGATAGTACAAAAATGCATAGAAGATGATAGGTGAATGATCTTTTAGATAGATGGATAAAACAGTACAACTGAAGAACTATTTATACTACACTTCTAACCTCTGAGCATCTTTATTGACGTCAGGGTTGATAGTGACATTTAACAAACAAAACTAACTCTAAGGACTGCTCTACCTAAGAACTGATCAGTTCCAAGCACTATTATATTGAATATAAAACTAATAAAAGCTAAACACTGATCTCTATCCTCTGCTTGAGTCTTCTGGCAGACCTTTGATCTTGTCGTTTAGTGTGGGCAGATGATAGAAGGCAGAGCTTAGGCAGAACATAGTTTATTGAATAGAGTTTGTAAACTTTGTTATTAGGACCAAACATATGATGTGTTTTTGGCTTTATATCATCTGTCCCTTTTTGCAGGGTTCAATCCCAACAATCTCCCCCTGGAACAGATGATGCCAAAACACATTTATTTATGATCTTTATTCCTCAACATGAGTTCTCTAATCTGCTCTTTGAATTGTAATTCAAAGTTGAGAGACTCCAAATCATCTTCATCCTTTTCAAGCACCAGATTCAAAAGATCTTGAAGGTCTTCTGCACATAGCTCATATGCATCCTCCATTCTAATCTTGGTGGCATCACCATTTGACTTGAGCAATGTCAATTCATGGGAGTTTTTGTCAACTTTCCATTTTAAAACTTTTGGGTCAGATGGTTTTCTAGGATAGCTATTTATTGTTGAGGTTGGTGGTAAAGCTTGATGAGCAATTTTTGGTAAGTCTTCTCTCAGTTTGTCACTTGCTTCATCTGTGTAAAAGTTGATCATATTTTTTATGCCTTCTTTGATAAAGTTGTGTTTATACATTTTCAGATCTTCTTCAGACATCTCCCTTTGCCTTTTTCTTTGATTTAAGGCAAGTGTGGATGGAATAGATGTTGAGACAGACCTTTGAGAAGGTTGAGCTCAATGCTTTAGAAAAACCCTGATGAATAAGTAGGCTTCTTTAGGATCACCATGATTATCAAAGATGAAGAACAGTTGAGAAAGTGAGGAAGATTTGAGAGAAAACCGCTTTTAGAATTTTGAATTCGATACGGCAGAGGTAAAATTCTGTTTGGGATAAAACAGGGTTTATAAAGTGAAAAAGTAATGACATGGCAAAGATCTGACGGCTATCATCTGTCCACGTGTATCCTCTGATAGTGTATGGAAGACAGTTGTTATGGTAAGCACTGTTGTGTATCAACAGTGGATGGAAAGCAGTGTTTTGAGTTTTACACTATCAATGGATAAGATCAACGCAGTGGTTTAACCAAGCAGAGGATACACTTTGTCCAATGGATAGATTTTCCATGCCTATCAGTGTTTGAGAGAACAGTGGTTTGAACAGACTTTTGAGATTTATTGAAAAACTTCAATATTGACTATTTTAAGGATGAATTTTTTATTTTCTAAAAACATTTTATTGCTATTTACACATGGAACACAAAAATTTGTTTTTAATCCATGTTTAGCATTCCAATTCAAGAGATCAGACTTTCAAAAGTAGATGTATCTGATGCTTTGGTTTGAACATCTGCTAGTTGATATTTAGTATGGACATGTTGTAAATAAATCAATCTTTTTCATAGCAATCTCTCACAAAGTGATGTCTGATGTCAATGTGCTTTGTTGTGGAGTGTGAGACATGATTTTTGATGATATTTTTAGCTGCTTGACTGTCTATCTTGAGAGGAGTCTTTAAAGCAGTTATACCAAAATCCAGCAGTTGGTTCCGAAGCCATAAAAGTTAAGTAGTGCAACTTGCAATAGCACTGTATTCTGCCTCAGAAGTGGATGTAGAAACTGCAACTTGCTTTTTGCTTTGCCAGGATACTAGGCAATCACCTAGGAATTGAACTCCTCCTGATGTGGACTTCCTTATGGTGTGGCAACCAGCAAAATCACTATCTGAGTAACCTGAAAGCTCAATGTTTCCATTAACAGGATATCAGATACCAAGTGTGGGAGCACCTTTTATGTATCTAAATATCCTCTTCACAACAATTAAGTTTGACTTTCTAGGTGCCGACTGGGATTTGGCACAAACACATGTTGCAAACATGATATCTGGCCTAGAAGCAGTTAGATACAATAGAGACCCAATCATACTTCTATAAAGAGTTTGATCAACCAAGTCATCTTTGTCCTCAATAGTAACAAGCTTTGAGGTTGCCATGGGTGTGCTACAAGGTTTACAATCATTCATATCAAATTTGTTAAGTAGTTCTTTGACATACTTATTTTGATGAATGAAAGTGCCATTGTACTTTTGTTTAACTTGAAGGCCAAGAAAACATTGTAACTCACCCATTGCACTCATTTCAAACTCAGCTGCCATGAGTTGTCGAAACTCTTCACACATGGCAGTGCATGTGGATCCAAATATGATATTATCCATATAAATTTAGACAAGCATCAAGTCTTTTCCTCTCCATTTCAAAAATAATATTTTGTCAATTTTACCTCTTGAGGATCCAATGTTTAAGAGAAAAGTGGATAGAGTTTCATACCAGGCTCTGGGTGCTTGTTTTAAACCATACAGTGCTTTGTTTAACTTGTACACATGATCATGATAGAATCCATCTTCAAATCCAGGAGGTTGACACACATACACTTCTTCCTTGATCTTTCCATACAAGAATGCATTTTTGATGTCCATTTGATACACTTTGATGTTGTGGTTGGCAGCAAAAGCTAAGAACAGTCTGATGGATTCTAGTCTTTCTACAGGAGCAAAGGTTTTGTCATAGTCAACGCCTTCTTCCTGTCTGTAGCCTTGAACCACAAGCCTTGCCTTGTTTTTGACAACAATACCCCTTTCATCAGTTTTGTTCTTGAAGACCCACTTTGTGCCAATAAGACATACATCCTTAGGCAGTGGTACAAGTTCCCAAACTTGTTGTCTCTTGAACTGAAGGAGCTCCTTTTGCATAGCTTCTACCCAACTATTATCTCTTAGTGCCTCTCCGTACTTGACAGGTTGTGTGAGTGATAGAAAACCAACAAAAAGACAAATGTTTTGGGATTGGCTTCTTGTGAGCACTCCCGCATTGATCCAATGGATGGCTTTTGAGGAAAATCAAATCACCTTGATATGGGATAATTGCATTTTGAGGTGAAGGTTGCAAATGTGTATCATCTGACCTAACCTCTGCTGGTGAATTTGAAGGTTCAGCCTCTGATTGGAATGGTGGTGGAGGTATGGGAGGTATGGATGTGTGGTTATGTTGATTTTTGTCCATATTATGTGGACTTTTATCAGCAGTGGTTTGATTTTGAGAACTAGCAGAGGTTTGGGGATCAACAACTGTTGAGCTAACAGAGCTTTCACCATTGTTACTAACATTTGCTCCTCTGGTAGCTTGACTGACTTTGAAATTTGGAAGGACACAGTCATATCCTTGATCTTGATGTGTTGATTGTGATGGACCTGCATGGTTAGTCTTGACAAACACATCTTCAAATGCAAATTTTTCTAAAGCAAACAACTTAGCAGGATTTGCTGGGATTTTCAATGAGGAAAGTTCATTGAACTTCACATTCAAAGTTTCTTCAACACACTTTGTCCTAGAGTTAAAAACTCTGTAGGTTTTGGCAATGGTTGAGTATCCTAGAAAATAACGACAATCAACTTTAGCTGCAAACTTTGAAATTGAATCTTTTAAGTTTAAAATGAAGCATGGACAACCAAAGACTTTGAAATATGAGATCAGAGATTTGATTTTGTAAAGAATTTCATAGGCAGTCTTTTGATACCTATGGTTAATCAAAACTCTGTTTTGAATATAGCAAGCAGCGTTTACAGCCTTTGCCCAAAAAGACAAGGGTAAACCTGAGTCTGCAAGCATAGTTCTTGCTGATTCAATTAAAGTTCTATTTTTTCCCTTTCAACCACCCCATTTTTTTCTGGAGTTCTTGGGATGCTGTATTGCCTAACAATCCCTTTTGACTCACAGAAAGCATCCAACTCCCTGTTCCTAAACTCTGTCCCATTGTCACTTCTAAAAATTTTTACTGGTAGGTCAAATTGCTTTTCAACTTGTTTTACAAAATTTTGCAAAATGGATGCAGTTTCATCTTTAGAATGCATGAAGAAAGTCCATGTAAACCTTGAAAAATCATCAACAATGACTAAACAATACCTTCTCTTTGTGAGACTCGTGATTTTTACAAGGCCAAACGCATCCATGTGTAACAATTGTAAACACTGGGTTGTTTTGGACTCTTCATTTGATTTGTAAGAGCTTTTATGTTGTTTACCTTTTAAACAGGAAACACAATGCTCTTCATAGGAAAATGTTTTGTGAGGTAAACCTCTGACAAGACTTTGTTTTGAGAGAGTGGAGATAGTTTTTAGATTTGTGTGCCCAAGTCTTCTATGCCATAACTCTGTCTCTTTGTTTGATGCAACTGAGAACAAGCGTGCATTAGATATTGGGTTATCTTTTAACATATCAACCACATACACATTGTCATTCATGTGAGCAACAAGTTGTGCTTTACTCTCAACAATGATTTGATCAATCTTTTTAACAACCTCTGGTCTTACAATTTGACATGTTTTTTTTTTGTAAAGAAGGATCCATGTCCTTTATCACTCATTGTGAAACACTCAGAAGATTGAATTTTAGATTGTCAATGAGATTAACATTTTCAAATTTGAGTTTCCCAGCTTGAACACACGTAGACCCCAACACTTTCCCTTTTGAATTATTACCAAAGGATATATCACCTCCTCCATGAGCCATGAAGTCTTTGAGTAGGGCTTTACATCCTGTCATGTGCCTGGAGCCTCCACTATCTATATACCATAAACTATCAAGGCAAGTAGAAGCTCCCTGCACACAAGTAAATAATTAGTTCAGGTGGGTTTCCAAAGCCAAAATGGCTTGGGATGGGGTCACAGATTGCCCAATCTCAAATTCGGGAGAATGGTCAAGGGTTTGAGTTTGACTTTGTAACCACTGTTGTGAACCATTTCCTGTCAGATGTTGGTACGCATAAGGATGCCTATTAACTCTTGGCTTTGAGGGTTCTTTGTAACCCTCATAACTAAGAGGAACCTTTTGATAAATAGGTTGGCCATATCCTCTTGGAAATCTGTTTGCAAGTGGTGCATCTGTCACTTGTACCTCTCTGGGAACAGAGGTTTTGGGCAGTGCTTTAATAACAGATGTTTCAACTGGTTCAAAGGTCTGGTTAGATTTATTTCTAGCAGAACTTGAACTCTGACTTTCAAGAGCTTTTGTTTTGATCTCTTTTACATTTTCATCATAGGTTTTAAGATAAACACACTCTTGAGTTTTGTGATTTGTCTTTTCACAGATGATACATTTTGAGGAATTTGGGATCACACAAGTTTTGTTTATGTCATAAGCTCTCAAAAGAAAATAGTTTTCAGATACATGATTTCTTTTCTCACAAAAATTTCAAAACAAGTTTTTGACCTTTTCATTCTTCCTTTTATCAGACTTCTTTTCAACAGATGTTGTAACATCTGCTGGAAGATCTTTAATAGGAATGATTCTTGCCTTTGGTGCTTTGACACCATCAATGGTTGTGAAGTCCATTCGCTTGAAATTTTCTAAAATGTCACACTCATCTGACCATGTAGGTTTAAATTGATATTTCTCAACCTCCTCAAAAGTTGAGGACCCCTCATGTTTTTCCAAAATGATTTTATTACCCTTCTTATCTATGACTTATATTTCCTCACCAGCCAAGTTTTTGGGGACAACTTCAACAAAACCAGAATCAATTTTAGCATCATTTTCAGAAATTTGATCATTGTTTTTAAAACCAATACCAAATTTTATGTTGCTCATTATCTGTTTTTCTAACATAATCTCATAACCTTACAAGACTTTACCCCATTTTTCACATGTGATTTGGGTAGTTTCTAACTCCTTTTTGCAAACTTGGTATTTTTCTACCATAGTTTGGAGTTGGTCTTTGGTTATGCTTACGTCATGCTTCAGGCTGCTGATTTCATCTTGTCTAACTAACTTTGTTTTTAACTCTTTTGTGAGTTTTTCAAAAATTAGTTCATCTTCCAAAATTTTGTTTATATTTTCATTTATCCTTTTAATGTTTGCAAAAGCTATGATGCATTTTTCAGAACATATATCTTTGAGGATCTGGGGTGATACCTTAGAAGCAGCCATGAGAGTACAGTCACAATCATCTTCACACACATCTGAATCCCATAGATCAGATATAGAGATCTTTTCTTCATCAACAATATCTTTTGAAATCACTGCTTCATCATAACTTTGAAATTCATCAGACTTAGACACTTGTTCCACAGACTCATCACCTTCAACAATTGTCTCTAAGGCCATTTAACAAATATTTTCATTTTCAAAATCATTTTTGGCCAAAAGAGCAAAGTTTTCATCAGTTAATTCCTCTGGCAAACTACTCCAATCAACAAAGCCTTGAGTGAAAAAGCTTTGTTGGTTAACCTCTGCCGGAGCAGTGGTTTGAGTACTTTGGGTGACATGAGGTGCTTGTTGCACATGCACTTGAGTTGGTGGTGCTTGGACATACTGAATTTGTAGAACAATGGCTTGAATATAATGTACTGGAACAGTGGTTGCTGGGTGGAAAGTGAGCAGTGTTTTGAACTTGACGAGCAGTGGTATATTGGGAATACTGGGCATTGTTTTGTGTGTGCTGAGGTCTAGGGCCAGGATGTATTACAATTGGTCCAGAATTTTGAGATCTTCATTCTCTGGCAAAGTGTCCTAACCTATTGCACTTATAGCACTTGATTTTAGACTTGTCTAACCCAACCTTCAACCCCCCATGTAACCCAGGGAATTTCCTACCTATTCTCTTGTAGAATTTACTAGCTCTAACACCTAATAGAGCCAGTTGGTGCAAAATGTCCATCTCTTCCAAATCAGATGGTTCAAAGTGTTGTAGATCATTTAGCTCAAAAGAGAGATTGTCAGAGGTTTGGCTTTCCCCACTTGCAGTAATTGCATAGTTGGGTGAGTAAGAACCAGAGTTAAAGTTTCCTCCAGAGGTTATATCAATAAAATGATCATAACCCTGATCCTTTCCACTGCCAGAACCCTCTTCTTGGGAAAATAAAGCTGTGTTACCCAAGGTGTAATCATCAGTTATTTTACCAGACTCTTATAGCTTCTTTTTCTGGTTTAACTCTCTCTCATAAGTGAGGAGTATGCCATGAAGCTATGTGAGTGAAATCTCTTTAAAACCAACAGATGTACGTGTAATGTAAGCTACAGTGTCACGTTTTTCTGGTAACGATCGAAGGAAACGACTATTGTGTACAATCGAATTTGAGAATACAACGTTCACCAGTTTGAGTTCACTGATTAAACAACTAAAATGTTCGAACTGCTGTGTTAACGACTCACCTTTGACGTGACAAAAGGTTTCATACTGTTGATTTAGAATTTCTCTATTGTTTTCGATAACCTCTTCAGTACCACCGAATTGCTCTTTTAGTGCGTCCCACAACTCTTGTGCATCCAATTCTATTTTCTGGTAATCCTGCTCAGAGTAGTTATCAAGACTCTTTGGCACTTGAGTATTGGGATCCTCTGTACTTGGAACCATTGGAATGTCAGGTCCAAATACAATAGATCGCCAACAACCGGTGTTCTGTTGAGCTAAAATATGTCACATCCTACGCTGCCAGATGAAATACTCATTTCTCTTCAGCATAGGTGGTTTAAACATCGACCCAATGTTGGAATCAAGTGTGTTTTGAGACATTTCTGATGGTTTTCAACAGATTTTCATTTTAAAAGCTTTTAAATGCAATAAAACTCTATTTTCCATAAACTATCAAACGATTTAGCAGGGAGAACTGATCTTTCAAATCAAATTGATAGTTAAATCAAATTTTGATTGACCAAGCTCTGATACCAATTGTTAGGATCTAAGTTTGAATTAGTTGTGATTTTTGTTTTAAAAATGGAAAGTGAGCGTAGAAATCAAAGTAATATGCAGCGGAACTATATGGAAAACTTTTATCACACAACTAATAGTCGTTTGTTTTGATCATCATGCTTTCAAACTTAAAGTTTTTTGCATGTGAATCACAAACTCCCCCTTAGCCCAATAAGAACGATGATAGTACTGAAATGCAGAGAAGATGATAGGTGAAGATCTTTTAGATAGATGGATAAAACAGTACAATTGATGAACTATTTATACCACACTTCTAACCTCTGAGCATCTTTGATGACGTTAGGGTTGATAGTGACATTTAACAAACAAAACTAACTCTAAGGACTGCTCTACCTAAGCACTGATCAGTGCCAAGCACTGTTATATTGAATATAAAACTAATAGTAGCTAAATACTGATCTCTTTCCTCTGCTTGATTCTTCTGGCAGACCTTTGATCTTGTCGTTTAGTGTGGGCAGATGATAGAAGGCAGAGCTTAGGCAGAACAGAGTTTATTGAACAGAGTTTGTAAACTCTGTTATAAGGACCAAACATCTGATGTGTTTTTGGCTTTATATCATTTGTTCCTTTTTGCAGGGTTCAATCCCAACATCTATACACTAACAAAACAATTACGAATGGTAGTAAATATTTATTTGGCTTTCCTCACTTGCAGTAATTGCATAGTTGGGTGAGTAAGAATCAGAGTTAAAGTTTCCTCCAGAGGTTATATCAATAAAATGATCATAACCCTGATCCTTTCCACTGCCAGGACCCTCTTCTTGGGCAAATAAAGCTGTGTTACCCAAGGTGTAATCATCAGTTATTTTACCAGACTCTTATAGCTTCTTTTTCTGGTTTAACTCTCTCTCATAAGTGAGGAGTATGCCATGAAGCTATGTGAGTGAAATCTCTTTAAAACCAACAGATGTACGTGTAACGTAAGCTACAGTGTCACGTTTTTCTGGTAACGATCGAAGGAAACGACTATTGTGTACAATCGAATTTGAGAATACAACGTTCACCAGTTTGAGTTCACTGATTAAACAGCTAAAACGTTCGAACTACTGTGTTAACGACTCACCTTTGACGTGACAAAAGGTTTCATACTGTTGATTTAGAATTTCTCTATTGTTTTCGATAACCTCTTCAGTACCACCGAATTGCTCTTTTAGTGCGTCCCACAACTCTTGTGCATCCAATTCTATTTTCTGGTAATCCTGCTCAGAGTAGTTATCAAGACTCTTTGGCACTTGAGTATTGGGATCCTCTGTACTTGGAACCATTGGAATGTGAGGTCCAAATACAACAGATCGCCAACAACCGGTGTTCTGTTGAGCTAAAATATGTCACATCCTACGCTGCCAGATGAAATACTCATTTCTCTTCAGCATAGGTGGTTTAAACATCGATCCAATGTTGGAATCAAGTGTGTTTTGAGACATTTCTAATGGTTTTCAACAGATTTTCATTTTAAAAGCTTTTAAATGCAATAAAACTCTATTTTCCATAAAACTATCAAACGATTTAGCAGGGAGAACTGATCTTTCAAATCAAATTGATAGTTAAATCAAATTTTGATTGACCAAGCTCTGATACCAATTGTTAGGATCTAAGTTTGAATTAGTTGCGATTTTTGTTTTAAAAATGGAAAGTGAACGTAGAAATCAAAGTAATATGCAGCGGAAATATATGGAAAACTTTTATCACACAACTAATAGTCGTTTGTTTTGATCATCATGCTTTCAAACTTATAGTTTTTTGCATGTGAATCACAAACTCCCCCTTAGCCCAATAAGAACGATGATAGTACTGAAATGCAGAGAAGATGATAGGTGAATGATCTTTTAGATGGATGGAAAAAACAGTACAATTGATGAACTATTTATACCACACTTCAACCTCTGAGCATCTTTGATGACGTCAGAGTTGATAGTGACATTTAACAAACAAAACTAACTCTAAGGACTGCTCTACCTAAGCACTGATCAGTGCCAAGCACTGTTATTTTAAATATTCCTCTGCTTGATTCTTCTGGCAGACCTTTGATCTTGTCGTTTAGTGTGCGCAGATGATAGAAGGAAGAGCTTAGGCAGAACAGAGTTTATTGAACAGAGTTTGTAAACTCTGTTATAAGGACCAAACATCTGATGTTATTTTGGCTTTATATCATCTGTTCCTTTTTGCAGAGTTCAATCCCAACATCTATACACTAGCAAAACAATTACGAACAGTAGTAAATATTTATTTGGCTTTCCCAACTTACAGTAATTGCATAGTTGGGTGAGTAAGAATCAGAGTTAAAGTTTCCTCCAGAGGATATATCAATAAAATGATCATAACCGTGATCCTTTCCACTGCCAAAACCATCTTCTTGGGCAAATAAAGCTGTGTTACCTAAGGTGTAATCATCAGTTAATTTACCAGACTCTTGTAGCTTCTTTTTCTGGTTTAACTCTCTCTCATAAGTGAGGAGTATGCCATGAAGCTATGTGAGTGACATCTCTTTAAAACCAACAGATATACGTGTAACGTAAGCTACAGTGTCCCGTTTTTCTGGTAACGTTCGAAGGAAACGACTATTGACAATCGAATTTGAGAATACAACGTTCACCAGTTTGAGTTCACTGATTAAACAGCTAAAACGTTCGAACTGCTGTGTTAACGACTCACCTTTGACGTGACAAAAGGTTTCATACTGTTGATTTAGAATTTCTCTATTGTTTTCGATAACCTCTTCAGTACCACCGAATTGCTCTTTTAGTGCGTCCCAAACTCTTGTGCATCCAATTCTATTTTCTGGTAATCCTGCTCAGAGTAGTTATCAAGACTCTTTGGCACTTGAGTATTGGATCCTCTGTACTTGGAACCATTGGAATGTGAGGTCCAAATACAACAGATCGCCAACAACCGGTGTTCTGTTGAGCTAAAATATGTCACATCCTACGCTGCCAGATGAAATACTCATTTCTCTTCAGCATAGGTGGTTTAAACATCGATCCAATGTTGGAATCAAGTGTGTTTTGAGACATTTCTAATGGTTTTCAACAGATTTTCATTTTAAAAGCTTTTAAATGCAATAAAACTCTATTTTCCATAAACTATCAAACGATTTAGCAGGGAGAACTGATCTTTCAAATCAAATTGATAGTTAAATCAAATTTTGATTGACCAAGCTCTGATACCAATTGTTAGGATCTAAGTTTGAATTAGTTGCGATTTTTGTTTTAAAAATGGAAAGTGAACGTAGAAATCAAAGTAATATGCAGCGGAAATATATGGAAAACTTTTATCACACAACTAATAGTCGTTTGTTTTGATCATCATGCTTTCAAACTTATAGTTTTTTGCATGTGAATCACAAACTCCCCTTAGCCCAATAAGAACGATGATAGTACTGAAATGCAGAGAAGATGATAGGTGAATGATCTTTTAGATGGATGGAAAAAACAGTACAATTGATGAACTATTTATACCACACTTCAACCTCTGAGCATCTTTGATGACGTCAGGGTTGATAGTGACATTTAACAAACAAAACTAACTCTAAGGACTGCTCTACCTAAGCACTGATCAGTGCCAAGCACTGTTATATTGAATATTCCTTGCTTGATTCTTCTGGCAGACCGTTGATCTTGTCGTTTAGTGTGGGCAGATGATAGAAGGCAGAGCTTAGGCAGAACAGAGTTTATTGAACAGAGTTTGTAAACTCTGTTATAAGGACCAAACATCTGATGTTATTTTGGCTTTATATCATCTGTTCCTTTTTGCAGGGTTCAATCCCAACATCTATACACTAACAAAACAATTACGAACAGTAGTAAATATTTATTTGGCTTTCCCACTTACAGTAATTGCATAGTTGGGTGAGTAAGAATCAGAGTTAAAGTTTCCTCCAGAGGATATATCAATAAAATGATCATAACCTTGATCCTTTCCACTGCCAGAACCATCTTTTGGGCAAATAAAGCTGTGTTACCTAAGGTGTAATCATCACTTAATTTACCAGACTCTTGTAGCTTCTTTTTCTGGTTTAACTCTCTCTCATAAGTGAGGAGTATGCCATGAAGCTATGTGAGTGACATCTCTTTAAAACCAACAGATGTACGTGTAACGTAAGCTACAGTGTCCCGTTTTTCTGGTAACGATCAAAGGAATCGACTATTGACAATCGAATTTGAGAATACAACGTTCACCAGTTTGAGTTCACTGATTAAACAGCTAAAACGTTCGAACTGCTGTGTTAACGACTCACCTTTGACGTGACAAAAGGTTTCATACTGTCGATTTAGAATTTCTCTATTGTTTTCGATAACCTCTTCAGTACCACCGATTTGCTCTTTTAGTGCGTCCCACAACTCTTGTGCATCCAATTCTATTTTCTGGTAATCCTGCTCAGAGTAGTTATCAAGACTCTTTGGCACTTGAGTATTGGGATGCTATGTACTTGGAACCATTGGAATGTGAGGTCCAAATACAACAGATCGCCAACAATTGGTGTTCTGTTGAGCTAAAATATGTCACATCCTATGCTGCCAGATGAAATACTCATTTCTCTTCAGCATAGGTGGTTTAAACATCGATCCAATGTTGGAATCAAGTGTGTTTTAAGACATTTCTGATGGTTTTCAACAGATTTTCATTTTAAAAGCTTTTAAATGCAATAAAACTCTATTTTCCATAAATTATCAAACGATTAAGCAGGGAGAACTGATCTTTCAAATCAAATTGATAGTTAAATTAAATTTAGATTGACCAAGCTTTGATACCAATTGTTAGGATCTAAGTTTGAATTAGTTGTGATATTTGTTTAAAAATGGAAAGTGAACGTAGAAATCAAAGTAATATGCAGCGGAAATATATGGAAAACTTTTATCACACAACTAGTAGTCGTTTGTTTTGATCATCATGCTTTCAAACTTATAGTTTTTTGCATGTGTATCACAAACTCCCCTTAGCCCAATAAGAACGATGATAGTACTGAAATGCAGAGAAGATGATAGGTGAATGATCTTTTAGATAGATGGATAAAACAGTACAATTGATGAACTATTTATACCACACTTCTAACCTCTGAGCATCTTTGATGACGTTAGGGTTGATAGTGATATTTAACAAACAAAACTAACTCTAAGGCCTGCTCTACCTAAGCACTGATCAGTGCCAAGCACTGTTATATTGAATATAAAACTAATAGTAGCTAAACACTGATCTCTTTCCTCTGCTTGATTCTTCTGGCAGAACTTTGATCTTGTCGTTTAGTGTGGGCAGATGATAGAAGGCAGAGCTTAGGCAGAAGAGAGTTTATTGAAAAGAGTTTGTAAACTCTATTATAAGGCCCAAACATCTGATGTTATTTTGGCTTTATATCATCTGTTCCTTTTTGCAGGGTTCAATCCCAACATCTATACACTAACAAAACAATTACGAACAGTAGTAAAGATTTATTTGGTCCATTTTAACTTTAATTTATAATTATAGAGCTACAATATCGTTGTCTTTTTTTTAATTTATTTACATTAACAACATCTGAGCTGTAATATTTTTATAAACGATTTACGTATACCCGTGAATTTATCATAAGAAAACTTAATAATAATTCTTTTTCTATAAATGATTTACGTTTCGACCCTGATCTTTAATACAGTTATCATACGACCCTTTAGTTTAATAAAACTAATTTTTAACAAACTTTTGTTCTTTTTATCCTTTTTAAAGCAAGTTTTTTTTTATTTTACTTATTATTTATTTAACTCAGTCGTATGACTTGCTTATTTTAACCGTCGTTAGATTAAAGACTATATGATCTATATTAACCTTTCAATATACAAGATAGCAAATTTAATTATTATTATATACAATATTATAGCTGTAACTAACTTTTAACTCTAGAAATGTTTACTTAACCATATTGGTTGTTAGTTTTTATCGTTATTTAGATTAAAGTTTGCATGGTCTATAATAACTCATCTACTTTTAACAATTTACCAATATATATAAAAAAGACGGTGTAAAAAAGTTAATGAGGCCTACATGGCCTGCCTTGATTGACTCAACCGACGTGGACCAATCAAAAGCGAGTATATGTCATCTAAAAATGCATGCATATATAATAAAGAAAGCTAAAATATTCCATTTAGTGTTTTGTGCAAGAATAATATTAAAAACATAGAAAAATAGTTGGTTATTGTGGTTTTTGTCAAATTTTAATATCGGGTACTAATAGTTTTTTGTTACAAAATCAAGTATTAACATTTAATTTTTCATAATGTTGAGTATTAAGACCAAACCTTATCACAATGTTGAGAACTCATACCAAACCCTCTTTAACTTTTTTGTTATTTCTTACTAAAATGACTAAAATGTTTTTTTATAACTAGAGGGTCTATTTTTTAATTAGTTATATTTGACTAAAATAATTTAAAGTAATTTTTTTTTATTTTTTATATTTTTTATAAAATTAAATGGATTTGAAGTTTATTATTCCAACACTGTGACAAGGTTTGGTTTTAGTACTCAATATTATGACAAATTAGAACATTAATACCTGATTTTGCAACAAAACACTATTAATATCTAACATTAAAATTTGATAGAAACCAGAAAGACAAACGGTGTAATTTTTCCAACAAGCATATTATAACATCAAGATGTGTAACTGACACAACTATTATTAATATTACAATAACACATGTCAATATCTAATAGGATAAAAGAGTAGAAAATAGGTCACCATCTTCAAGGTGTGTGATAATAAAAATTGTAGGAATCAAGGTGTGTGATAATAAAAATTGTAGGAATCGACACACAAAAAAGTACGTCATAAAAATAGGTTCTGTAATATCATCCGATAAGCTAAATCTCATATGTCTTGTCACATGTCAATATCTAATAGGATACAGGAATAGCACATAGGTCACCATCTTCAAGGTGTGTGATAATAAAAATTGTAGGAATAGACACTTAAAAAAGAAGAATGCCATAAAAATAGGTTTTGAAGTATCAACCGATAAGTTAAATCTCTTAAGTCTTGTCACTTATGGACAAAGATGAGAAAATTGGGTTAGACCAACCCTTGAGATCAACAAGCTAATCAACAATAGCATAGTGTACATGTATTGACTTAAATAACATTGTGTATTGAAAAAATTTCAAATCATGATCTTAAGATGTTTTATACGCTAGTGAAATATAGGATTAGACATAAGTTAACTGCCTTCAATGTTGTATCATGTTTAAAATACTAATGCACCATTTTCTTTTATTTTTATTTCCTATCGTGTATTGAACAAGCATGAGTACAACTAAATATAGATGTTCATATACTCGAAGTTTATGAATCCTATTATCTAATAATTGGCATGGCTCGTTGGACCATCCTGAGTTAATGGCGATGCAAAATATATCTATAAAATAATTAAACATAAACATGTAATGTGTACTCTCAAGGAAAGTTGTTTATTTATCAACTAAGTTGGGTGTAAATCCCTAAAATATTCTGAAAATGATAAAACTTATAAGGATATTTACACTGTGTTTCAGTTAAAAATTAACAAGTTCAATTTAGTAACTAAACTAAGAATGTAAGGTCGTGTGCTCTTCAAAATTCAAAGTTGCAATCTCGAGATCCTTGGGATACCTGTTTGCAAAACGTAGTTGTGAGTTATAAACTTAATGGAATTGATCAAAATAGGATGTATAATGACAGAAAACAGTAAATAACAATTAAAACACATGAGATTTTTATGGGGAAAAGCCCTTGATATCTTGAAAGATGATCGTCGGTACGAAAACCCGGGAGCTAACAATCGCCTAGCTCCGATCTTATTATAAAAATTGAAAAAATGAGTACAATGTGGAGCAACTGATCGATTGCTAACTGTTACAGAAGCTTGTGCGAGTGTTCTAGTGTGTTCATTGGTCGTACAACTGCTCAATTTATAGTATAAACATGAAATAAAATCCAACTATATCTCCTTGAGATAGACATCGGGACATGTAAAACAGAATTGTGAGTTATAAGCTTAACAAAATTGATCAAAGCAGAATGTACAATGACGGAAAACAGTAAATAACAATTAAACACACGAGCTTAGTTACGGGGAAAAGCCTTTGATATCTTGAAAGATGATCGCCACTACAAAAATCCCGGGAGCTAACAATCGCCCAGCTCCAATCTTATTATAAAAATGAAAAAAAACGAGTATAATGTGGAGTAGCTCCTCGATTGCTTTGTGTTACAAAAGCTTGTGCGAGTGTTCTAGTGTGTTCCTAGGTCGTACAACTGCTCTATTTATAGTATAAACATGAAATAAATCCAACTATGTCTCCTTGAGATAGACTTTGGGATACCGGTTTGTGACTTATAAACTTAACGAAATTGATCAAAGTAGAATGTATAATGACGAAAAACTGTATATAACAATTAAACACACGAGATTCGTGATAGGAAAATCCCTTGATATCTCTAAAGATGATCTCCAGTACAAAAACCTCAGGAGCTAACAATCGTCTACCTCTAATCTTATTATAAAAATGAAAAAATGAGTACAATATGGAGCAGCTGACCGTTTGCTTAGTGTTACAGAAGCTTGTGCGAGTGTTCTAGTGTGCTCCTTGGTCGTACAACTGCTACATTTATAGTATAAACATGAAATAAAATACAACTATGTCTTCGATAAATCCGGGATCTTCAGAAGACTTAGTCATCGTTCTAGGTGACCATTATGGCTCTTTTCCATGTTTTAATACATTCCCAACAACCTCTTATGCGATTCTTCAGGATGACTTCTTCAAAGAGTCGTTACATCTTTAAACATGTGAATTAAAATAAAATAGGAGGACACTGCAAATGTTAGTAACACCAAAGCTCAGGATACCAAATTCTGTCAGGATAGCGAAATATCTAAAGAGTCCAGGATCCCGAGCCATAAAAATTTCCCAACAACCTCTCATGCGATTCATCAAGAAGACTTGTTCAAAGAGTCGTTACATCTTTAGACCTGCGAATTTAAATAAAATAGGACATTGCAAAGGTTAGTAACACCAGAGCCCAGGATACCGAATTCTGTCAGGATGCCGAATTCTGTCAGGATACCGAAATATCTAAAGAGTCCATGATCTCGAGCCATAAAAATGAACCCTAGTAATTGTCCCCAAAGTTTACAGCTATAAAGTTTTCAAAATTCATATTTCAAATGGCAATAAAGAGAAGAGGTAATTGATAAGACGTGACCCAGTAACCCATGCGATAAGACTATTACCTCTTGTCATTATAACCATTATCCTTCTCTCATTTCTTCACTATAATCATCCGAGCAAGTGGATTCTATAGGTTAGTTCTCTCTCTTTTCTCATTTTCTTTGCATTTACTCGAATCTCTTTCCATGGGAAAAAGATGACACATTCTGCTTCCTCTATCGCCTCCGACATACCCCCTGAATTAATCGAGCAGGGGATACTAGAATCTTGTGAACAAGAACTATTTTTGATTGATGATCATGACATTGAAATCCTTAAATCTTTTGGTGTATTCCCATAAAACACCAAAATTAGGGCTTTCGATCCCAAACTCATAGTTGACTTCATCTCCGTAACATGGGTTGGTTTCATTGCTTATGCCTTCACCCTAGGTCTGACTTATCCGTTTCCACCTCTTATTACCGAGTTCTTTGAAATCACCAAGCTTTGTTATTCCCAAGTCATGGTAATGGTCTGGAGGATCTTGCTTACCTTAGAGAACCATAACCGATCGTAAGAGTTTTTGTCAAACAAATGCCATGGTGATAATGAAGATGAAGATAATGCTGATAATGATAATGAAGATGAAGATGAAGTTGATGATTTCGATGATGAGGATGATGATAATGTTGATTTTGATCATTATGTTCGCAACAGTTGTTTAGAACACAACCCTAAAGTCCAAAACGCCATGATTATTGGTGATGATGAGCATGAAGAAGCTTATATTCAAAGAGTTGTTGCATCAGGAAATCATGCTCTATACATAGTCCTAACACAACCATGATCAAGAAGAAGCTGGTGAAAAACATGACAACATTGGTGAGGAATGATATGCACCAAATGAAACATATAAATTATTACAAATACGGTATAAATCAACCTTTTTATGCACTAATGTTGGAAAAAGTGTGTTTCTTTGTATACTTTTGATTTTAAGGATTTAAAGAGCTTAAATGTACAAAAGGAACAAATTAACGACATAAACCAACATAAATACAGAAGAAGAGAAGTTGAGACTTCATACCAACCTTCCGAGATTTAAAACAGTGGTTTCATCAGACTTTAGAGATTTATTGAGAAAATTTCAATTTTAATGCTATTTACACACGAAATACAAGAAAACTTGTTTTAGTCCATGTCTAGCATTTCAAACCTAGAGATCAAACTTTTGAAAGTAGATGTTTCTAATGTTTTTCATTTTAAATATCTGCCAGTTGATCTTATAGTTAGAACATGGTGCAGAGAAAACAAACCTTTTGTAGTAATCCCTCACAAGGTGATGTCTGATTCATACTGTATTTTGATTTGACTTATTTCATGATTTGACTTTGACCATCCTATATAATCCTTTTGATTCATTATCAGTGGAAGTATCTTCCTGACAGGTATTAAGCTTTAACTATAAAAAAAAGTAAAAACTCAATATGTATTACCTTAAAAAAAACTTAAAGAGTAATACATGACCTGATATTTACATGAAATCTTTACAATAAAAATTTAGTAAAATTTTCTTGATAAATGAACCAATTAGACCTGATGGATTTCCAAAGACCTCTTTAAACTATTGTTAACCTGTGATACATCAATGACCTGAAGCTACCTGTAAACAGTGGTTACACTTAGCTTGTTCGGTAGCAGATGCTTGAGGAGAGATGATATTTTATCTAGGTTTTCCTTTTGTAGTACTAGCTTGTGAACTCTCAAATGTTTTATGTTTATACTCTTTTCTTTTGATACCAAAAGTTTTGAGATAAACTCACTTTTGAGTTTTTTGATTTCTCTTCTATTCTCTTTTTAACCTTTTCATAGATAGATGTTGTATCATTTACTGGAAGGCTTCTAAAGAAAGAATAATCAATCCAGAATCATTTACAGTAATGTTTTGAGAAACTTGGTCATTTTTGCAAAATGCTTATGCTAATTTTCACATTACTTTTGATCAGGTTTTCTAAATATCAACACAATTTTATTTTCACCTTTTAAAGGCGTCTCGTAACTTTTGTTCCATATATAGATCTTGTTCCTAAGGATTTGTTTCACCTCAGTCTTTTAATGACATTAGATGAGTCCTTAGCAACAATTAATCATGGAATCATCACAAATTTCAACACAAACACGGAAACCATATGAAACGATACACCATTAGTGTCATGCGGAACTTGTGTGTTTAGTAACATTTTGGTTGTTTTTCAGAGAAATTGATTAATTATCGTAATTAGATCCTTACTCTGTTTAACAAACATAAACAACACATTATCAATGATTTTGAGCTGATCTTTTTATGTCAAATTGATTGTTAGATCGAATTTGACTAACCTATGCTCTGATACCAATTGTTAGGATCTAAGTTTAACTTGATTGCATTGTTTTAAACAAAAATATGATGAGAGAGGATAAAACATACAATACTCTGCAGAGGAATGAGATTTAAAACTTTGTAACACAATCAAGGAGAGATTAGCTTTCATCAACACTGTTTTCATTACTCAGAAAATGTGAAAATAATACAAGTAAATACAGATATGAATCACTAACTCCCCCTCAGTCCGAGCTCACACAGGTTTGAGTATTCAATAAGAGTGTGTGTGTAAGCTAAATAGAACAGTGCATGCACTGTCTATTTATACTATGAATCCCTAACCTCTGTGGCATCTTTGCTGACATCATCAAGACAGTGACATCTAACAACCTTAACAAACTCTAACCTCTGCTAATGCTATCCTCTGTTATCACTATAGAAACACTGATTACAAGACACTGATGATGATATCCTCTGATGAGCTCAACCATTGATGAAGCTTGTTCTTCAAAGGGTGATCAGACCTTTGACTTCCAGCAGACTTTTGCTTTATCAGTGGTTTGGTCTTCAACAGTCTTTATAACTTCAATAGAGCTTAGCTTTGGGCAGATGTTAGAGATATCAGATGTTAGCTATCTTGTCTTTGTGAGGAGAAGTGAATCAAAGTACTGTTTATTCTGGATCATTTTGTACAGACCTGTTTTGGCTTTCTATCATCTGTTCTTTTGTAGGGTTCAATCTCAACAAAAGACAAACAGAAGAAGAAAAAATACATCGGGTCGTGTCCCATGGACACAGGCAATGGTCAACTCCCAGATATGCAAATCGTGAATAGTACAACAAGTACGAGGGCCACGAGGCTGTGCCGTTGACATACGGGGTCGTGTGAGCATTCGGACTTACACAACTCATTAAATGAAGACAAAGAAGAAGGAGTCAGGGGCCATATGAAATGTTTGTTTCCAACTATAAATAGGGGTGCTTGGTTCAATTGTAATTTATCCCTTGGCAAACCACTTCTATCACACCTGCCACTACTCCACCACCATAATAGCATCATCATCCACCACATTCATCCATCATCCACCTTTAGAGTGTGTTGTAATCTCGGGATCCAAGATCGATCGTAAGAGTTTATGTCAAACAAATGTCATGCTTGGATAATCTCTAACATCACTTGGTGAAGCCAAGTCATTTATGTATTACATTGATTTCCAAGGTTTGGTTACCTTTTTAATTGACTTTGTATCAATGAATTTGATATCTAGTTTTTTATATTGAAAATGAACTTTACTCTATAATTCCATCATGTTTTGTTGATTCACTCATTCGTGTCTTTACGGTCTATGTAAAGCAAGTTAACTGCCTAGAAGGGGGTTAGAAGGGTGGTTTAGGTAAAGTTCTTGCCTCGTTCAGTGTATAGATCCTACGAGGACTTGGTTCAAGCATATTTGGACTTCCTTTGAGACAGATACCATCAAATTGGGGGAAGTAAGGACGACTTGAATCCCTTATAATAAAACTACTATTAAAACTTTAAATCGGCCTTGCGGGACTGTATCGCTACTAAGTCAGACCAATATGATCGAGGGTAGCGTTGCTCCAAAAGAGGGACATGCCACATTTTACATTAATAACTTACTTAATTATCTTTCAATATTCCAGCCTTGCGGGACTGTATCCCTGCTGACTAAGACCAATAGGGCTAAGGGTAGCGTTGCCTCTAAAAGAAGGACATGCCACTATAACTAAGATAATCTCTTGAAAAACCCAAAGTGCGGAAATCATCAAAGAATACGTAAAAGATAAGTCGTAACCAAGTGGTTCTATCTTGTTAGTTTTTTCTTTTATTTATTTTATTTCTTTATTTAGTTTATTAAAAATCTTTTATCAAAATTTGGTTAGATTAGATGTTGACAATATTCCGGTATTAAAAGCTCTTGTGTCCTTGGACGACCTCGGTATCTTACCATCACTATACTACGCCAACGATAGGTGCACTTGCCCTAACGTGTTGTAGAGAGTCATAGTGTTATATCATGTTTTATACATTTAAAGCTTGATAAACGAGAAAAAAGTGCTTAAAAATATATTAAAAATCGTAAACGCTCGCATCACATCAAGTTTTCGACGCCATTGCCAGGGACACAAGGATTTTAAGACAGTTTAAAATCGAAGGCCTAATCATTTTTATTCTCCTTTAATTTTTCTTTTTAGCCTCTTCTTCTTTTTTTCTACTTTCTGCAGGTATCACACGGGGTCGTGTTTGATCAACATTGAGCCGTGTCAAAGTCATATTACAAGAAAGAATATGTTGTCTGGATTACTGGAATAAAGACATGGGGCCGTCTTACAGGAGCACGGGGCCATGTCAAACCTCCAGAGTGTCTGGGAACCAGAAAACAGAAACTTTTTCTCAACAGCATGGGGTTGTGCCTACACAGACAAGAGGTCGTGCTTGTTAACTGATTAGCACTTTTTTTGTTTTTGTTCGCAGAAATTTACACTGTTTCATATAATCCGCATAAAATACGACCTGGTGCATGACCTCCACCTCCGAAAAATACATAATAGTGCCGCTACAAGAACCGAATGCTTTTTAAGGAAAGGACTTTAAGCTAAAAGCCGACAAAAAGCCTTGCCCAAAACGTACTCTCATGGATTACCTACTGCCCCTGGTTGATAATCTTAGAGCCGCTATTAACGCACCAAATGTTGATGCTAATAACTTTGAGCTTCGACTTCACCTAATCCAAATGCTCCAAAATTCCGCCACCTTTCATGGCCTACCCGATGAAGATCCCCACTTATATATTACCAATTTTTGGAAATATTTGATACCTTTCGGATCAACGAAGCCTCCAACGACGCTATCCGGCTCCATATGTTCCCTTTTTCCGTAAAAGACCGAGCTAAACCTTGGCTAGACACCCTCCCAAGTGGATTCGTGCACACTTGGGATGAACTAGCCCAAAAATTTCTCTACAAATATTTCCCTCCCGCTAAAACTGCCAATCTTATGACCGAAATTAATTCATACGCCCAAGAAGATGGGGAATCTTTGTACGAGACATGGGAAAAGTTCAAGGAGTTACTAAGGAAATGCCCACATCATGGTCTTGAACGTTGGCAACAAGTGTCCATTTTTTACAATGGACTCTTACGACACACAAGGCAAATCCTTGATTCTAACTCCCGGGGACTACTTGGAAATCGGTGACACGACGAAATTTACACCTAAATTGAGGAAATTGCTAAAAATAGTTTTCAATGGCACACACATAGGGATTCAAAATCAATAGCCCCAAGTGCCCATAAAGTTGAAGAAGCCACCTCTTTACAAGCTCAAATCAAAGATTTAACCACAAAGATAAAGAAACTTGAATTAACTAAAACAACTTCAGTTATGGCTTATGAAGGGTGTGGCATAACACATGAAAACTGGAGTTGTATGAAAGATATGGAAAACCAAACGGAAGTGGTAAACTACCTCAATAACCGTCCACGACCACCGGGAAACCCAAGTAACTCTTACACCCCTGAGTGGCAAAACCATCCAAACTTTGGTTGGAGGGAATCAGGGGGTAGTAACCAAAAAAATCAAATCCAACGTCTCAACTTTCAGCAACAACCCTGAAACGAGAGACAAGGTTACCCACAACAACAACAAGGAGGAAGAGAAAGACTTGAGGACCTCATCACTCGTCTTTTCTCCGAATCTAACAAACGATACTCGAAAAGGTTCCTACAAACTGAAGCCGAAATTAGGAACCAACGAGCCAGTATATAAGGCATTGAAAAACAAGTAAGCCAACAAGCCCAAAATTTTTTCCGAAAGACCGCAAGGTACCTTGCCTGGTAACACTGAACCAAACCCAAAAGCCCAAGTAAACGTCATCAATTTAAGAAACCTGAGAGTAGGGACCGATAATGACAACACTTTACCTCAAAACACTCCACAAAGTAACCAACCTGCAAATACACCCAGAATCAATAACCAAGAAAATACTCAACCCCAAAACACCGAACCAACAAAACCACCATCGGTAACCTACCCTAGTCGTTTACTTAGCCAAAAGATCGAAGAACAATTCACTTAGTTTGTAAACCTACTAAAACAACTTCACATCAACCTTTCTTTTGTTGAAGTCCTCACACAAATGCCAAAATACTCCAAATTCATGAAAGACTTCCTCACTCACAAAAGGAAGATTGAATCAATTCAACAAGTCAACCTAAGTGAAGAATGTTCGGCGGCACTCCTTAACAAACTTCCCCAAAAGAAGATTGATCCCGGAAGCTTCACCATTCCTTGCTCCATTGGAGGATCGCCAATAAGCACCCGCTTGCCGACCTAGAGGCTTGCATTAACTAATTGCCCGCCTCCATATTCAAATGACTCGGATTAGGGAAGCCACATCCTACAAAGATGACCATCCAACTTGCGGATAAGTCAATAAAATACCCTCAAGGTGTCGTAGAAAATCCTTTGGTTAAGGTTGGGAAATTTGTTTTCAAAGCCGACTTTGTAATCCTTGATATGGAGGAAGACATCGAGATCCCATTCATATTAGGAAGACCATTCCTTGCCACTGCACGAGCTATGGTGGATATAAGTGACAGATGGCTAACATTGAGGGTTGACGGCAAAGAATGAAATTTGAAGTGGGGCAACGTGTGGAAGATGACCTGGTCAAGTACATCAAAGCAATAGACTAGAGTCGGACTACGCCCTCAGCTGGTGAACTTGGGGTGCTAGTCATCCCGCTCAGGTAACATTTGACCGTCTTTGGTTCTAGCCAAGGACCCTTATAAACGTGGCGCACCATGGAGGCATTCCATGAACTATCTAATAATAAAGTAGTTTACTTAAACATAAGTTTTTTAATTTCAAAAAGTGTGGCTTCCTTTTAAAAAAGAATAATTATGTTTAAAATTTAGTTTAGCTCTTAGTTAACGCTTTTATTTCTGAGTTTTCTATTTGTAGAAATAAGATACAATCAAAAGAAGGTTCGAGATGGCCAAAGGACATTGAAACAGAACCCATGCACATAAACAGGTCCCTCGACTCAAAATCTTCAAAACAGTAAGTGCAACATGGGGCCATGTAAGGTAAGCACACCCCCGTGCCTCAAGTCTGCAGAAAACAATTTTTGTTTTTGGAACTGTTACACGGAGTCGTGTCTAATAGGCACGCCCCCGTGTCCGTCTTCTGTAAAATTTTCATTACTAGCACTTTTAACATGGGTCGTGCCTACCAGGCACGCCACCATGTCTGCCTTCTGGAAATTTTCATACAAGTCATGATACTGGTTACACGGGGCTGTGTCTACTTGACACGCCCCCATGTCCAGTATTTGAATTTTAAAAAAATTGTTGTTTTACACCCACATTTACACATTTAATCAAATCAAACAAAGGCCATGATTGACTAATCTCTTACATCACTTGGTGAAGACAAGTCATTTATGTATTAGTTTTGATTTCCAAGCTTCGGTTAACTTTTTGATTGGGTTTGTATTAATGACTTTAATATCTAATTTTTTTTATATTGAAAGTGAATTTTACTCTATCATCTCTACATGTTTTTTTGACTCACTCATTCGTGTCTTTACGGTCTATGTAAAGCGGTTAACTACCTGGAAGGGGGTTAGAAGCGTGGTTTGGGTAAAGTTCTTGCCTCGTTCAGTGTATAGATCATGCGAGGACATGGTTCAAGCTTATTAAGACTTCCTTTATGCCAGATAGCATCAAATCGGGGGAAGTAACAACGACTTGAATCCCTTGTAATAAAGCTACTATTAAAACTTTAAACCGGCCTTGCGGGTCTGTATCGCTGCTAACGCAGACCAATATGGCCGAGAGTAGTGTTTCTCCAAAAGAGGGACATGCCACATTTTGCATTAATAACTTACTTAATAATCTTTCAATATTCCAGCCTTGCGGGACTATATCGTTGCTGACTTAGACCAACATGACTGAGGGTAGTGTTGTCTACAAAAGAGGAACATGCCACTATAACTAAGATAATCTCTTAAAAAATCCAAAGTGCGGAAATTATCAAAGAATACGTAAAAGATAAGTCAGAACCAAGTGATTCTATATTGTCTGTTTTTTCTTTTATGTATTTTAGTTTATTAAAAATGTTTTCTCAAAATTTGGTTGGATTAGATGTTGACGATATTCCAGTATTAAAAGCTCTTGTGTCCTTGGATGACCTTGGTATCTGACCATCACTATACTAAGCCAACAATGGGTGCACTTGCCCTAGCGTGTTGTAGAGAGTGATAATTTATATTGTGTTTTATAAATTTAAAGCTTGATAAATGAGAAAAAAAGTGCATAAAATTATATTATAAATCGTACACGCTCGCATCACGTCAAGTTTTTGGCGCCATTGCCGGGGACACAAGAATTTTAAAAAATATGGTTTTATTTTTTATTCTCCTTCAATTTTTCTTTTTTCTACATTTTTTCTATTTTCTGTAGGTATCACACGGGGCCATGTTATAAATCGTACACGCTCGCATCACGTCAAGTTTTTGGCGCCATTGCCGGGGACACAAGGATATTAAGAAATATGGTTTTATTTTTTATTCTCCTTCAATTTTTCTTTTTAGCTTTTTCTTCTTTTTTCTACATATTTTCTATTTTCTGTAGGTATCACACGAGGCCATGTTTGATCAACACGGAGCCGTGTCAAAGTTACGGTACAGAAAAGAATATGTTATCTAAGTTACTGGAATAAAGAAACGGGGCCGTCTTACAGGAGCACCAGGTCGTGTCAAACCTCTAGAAACCAGAAAACGAAAACGTTTTCTCAATAGCATGGGGTCGTGCCTACATAGACACGGGGCCATAAAAACATGGAAAAACATGGAAAAAACATGTATAAAGCTGAAGAGGTATGTTATACGATAAAAAATTTCACACATATAAAAAAGTAAAAACAAAAGCCTGGCTGAATTATCTTTTTTTCTCATTTGACATGAAATGGCTGAAATGTTAGATTGTGCCCCCAAAGAGTTAGAGAAATCTTACAACAAGTTCAAGGCTTTATTAAACCAATCAAAGGTTCAACATCCAAATAGCATGTTAGTACATAACAAATATTCACAATGTATGGATTTGTTAATAATGATTTCAAAAGTTGTGGAAGAGAACGCCAACAAGGGACAAACGAAAGTGAAGAGAAGGATAATGATGTGGTTGAGACTGGAAACAATGAAAACACCATGGTTCATGACCCACTTGCAGGAGAAGTTGAAAATGAAGGTGAAGATGAAGATGACGAAAACGCCATGACTACAACTGAGGCTGCATGAAGGTGATAGAGAGGGTGTCAGGATCTATGTTTGAATTGATTGCTGTTTTTGTTTCAAATAATGGAAAATGATTGAAAACAGAGACTAAGTGCAGCAGATTAATGGAAAACTTTTACAACAATCAATTGGTCGTTTGTTTTCATCACCAACTTGCTTTTAAGTAATCAAACTATTGCAAGTGATTCCCAAACTTTCCCTTAGCCCAATAACGATCGTTTGATAGTTAGAAATGAAGAAGATATGCTAAATTGATCTTTTTGAGAAGACGAGTAAAACTGTTACATTGAGCGCCTATTTATACTAACTATCTAACCACTGATCGTCTTACAATGACGTCATGGTTGATAGTGACAGCTTACAAACGTAATTAACTATAAGCACTGCTAGACTAAAGCTATCAGTGCATAGCACTGTTACATTAATTTAACTAAGACTAGACTAAACACTGCTAGCCAACCTCTGATCTTGTATTCTTCTATCAGCGGTTGGGAGTTTCTTCTGTCAGAGGCTAGGTAACAATGTTCTTTATTGAAAGCAGTAAAAGCCTATCAGTGGATAGAAACCTCTGATAGCTGGACCAAAGCTCGGATGGTGTGTTTTGACTTTGTATCATCTGTTCCTTTCCAAAGGTTCAATCCCAACAATCTCCCCCTAGAACAGATGATGCCAAAAACACCTTATTCTTCATCTTTATTCCTCATAAAGAACTCTCTTATTTGACCTTTGAATTGTAGCTCAAAGTTAAGAGATTTTAAGTCATCAGCATCCTTCTAAAGTTCTAAACTTAGTAGTTCGTGGAAGTCTTCTACTGTAAGCCCATAAGCAGCTTCCATGGATAGTTTAGAGACCTTACCATCAGACCTGATCATAGTCAATTCGTGGGTGTCTTTGTTGACCTTCCACTTTAGAGTTTTTGGGTGTGAAGGCTTTCTGTCTTGTCAAATCTTCGGCCAACTTGGCACTTCTATCATATGTTGGATAGTCCATCATATTCTTGATTCCTTCTTTGATAAACACTTCCTCAAACTCTTTGTCAACCTTCTCAGACACTCCTCTTGCCTTTTTCGTTTTACCAAAGCAAGTGTGGATTGGATAATTGTTGAGCTGGGCTTTTTAGAGAACCGGGCTTTGAGAGCAGCATCTTCTTTGGAATAATCAGGTTTAGGAGGCATTGATGGATCCTTTTTCCTTCTAGCTTCAAGCATTTTGTATGTATCCAACACTCTTATATCCCCCCATCTCATCACCTGATTCTTTGACCCATAGTGATTCTGAATTAGCTCTTCCTTCATTCTTCTGAGCTTTAGTGTCTTTTCAGGTACATTCTTCTTGTATTTGTTCCAGTCTGGACATGTAGGTTTGTTGTGAGGATATTTTGATTGTGCTTCTATTCTTGCATTTTCTTCTTGAAGCTCACTCACAGACCAATCCTTGAACTGTGCTCTTGTAGCAGCATATTTCTTTGTTTCGATGATGTGTGAGATGTAATTTTCTTTCAAGAGTTTATCTTCTGCTTAATAAATTTTACTTGATAAATTCTTTGAGAATCTTTCAAGGGATTGGACTTTGCTCAATTGAAACTGGAGTTGATTCTGCACTTCCCTATCACTTTTGCCTTTAGACAGCTTCTTACCAATATCCTCTGACTGTTTTTCTTTGAGTGCCAGATGCTGGTCAATATTTGCAGGCTTTGGATAACCTTGAAGTGAAGGGAAGTGTCTTTTGTCTAGATCTTCTTCATAATAGAAAGATATGATTTCTTTCTTGACTGCAGGCAAATCAAGAGGAAATTTTATAACTTAAGGAATCACTTCTTTTGAGGGAGCAGACGTTTCAATTAGGGAAACAGAGGTTAGATTTAGCATTGGTGTAGATGCAAGAGGCAAAGGAGTAGGGATCTTTTCTTCATTTATGATCTTTGTAACTTTTCTCCTCTTAAAACTGATCGAAGGTGATGATGGATGACTTGGAATTCTTGGTGGTGTTGGTAGTTGTTGTGTGGAAGTAGGAAAAGTGAGAATGGCGGTAGTTGTGGTGACATCTGATACAACCTCTGCTGTGTCAACAGATGTTGGCACAACAGTTGCTGTAACATCTGTTGAGGTGGATATGGGTTTCGTGTAAGAAGATCTGGTTGATTTTGTATTGGCAGATGTTTTTGTGGTTGGATTGGTAGCATCTTTAGTTTTGAGAGGTGTGGATTCTAGTTGTCTTGCTTTTGAAGAAGATCTCCTCTATGTTGAGGTATTAGTCTCTCCCTTTTCTAACTGCTGATCAATCTTTTTCTCAACTAGCACCTTGCCTTCATCAAACACAGACTTCTTATGGGACTTCTTTGCCCTTGCCAAGATATCTTCATTAAGTATGGTTTCTTTGAACCATCTGGCTTAGGAATATTCACTGTAGGCCTTGCCTTATCATCATCCATCTTCAACTTTTTATTTCCCAAAGGTTTCTCAACCTTCTTGGCTTCATCTGGACTGACAAAAATGACAATATGAGGAGATGTACCAGTGGTGGTGAGCAAGTGAGCTTTGATTGCCTTGATATCTGTAGCAGTGTCATTATATCTTGTATCAACCATATTTCTGAGTTCCATCATCTGATGCTTATGTTTTTGTTCCTGGAAGTGTTTCTCTTATTGAAAGATTGGAGATATTACATATTTGAGCTCAACAATGGTTGGAACAGGGGTTTGGCTTGGTATAGTGATCAACTATTTCAAAAGATCTTTTATTTCATCAACAGTGCTTTCAACCTTGGTAACCCTTTCCGTCAATTCCTGATATTTTAGCTCATCACGTAACTTAATAGGATCATCTGAACTCCTTCCAGATGTGGTAGTTGTATCCAAGATATCATGAACAAGTGGTTTACCACTTGTTTCAATCTTAGATGCCCCTTTGTCTTGGTTCTGGGGACTTCCCACTGGAGCAGAGGTTACCTCAGTAGCCTCAGCAGTGGTTGCCTTCAACAAGGTCTTAGCTATGTAACCACTATCCAATTGAGAACTTGGGAGTTCAGCAATTGTAGTAGCTGCCATTGTTAAACTATCACTAAAGGTTACATGTAACCCAAGGGATGTAGCCTTTTCAGTTGCTGATGGGCTATCATTTAGAAATAAGTCAGACCCAGCCTCTGGTTGAAGTATATTCTCAATGATAGGTTGGTGAGAAGTGCTGGATAATGTCTGCTCAATTTATATTGCATTCAGCAAGGGTAACATGGTTGGTGGTAAAGATGGAATTGGTGAGAGTGGCTGTGTAGAAAGCGACATTGCCATAGGAGAGGGGTTGTGGAAGATAGAACCAAGTGATCCTAGAGCTTCATAATTAGGTGTCCCTGTGCCTACAACTTGATCCTTTTGTAAGGATGCAGGAGGAGTTTCAAAGCCGGTTTGAGATCTTTCTACCATCTGCTGTGAAGAAGTAGCAGCAGTGGTTGGTGACTTTGGTAGTGTCACTGGGTTTACCCCTGGGATCTCATCTTCCAGAGGACCCTTTTTGGGTTTGGTAGGTTTTCGGGATGCTCTGGATGGTTTCTTTTGGAGATTTTAGGTGTGGGTTTCAGAGCAGCGGTTGTGTAGCCCTGATCACCTAGAGCAGTGGGCTCAGCAGCCGGAGGTTGAGCTTGAACATTTTGTTCTTGTAAAATAGGCTCAGCCTCCTCTGCTTCTATTTTGGATTCTTTATCTTGATTTGTAATTTGTGTGAACGTTTCATGGTTTAGGCTGCAAACGTTTGTAACTGCGCCTTGTTTACTTGCGTTTGTTTTGAAATATTTTTAAAATTAGTTACAAGATCATTGAACAGCACCTGGGAGAAGTTAAAATCAGAACTAGTTAAAATTGCAAATCCCATATACTGCATGTTCAATGGAATCTCGTTGAAAGCAGTTGTTTTTGCAGAGACACAAGTAAGTAGGGTGTGGAAAAAGAATTTCATCTCTGCTGGAAAATTAGGTTTGAAGATTGTCATACCTTTCAATTGTCCGGTGTAACCTCTTTCAACGAATTCATGTTGCATCTCCCTCAAAGGAAATGATATCGGATGTTGCATATCATTTAACATGAAGACTTGGGAGATAGACTACGGGCTTATCTGTAATTGTGTGCCCCCTACTTTGGAAGTAATGGAATAGGGCACATCATCAGCGGATGAGTGAAGTTTAGCATTTGCCCAAAATTATTTTAAAGAACCGATGTAAACAGGGGCTTTGACTTCCAACATGTGTTTGAATTTTGATTCTTTGAGAATCCGGATCATTTGATGATAACGAATGTTTGCGTCGGTTTCTTCAAGAATAGTAGTGTAATTGTGTGTTGTTTTGATGATGAGGATAAATGGGGGTTTTTCTTGTGTCGATTTCTTCTTCGATTTGGTTTTAGGAGCCATGATTGTTGGATGATTTGTGAAAGATAGGCTTTGAAAAATTTGGAATCGCACAAGAAAGATGAAACCTCTGTTTGGGGATAGAACAAGGTTTTATAGGGTTTTTCAAAAAGTGAACTTGACGTGGCGTCTGATGCAACATCTATCGAGTAACATCTGTCCATGTGTACCCTCTGTTTGACAATGGAAAACAGTTGTTTTGGCTAACCACTGTTAGAGTAAAAACTACCAGTGGTTGTGACCAATTTTAAACACTATCAAAGGTTTGCATCAGTGGATAGATTTTTCTAAACAACAGTGTTTTTGGGCTATCAGAGCTTTGAACAGACTTTAAGGATTTTATTGAAAATTCAATTTTAACTATTTTTAAGGATGAATTTCTGATTTTCTAAAAAAACATTTTATTGCTATTTACACATGGATCACAAGAAAAAATGTTTTTAATCCATGTTTAGCATTCCAAGCCTAGATATCAAGCTATCAAATGTGGAAGCATCAAGTGCTTTTGTCAACACATCTGCTAGTTGATCCTTGGTATGGATATGTTGTCAAGAAATCAGACCTTTTTCATAGCAATCCCTCACAAAATGATGTCTGATGTCAATGTGCACGGTGGTGGAATGTGAGACTGGATTTTTGATGATGTTTTCTACTGCTTGACTGTCAATTTTGAGAGGAGTCCTCAAGGCAGTCACACCAAAATCCAAGAGTTAGTTTTGAAGCCACAAAATTTAAGCAGTGCAACTTGCAGCAGCTATATACTCTGCCTCATCAGTGGATGTGGATACTGCAACTTGCTTTTTACTTTGCCAAGACACTAATCTAGAAGTGGACTTCCTTGTTGTTTTACATCCAGCAAAATCACTATCAGAATATCCTGCAAGCTTAATGTTACCATTAGTTGGATACCAGATACCAAGTGTGGGAGCACCTTTTATATATCTGAATATCCTTTTTACAGCAATAAGATCTGATTTTCTTGGCATTGACTATGATCTGGCACAGATACATGTGGCAAACATAATATCTGGTCGTGATACAGTTAGGTACAATAAAGACCCAATCATGCTTCTATACAAAGTTTGATCAACAAGGTCATCTTTGCCATCTATAGTGACTAGCTTGGATGTTGCCATGGGTGTGCTGCAAGGTTTACACTCATTCATATCAAATTTCTTAAGTAGTTCTTTCACATACTTATTTTGATGAATGAAAGTGCCTTTTTGCATTTGTTTGACTTGTAAACCAAGAAAACATTGCAACTCACCCATTGCACTCATCTCAAACTCTGCTGCCATGAGTTTTCTGAACTCTTCACACATGGCAGTGCATGTGGATCCAAAAATGATGTCATCCACATAAATCTGGACAAGCATCAAATCTTTTCCTTTCCATTTTAAAAATAGGGTTTTGTCAATCCTACCTCTGGTAAAACTAATGGATAAGGGAAAAGTGGATAGATTTTCATACCAGGCTCTTAGTGCTTGTTTAAGACCATACAATGCTTTGTTTAACCTGTACACATGATCAGGATGGAAGTGATCCTCAAATCCAGGAGGTTGACAAACATATACTTCTTCCTTGATCTTTCCATACAGGAATGCACTTTTGATGTCCATTTGATACACCTTGATGTTGTGGTTAGCAGCAAAGGCTAAGAACAGGCGAATGGCTTCCAGCCTTGCAACTGGAGCAAAAGTTTCATCATAGTCAATCCCTTCTTCCTGTCTGTAGCCTTGAACCACGAGCCTTGCTTTGTTTTTGACAACAATACCCCTTTCATCGGTTTTGTTCTTAAAGACCCACTTTGTGCCGATGGGACTCACATCTTTTGGCAGTGGTACAAGTTCCCAAACTTGTTGTCTCTTGAATTGTAGGAGCTCTTCTTGCATGGCTTCTACCCAATTGTTGTCTTTCAGTGCCTCTTTGTACTTGACAGGCTGTGTGAGTGATAGAAATCCTGCAAAAAGACAAATGTTTTGGGCTTGGCATCTTGTGAGCAGACCCTCATTGATGTTGCTAATAACTTGATCCAATGGATGGCTTTTGAGGAATATCAAATCACCTTGATATGGGACAATGGCATTTTGAGGTGAAGCTTGCAAATGTGTATCATCTGAGCTATCCTCTACCGGTGAATTTGATGGTTCAGCCTCCGATTGAAATGGTGGTGGAGGGATTGGTGGTATGGGAGTGAAAGTTAGTTGATTTTCGCCCATTTGTAGTGGACTTTTATCAACAGATGTTTGGATTTGAGAGCTGGCAGAGTATCAACCACTGTTGACCTAGCAGAGTTTTCACCATTGTTACTAACATCTGCTCCTCTGCCTGTAGGATTGATTTTGAAACTTGGAAGAATACAATCATATCCTTGCTCTTCAACAAATGATTGTGGAGTACCCGAAGGGTTAGTCTTGACTGACACATCTTCAAATGTAAATTTAGATAAATCAAACAATTCAGCAGGTCCATTTGCTGGGATTTTCAAAGATGAGAGTTCATTGAACTTCACATTTAGAGTTTCCTCAACACACTTGGTCCTAGAGTTAAAAACTCTGTAGGCTTTGGCAGTGGTTGAGTATCCCAGAAAATAGCCACAATCAACTTTGGCTGCAAACTTGGATATTGAATCCTTGATGTTTAAAATGAAGCATGGGCAGCCAAAGACTTTGAAATAGGAGATCAGAAGTTTGATTTTATAGAGCAGTTCATAGGCAGTCTTATGATGCCTAGGGTTTATCAAAACTCTGTTCTGGACATAGCAAGCAGTGTTTACAGCCTCTACCCAAAAAGACAAGGGTAAACCTGAGTCTGCACATAGTCCTTGTTGATTCAATTAAAGTTCTGTTTTTTCCTTTCAACAACCCCATTTTGTTCTAGATTTCAAGGGATGCTAAATTGCCTAACAATCCCTTTTGACTCACAGAAGGCATCCAACTCCTTGTTTCTAAACTCTGTTCCATTATCACTCCTGAAGATTTTTACAGGAAGATCAAATTACTTTTCAACTTGTTTAACAAAGTTTTGCAAAATGTTTGCTGTTTCATCCTTAGAGTGTAAAAAGAAAGTTCAAGTGAACCTGGAAAAATCATCAACTATCACCAGACAATATCTTTTGTGTTTTAAGCTCATGATTTTTACAGGTCCAAACAAGTCCATATGAAGCAACTGTAAGCACTGACTTGTTTTGGATTCTTCAATTGACTTGTAAGAGCTTTTATGTTGTTTACCTTTTAAACAGGAAACACAATGCTCTTCACAAGTAAATTGTTTTTGGGGTAACCCTCTAACCAGATTTTGTTTTGAGAGAGTGGAGATAGTTTTTAGATTTGTGTGTACTAGTCTTTTATGCCATAGCTCTGTCTCTTTGCTTGAGGCAACTGAGAACAGGCATGCATTTGACATAGGATTATCTTTTAACATATCAACCACATACACATTTCCTACTCTATGAGCAGTCAGCTGTGCTTTGCTCTCTGCAATGATTTGATCAATCCTTTTGACAACCTCTGGCCCTACAATTTGACAAGTTTTCTTTGTGAAAAAGGAACCATAACCTTTATCACTCATCTGTGAAACACTTAAGAGATTGAATTTTAGATTGTCAATGAGATTCACATTTTCAAACTTGAGTTTTCCTGCTGAAACACATCCTGATCCTAACACCTTTCCTTTTGAATTATTCCCAAAGGATATATCACCCGCTCCATTAGCTTTAAAATCTCTGAGCAGGGCTTTACATCATGTCATGTGCCTGGAGCCTCCACTATCTACATACCAAAGACTGTCAAGGCAAGTAGAAGCTCCATGCACATGTTTTGAAATAATTAGTTCAGGTGAGTCTCCAAAGCCTAAATGGCTTTGGATGGGGTATTAGGTGGTCCAGAGTCAAGTTCAGACTGATGAGCAGTGGTTGGATCAGACTTTTGTAACCACTGATGTGAGCTACCTCCTATCAACTGTTGGTAACCATGAGGATGCCTATTTACCTTTGGCTTAGAAGACTTTTTGTACGTCTCATAAGTCATAGGCACCTTTTGGTAATTAGGCTGGGTTTTGCCTCTTGGAAACTGGTTTGATGCAGGTGCATCTGTTACTTGAATTTCTCTGCGGACAGAGGTTGGATTTAAAGCTTTGGTGACAGATGTTTCACATGATTTAAATTTTTGTTTTGCAATATTTGAGTTTTCTCTTAGAGCTTTTTCTCTAATCTCTTTTACCTTTGGTGATAGGTTTTGAGATAGACACTCTCTTGAGTTGGATGATTTGTTTTGTTGCAAATGGTGCATCTAGGAGATTTAGGTATGACATAAGTTTTGTTTATATCATTAGCTTTCAAAAGAAAACAATCTGTTGTATCATGATTCCTCTTTTCACAAAATTTACAAAACAAGTGTTTAACCTTTTCCTTCCTTTTTCTATCAGACTTTTTGAGAGCAGATGATGTAACCTTTGTTGGCAAGTCTTTGATAGGAATCACCAATGCTTTTGGTGCTTTTATACCATCAAGAGTTGAAAAGTCCATTGGCTTAAAGTTTTCTAAGATATCACATTCATCTGACCAGGTTGGTTTAAACTGATATTTTTCAATTTCCTTTTCTTTTGGTGAAACCTCTGGTTTTTCAAGAACAATTCTGTTTCCTTCCTTATCGGTGATTTTAATTTCTTCACCAGCCAAATTTGTTGGGACTATTTCAACAAACTCAGAGTCAATTGTTGCAACATTTTCACAAATATGGTCATATTCCCTAAAGCCTATACCAAACTTTATGTTGCTCTTGACTTGAGCATCAAGCATAAGCTCATAACCTTTGCAAGACTCTACCCATTTTTCACAAGTGATCTGGGTAGATTCAAGCTCCTGTTTGCAAACCTGGTATTTTTCTACAATGGTTTGGAGCTGGTCTTTGGTTATGCTTGATTCATGCCTTAGGCTACTCATTTCAGAATCTTTTTCACTTAATTTTGTTTTTAACTCTTTCACAAGTTTTTCAAATTTAAGTTCATCTTCCAAAATTTTGTTTCTCGGGTTTTCATTCACCTGTTTTATGTTTGCAAAAGAAATAATGCATTTTTCAGAACATAGATCTTCTAGGATCTGAGGTGATACCTTCGAAGCAGCCATAAGAGCACAATCACATTCTTCTTCACACGCCTCTATGTCCCATGGGTCAGATAGATTATCTTTTTCAACCTCAGCAGCATTCATTTCAACCACAGGTGTGACTTCTGGTGTAACCACTGCTTCACAACATTCAATCACATCAGATTTGGACTCCTGTTCCACAGAATCATCACCTTCAACTATGGTCTCAAAAGCCATAAAACATAAGTTTTATTTTTCAAAATTATTTTTGGCTATGAGAGCAAAGTTTTCATCAGTTAAATCCTCAGGTAAACTACTCCAATCAACAAAACCTTGGGTAAAGAAGCTTTGTTGTGTAACCTCTGCTGGTGTAGCAGTAGTTTGAGTAGTTTGAGTGACATGTGGAGCTTGCTGCACATGCACTTGAGGTGGTGCTTGAACATATTGAATCTATGGAGCAGGGGTTTGGACATAATGAATAGGGACAGTTGTTACTGGACTTGCAAAATGAGCAGTGTTTTGCATTTGATGTCCGGGGGTAAACTGGGAATATTGGACAGTGCTTTGAGGATTCGTGCCAGGGTGAGTTACAGTTGGTCCTGCAGTTTGAATTCTGCATTCCTTGGCAAAATGTCCCATCCTATTGCACTTGTAACATTTTATCTTTGATTTATCTAACCCAACTTTTAACCTCCCATGCAATCCTGGAAACCTCCTACCAGTTCTTTTGTAAAACTTACTAGCCCTGACACTCAAGAGTGCCAACTGGTGTAGGATGTCCATTTCTTCCAAATCCGTGGGTTCAAAGTGTTGTAAGTCATTCATCTCAAAACTCAGATTGTTAGAGGTTTGGTTTTTACAATTTGCAGCAAAAGCAAAATTGGGTGTACAGGGATCAGAGTTGAAATTGTTTCCAGAAGTTATGTCAATGTAATGATCAAAACTCTGATCCTTTCCACCACCATACCCCTCTTCATGACTATAGAGAGCAGTGTTTCCTAGTGTATAATCATCAGTCACTTTCCTAGACTCTTGAAGCTTCTTTTTCTGGTTCAACTCTCTCTTATAAGTGAGAAGTCGACCATGAAGCTGAGTGAGGGTCATTTCTTTATAACCAACAGATGTTTAAGTAACATAAGCTATTGTCTCCCATTTTTCTGGTAGTGATCTTAAGAAACGACTATTGATAGTCGAATTAGGAAAGCTCACATCTACCAGTTTCAATTCGCTTATGAGATAGCTAAATCGCTCAAACTATTGGGTTAGTGACTCACCTTTTACATGGCAAAATGTTTCATACTGCTGATTCAAGACTTCTCTGTTATTCCCGATCACCTCTTCAGTACCACCGAATTGCTCTTTAAGAGCATCCCATAACTCTTTAGCACTATTACAATGAAGTAATCCCGCATAAATCTCATTGGGCAAAGCTGAAGAAACTATGCTGAAAGCCTTAGCATCCAATTCGATTTTGAGGAAATCCTGTTCAGAGTATTTTCAAGTTTTTTAGGGACTTGAGTGTGGGGATCCTCTGTACTTGGAACCATGGGAACATGAGGTCCAAACACAACGTATCTCCAACATCCAGTGTTCTGTTGAGCGAGAATATGACCCATCCTACGTTGCCAAATAAAATACTCATTTCATTTCAACATAGGTGGTTTGAACATGGATCCAATATTTGAATCTTGTGTGTTTTGTGCCATTTCTCTTGTTTACAACAGATTTGTGTTTTAAAAACTTTTGTAGTAATAAAACTCTGTATCCAAGCAAAACTTATCAAACGAAATTAGCAACAAAGAGCTGATATGTTCAAATCAATTTGACGTTTAAATCAAAATCGATTGACCATGCTCTGATACCAATGGTCAGGATCTAAGTTTGAATTGATTGCTGTTTTTGTTTCAAATAATGGAAAATGATTGAAAACAGAGACTAAGTGCAGCGGATTAATGGAAAACTTTTACAACAATCAATTGGTCGTTTGTTATCATCACCAACTTGCTTTTAAGTAATCAAACTATTGCAAGTGATTCACAAACTCCCCCTTAGCCCAATAACGATCGTTTGATAGTAAGAAATGAAGAAGATATGCTAAATTGATCTTTTTAAGAAGACGATTAAACTGTTACATTGAGCGCCTATTTATACTAACTATCTAACCATTGATCGTCTTACAATAACGTCATGGTTGATTGTGACAGCTAACAAACGTAACTAACTATAAGCACTGCTAGACTAAAGCTATCAGTGCATAGCACTGTTACATTGATTTAACTAGGACTAGACTAAATACTGTTAGCCAACCTCTGATCTTGTATTCTTCTATCAGCGGTTGGGAGTTTCTTCTGTCAGAGGATAGGTAACAATGTTCTTTATTGAAAGCAGTAAAAGCCTTTCAGTGGATAGAAACCTCTAATAGTTGGACCAAAGCTCGGATGGTGTGTTTTGACTTTGTATCATCTGTTCCTTTCCAAAGGTTCAATCCCAACAGAGGGTGAGGGTGGCATTAACCAAAACGCCATGTATGTTGAAGGTGGAAATGCATGTGAGGCTGCACTTGAGGTTGGTCATGGAGGTAAGGGTGGAGATGAGACTGCAGGTGGTGTTGAAGGTGCAAATGAAGAAGAATATATATGGTCAGATGAAAATGCCACATATAAAGATTTTGATGAAAATGATATAAAAAGGTGGGAATGTGATTACAAGAGGCTGGAGTATGAAATTGTAAGGTATAATGGTGAAAGAACAATATTTAAGAATGTGACCGAAATTTTGGGACTGTAAGGACAAGATCTATAACAGATGGTTGAACTGAAAACGGATACTTATTGCCCAAAGATGGTGGCAAAAACAAGTAAAGCTTTGAAGAAGCACTTCAAACCTGCTGCCGACATACTCAAGGTCCCTGTATTTGATAAAATGCCAATGGATGACCAAAACAAGAATGAAGACCATGTTATTCTGCAAACAGAAACACAATACAGTGAAACTTTCATCTCTTAACTTGAAAATACAACTGTTTCAGCCTCTCATAAAACACCAAAAGATATACAACAACCTGTGATCGAGACACAGTTTACTGATGCTTTCATATCTCATTTGGAAAAAACTGAAAATGAGATTGTGACCGAGAATGTTGACCAGCAGGGTGCCATGTTTGATAAAATTCCATATGAGCAACATAGTGAAAACCTCAAATCTACTCAAAGTGAAGAGGTAGGAAAACTCTCATGCAAAGACTTGAAGAAGAAGTGACACCCAAGAAACCAGATAGTGACGAAAAGGCTACTAGGACACAAAAATCAGATATACCTTCTTTTGGATACTGACACCAACTCAAACATCATCTCGAAAAACCCTAGAGAACATAGAAGATCGGGGAAAGGATGGGGGAGAGAGCACACCAGACATAGGAAAGATGATTCAAAAGAATACAATTCTAAAAGCAAAAGAAGGATGTGGACATGAAAAAAGGTTATGGTGCTGAAGATGATGACGCGGAGGAGATTGTGATTAAAGATGGGAAAAGAAGGTCACAACCATCAAGATCATGCTTTCCTCTTATTTCAGAAGGTCGTGGTTATGCAACAAGGGAGAAATAGGAGAACAATATTTCAACCTACATATTTGTTGGATGTCGTAAACCATGGTAAGTACATTTCATTACTAAGAAAACGCCATAGCTTGCAGTTGAAAGGAAAAAAAGGCTATAAAAACCTGCGTTGTCAATAATCCATAAAAACACCATTGTTTTATGGGTGCATGTTTGTGAAAACGCCATTTTTAGCCTAAGATAGCATGCAAGTTAAATAATGATAATAAAACGCCATTAGTGTAACATTAATAGAAATGTAATACTAAAACTTAAACACCATATGGTATTTTTTAAGGATATAGTGTTTAGGATTATAGGTCAACAGGATCTCTCGAGGATTATATTTGTCACACCCCAACCGATGGCGGAATCATCAGGGCGCGACACTAGGCGAACCAGATTGCTCAAGAGAATCCATAACGACTAATTTAAACGACAATACTTAAACTATCAATTTCCCATACAATTAATATATCATCATTCAAAATCATTACAAATCCAATAAGTTCCCAAACAAATCAAAGTTCACCGACTAAATTATTACAAGTTTCTAAAGCATAAGACCTAATCTGATAGTAGCGATAACGTCCTGATCCTGTTACATACATTAAAATACAAGTCAATACAATAAGGTAAAGGTGAGCACACAGGTTTAATAGAATAATAATAGCGGTAAAGCATTACGCGTAACCGGCATGCAATACGTAGAGGAAGTGAATATAAGCATCTAATTAATAACGATACAAGCTAACCAACACGACTGCGAGGTGGAGTATGCGCGATATATGTATTCACAATAGGGAATACGCACGTAAAGTAATTTGCGAGCCTTAACGACCCCTGAACCAATCGGGTGCTAAGTCCAAATTATAGTACTATCATTGCTAAGGGTTGTCTATAAGTACACATTATTCACACATAGCAAACAAACATTCAGCGATTCACGTATAGCATGCGAGAGCGGTTAGCGTTTTAAAATAGTTTAGAGATTGCGTGTAGCGTGTTTTTGATATAGAGACGTATGTAACGCCCAAAAGTGCGTTAAAGCGAAAAAGGGTTCAAGTATACTTACTGTCGGTGCGAATCGGGAGATGAGACGGGATCTTGGAGGAGTTGCGGAGAGTGCTGGATCAGCCTGTAAGCGAACAGAAGTGCATCAGTCTTCCGAATTGCTGAAACGGTTAACGGTTTGAGAGAACAGCAGACAAGTTTGGGCGAACTTGTACTTGAAGGTACAAGTTCGGGCGAACTTGTATGTCTAGACTTACTGAGAGTACAAGTTCGGGCGAACTTGCCTGGTTTCCTAGGAAACGAGACAAGTTCGGGCGAACTTGTCCCATTTGCTGAGGTGGGATGCAAGTTCGGGCGAACTTGTCTGATTTCCTTGGAAATCAGTACAAGTTCGGGTGAGCTTGTGTAGTTTTGGTGAAGATTTGATCAAGTTCGGGTGAACTGGATCACCAAACTGGTGACAAGTTCGAGCGAACTTGATGCCTTCCGAGCGAACTTGACTGTTTTGGCATCCAAATCGTACGTTTTTTGCGTCGTTTGCTGAGGAAATCGAGTGTCCATCCCTCCAACCTTAGGCTACTGAGCAAAACCAAGGCTGAAGAGGTCTTTTGGAGTGAGTTTTAGCCATTTTACAGAAACTCGGACTTATCCTTGTGCTTGAAGGTTCGGAGGTTCGAACGGTTTAGTCCAGCTTGTGCAAAGTGATGACTTCGTCCTTGTGCTTCCGGATCTGAGATTTAGCTTGACAACGCCTCGTTCCACTTCAAAGTGAACGAAACATACGTCGTTTAGTCCGAATATTGTGTAAAAATCAATGTTTTAAAGGTTTTACTCAGATCTAAGCATAGATCTGAGTGAAAAACAGAAGTTTTGTATAAAAAGATGAAGATTTTCGTAAACAGAAGAGATTTGATGAAAACGAAGGCAAAGTCTTGTGCAAAATCGTTGTAAAACGTTGTTGTAGCTTGAAAACGGGTGAAATCTTACTTAGAACACAAAATGTTCTGGTTAAAATGAGAAGAGGAGCTAGGTATTCATAGGTGAGGTGAAATAATGGGTTGAAACATCAAGTTCGGGCGAACTTGCTAGAAGTTCGAGCGAACTTGTGTGTTTCTTGTGTTTAAAAACAAGTCCGGGCGGACTTGTAGTTTCTGAAGAATTATTGAAGGCTCAGACAAGTTTGAGCGAACTTGTGATATACAAGTTCGGCCGAACTTGACCTAGTGGCCAAGTTTTGTTCGATTATTTCGCGTTAAGAGTTCGTTTGGCGATTCGGTTCGTATTATATAGTTACATTAAGCGTTTTAGCGATGCGTTAAACGTTATATTACCATTGATTTGAGAGAGAGCGAGTTGCGAGTGTGTGTGAGCATTTTAGCGATATTAAACCCTAACATAAATAAACATAACACATATAAGACGTAATTCCACATAATTAACTGCGTTTTGCGATGCGATGAGATAAGCGATGTGATGGCACAAGTCTTTATTAGACAATAACACACTCGGCTCGTATAGTAGCATAACTACTTGTGTTTGCGTTGAATTAGCGATTAATAAGCGATTAAATGCGATGTAAATGTGACAAAATATAATATTACCATAAACTTTTCATAATCCAATTCTCGGAGTACAGATGATTGAGATAAACAAAATACACGGAAAAAGGGATAAAATAAATAACAATGAAATTTGGAGTTGTTACACTCTCCCCTACTTTAGGAAATTTCGTCCCGAAATTTAAGTAGTAGCCGTAACAAAGAGATGCGGATATTTAGCCTTCATGTCACTTTCCAATTCCCAAGTGAACTCGCATCACGTTTGCCTTCCCATCGGACCTTCACGATAGGTATGCGAGAGCGCCGTAATTTCTTGGTTTCTAGGTCCATGATTTCGACAGGCTTTTCCACGAAATGCAGAGTCTCGTTTATTTGCAAGTCCTCGAGGGGGACGTGGAGATTTTCTTCAGCTAGGCATTTGTTGAGGTTCGACACGTGGAAAGTCGGATGTACGTTATTAAGTTCCACCTGTAGTTTGAGTCGATAGCCCACTTTGCCAATTCTTTCCAGAATCTTAAAGGGACCTACGTATCGTGGCGCTAGCTTTCCTTTCTTCCGAAGCGGATCACTCCTTTCCAAGGTGCAACCTTTAAGAGAACGTGATCTCCCACTTTGAACTGTAGGGGCCTGCGGCGTTTATCGGCATAACTCTTTTGACGACTCTGAGCTTTCAAGAGATTATCTCTGATCTGGAGGATTTTGTCTGTCTCTTGAATCAGCTCGGGACCGGTGATTTGTGCTTCTCCGATCTTGTGCCATGCAATAGGCAATCGACATTTACTTCCATAGCGCTTAAAAAGGAGCCATTTGAATGTTAGTAAATGTCTATCCCAATTACCACCGAAATCTATGATGCATGCACGAAGCATGTCTTCAAGGGTGCAGATCATGCGCTCAGTCTGACCGTCAATTTGAGGGTGAAAAGCGGTACTGAGATTGAGAGTAGTATCGAGAGCGGATTGAAAAGTCTCCGAGAGACGTGAGGTAAAGAGACCGTCGCTGTCAGAAATGATGTCACGAGGCGTCCCGTGTCGACATATGACTTCGTCGGTATAGATTTGTGCTAATCGTTCTACCTTAAAGTCTTCTCGTATAGCAATAAAGTACGCAGATTTAGTAAGACGATCAACAATAACCCAAATGCTATCGTGACCAGAGGAAGTGCGAGGAAGTTTCGTAATGAAGTCCATACCTATACTCTCCCACTTCCACATCGGGATTTCAGGTTGTTCGAGCAAGCCAGAGGGCCTTTGATGTTCGACTTTAACCTTCGAGCAGGTTAAGCACTTTGAGACGTACACGGCGATATCCTTTTTCATGCTCGGCCACCAGTACTTAGGACGAAGGTCCTGGTACATTTTGTCGGCTCTCGGATGAATGGAGTTTCGAGATTTATGAGCTTCGATCATTAGCAGATCACGAAGATTATCACGGCTAGGAATCCAAATACGATCGAGATATTAATAAATACCGTCAGGTTTGACAACGAGTTAAGTTTCGGCACCACATTTCATTTCTTCCTCCAAGGTATTCTCGTTAAAACAAGCGAACTGAGCGGAGCGAATCATGATTTCGAGATCATTCAAAGCTTGAGAGTCACGAACTCTATACACATAGCTTCGTCGACTTAGAGCATCGGCTACGACGTTTGCTTTGCCAGGATGGTAGCGTATCTCGCAATCGTAGTCGTTGAGAAGTTCAACCCATCGGCGTTGGCGCATATTCAGTTCCCCTTTTGGTTGAAGATATGTTGTAAGCTCTTATGGTCGGTGAAGACCGTACACTTAGTACCGTAAAGGTAGTATCGCCATATCTTCAATGCAAAAACAACTGCACCGAGTTCGAGATCGTGGGTTGTGTAGTTCTTCTTGTGGATCTTGAGTTGTCGAGACGCATACGCGATAACCTTGTCTCGTTGCATGAGAACACAACCAAGACCAAGATTAGAGGCATCGCAGTAAACAACGAAATCGTCGTTTCAGTCGGGTAGAGCGAGTACGGGAGCGTTGCATAGCATACGTTTGAGAGTTTGAAAAGCTTCCTCTTGTTTGGAATCCCAAACATAAGGTTTGTCCTTATAGGTTAAAGCGGTAAGTGAAACGGTGATTTTTGAAAAGTCGGCGATAAATCGATGGTAGTAACCCGCCAATCCAAGAAAAGAACGGATTTTGGATGCATTCTTCGGCGTAATCCAACTCTTGACGGCTTCAATCTTTGCAGGGTCGACGTGAATTCCTTGACTATTAACGATGTGGCTGAGAAATTGGACTTCTTCGAGCCAGAATTCACGTTTTGAGAACTTAGCGTAGAGGCGATTGCCTTGGAGAAGTTCAAGGACTAAACGGAGGTGGCGCGCGTGTTCGTCTCTCGACTTCGAGTAGATAAGGCTGTCATCGATAAACACAATGACGAAATGATCTAGGAAAGCTTTACACACACTGTTCATCAAATCCATGAAAACCACGGGTGCATTTTTGAGACCAAAAGGCATGACCACGAATTCAAAATGGCCATAACGAGTACGAAAGGCGGTTTTCGGAATATCTTCTTCCAATACGCGTAACTGATGATAACCGGAACGTAAATCGATCTTAGAAAAACAAGTAGCACCTTGAATCTGATCAAATAGATCATCGATTCGAGGAAAAGGATAGCGGTTCTTTATCGTAAGCTTATTAAGTTCACGATAATCGATGCACATTCGGAACGTCCCATCTTTCTTTTTCACAAAAAGAATGGGTGCGCCCCAAGGTGAAGTGCTCGGGCGTATGAAGCCTTTATCAAGAAGCTCTTGAAGTTGGCTAGATAGCTCGCGCATTTCTGATGGTGCGAGATGATAGGGAGCTTTTGCAACGGGAATAGCACCGGGAATCAAATCGAGACGGAATTCAACATCTCGAGTAGGGGGTAAACTGGGTAAATCGTCGCGAAAGACTTTGGGAAATTCGCAAACAACGGGTACATCTTTCCAGGTTTTCTTTTCTTCCTCCGGGTTCACGATGTGGGCTAGGAATGCAACGCATTGCTTGCACAAATGCTTGCTCGCTTGGGCACATGACATAAGCATCAACTTCTTTGAGGGAGTCTTGCCATATTCATGTAGCTGATCACCGTTAGGTAGAGGAAAACGAATCATTTTATCGAAACAAACAACTTCAGCATGATTTTCACGAAGAAAATCCATGCCTACTATGATATCGAAGCTACCTAATTGCATAGGTATGAGATTGATCGAGAAGATGTGGTTGTTGAGATCAAGAGTACAACCACGTAGGACGGAGTTAATAGTAACGGTTCTTCCGGTGGCGACTTCCACATCGAAAGTCTTTGGGACTAACGCGTTTACATTTTAAAACCTTTTCGAATTCTAACGATACAAAATAATTATCGGCACCAGTATCAAATAAACATGAAGCATAAATACCATTGACAAGGAACATACCGTTAACAACATTGTTGTCGTTCTGAGCCTGGCGATGATTCATATTGAAGGCTCGTCCATGCGTAGCCTGTGGTTGCTACTGTTGCAGCTGCGGTGGTGGCTGCTGCTGCTGCAGCTCTTGTTTGATGTCACGGTTTGGGCAGACGTTGCTGAAATGATTCGGTTCACCGCATGTGTAACAAGCGCGGGCCTGAATTGCTAGCGCTGGCGGTGCTTGGTTAACGGGAGCAGCATTGATAGGAGCTGGCGGAGCTGCAAGGGCATGAGGAGCTTGCTGACGAGGACCCGTACGACAATGCGCCATGAAATGACCATAAATGTTGCAGTTGGCGCAAAAGCGGCAGTTTCCTCCAACTGCGTGATGATATGTACACTTGGAGCACGGTGGGTGAGGTCCTGTGTACGCACGCTTAGCAGCTGGTGCGTTCGGAGTAGCGGCTTGGCGATGCTGAGAGCTTGGAGTGGGGACCATTGCACGGTTCTTGTTGTTTCCTTTGCGCTTGCGGTTCTGGTTAACTGTCTTGGGGGCTAGAAGTGGAGCAGTATTGTTGCGTGGCTCAGTGGTAGCTTGGCTGAGATTCTTGGTCGAGTTTTTGAAATAACCAGCTTGAACCCATTTGTCGTTGATCTCTGCGGCGATCTGGTAAGTGTCCTTGATGGTAGTGGGTTGGGCTGCCTAAACAAAGTCGGCTACACAATCTGGTAAAGCGCGGAGATACTTCTTGATTGTCTTTTCGGTAGTATCTACCTAACCTGGGCAGATAAGGCTGAGCTGCTTGAAGCGTGCGGTGAGTTCAGCATTGTCACCACCATTCTGCTTGATACCCCAAAACTCATTTCCCAACTTCTAGATTTCGTGAGGTGGGCAGAACTCTTTGATTATTAACTCCTTGAGTTCTTCCCACGCGAGAGAGTAGGCTTCGTCATTGCCATACCTGTTGCGCTCGGTGGTCCACCAGTCAAGTGCTCTTGACTGAAAGACTCAAGTGGCGTTAACAGTGCGGAGATTTTTAGGGCATCCGCTTTGTTTGAAGGTGACTTCTATTGAATCGAACCAATGAAACAACTTGGTTGGCCCATCTTTGCCGGTGAATGTTGCAGGACCGCAGGCTTTAAACTGCTTGAAGCTGAAGTGGGATTTAGGCGCGTCGGCCTTTGTGTCCACGGAAGTGTTGCTGCTGACCACGTGGATCTCGCTAACGATTTGCGGAATCACCTTAGCCATTTCCTTGGCTACCATTGAAGCGATGCGCTTATCGGCGTTGCTGCGCTGGATGTTCCTCCGTGTGTGAGATCCCATAGAAGACATCTACACAAGGATTTGATTGGATGAGATTTGATTATGGTAGGTTTACGTTTAAAATTTTATTATTATTATTATTACTATTATTATTATTATTATTATTATTATTATTATTATTATTATTATTTTTATTATTATACAGTTAAGGCATATAACACATAAGCACGTATACACGTAAGCACGTAAACACATAATCACGTAGGCACATAATCACATAAGCACATAGGCACAAATTTTGCACGTATTCATCTTCAAAATAAATTATGCGTAGCGCGTACGAGATGCAATATAATAGCGTAAATAGCGAGTAGAGCTACATATGAGAACATACGCGAGGAGAGTTGAGCGTTTTAGTTTGGTTGGTGAATTAATTAGCGTTTTAGATTACAAGAGCTGTGCGAGTTGTGCAGATATCGATGGAGTGTAAAAGCGGTAAATCGAGAAATCGATTAAGCGAGAAATCGAATGAGCGTAAAATCCATAAATTTAAACACATAAATAATAAATAAACTCGATGATGCGTAAAATCGACGATTGTAGGCTTAAATCAATTAGGGGCGTCCTGGGTTTTGAGACAGCGACTACCCAAAGTGATTCGAAGATTCTCTGAGTTCGGATACACGATTTAGCCTAATAGACAAATGCTCTTGCCGTACAACGGTTAACCGCACTCATCCTTCCAGTTACGTCGTGTTCCGAGTCATCGAAATAATCGAGACTTTGGTGAGATTGAAAATTGAGAGCGGAACTAGCTATTAAGATGCGGGTTTCACCCCTAGCTTAACAACTTCATTCCTAGTTGTGGTTATGCTCACCGATCAAATCGGGAGTTACACTAGATAGAGATGGAGATTTTCGTCGAGGTTCGGATATCACTCCTAACTAAAAGAAGATATCTCGTGCGAGAGAATGCGCGGAGTGAATGATTTATCGAGAGTTCTTAGTTTTCACACCTATTCTCGACTCGGTCACTCGTTTTGTGTTATACAAGCGTTCTTCACGTGTATTGTGGTTGCTTTAGGAAAAGCAATATTAAAAGTTCATGTCGAAGGGTTCTGGTCAAGTTCGGGCGAACTTGGCATCAGTCTGATGTCAAGTTCGAGCGAACTTGTTCATTCCCTGTTGAACTTTGTTTGATGTTGAGGGGGACTGACAAGTCCGGGCGAACTTGGTCAAGTCCGGGCGAACTTGATCAACTCGAGCGAACTTGCCCCCAAGTTAGGGCGAACTTGTCTGTTCGTATGAGTTTTCGGTGTTTAATCGATGCGTAATAGTCTGATTTGGCGTCCTAACTGTAGACTAAGTCGAATATGGAAATTCTACCTAATTCCCTACAGTTATGGCTCTGATACCAATCTGTCACACCTCAATCGATGGCGGAATCATCGAGGCGCGACACTAGGCGAACCAGATTGCTCAAGAGAATCCATAACGACTAATTTAAACGACAATACATAAAATGTCAATTTCCCATACAATTAACATATCATCATTCAAAATCATTACAAATCCAATAAGTTCCCAAACAAATCAAAGTTCACCGACTAAATTATTACAAGTTTCTAAAGCATAAGACCTAATCCGATTGTAGCGATAACGTCCTCAACCTGTTACATATGTTAAAATACAAGTCAATACAATAAGGTAAAGGTGAGCATACAGGTTTAATAGCATAATAATAGCGATAAAGCATTACGCATAACCGGTGTGCAATACGTAGAGGAAGTGAATATAAACAGCTAATTAATAACGATACAAGCTAACCAACACGACTGCGATGTGGAGTATGCGCGATACGTATTCACAATAGCGAACACGCACGTAAAGTAATTTAAGAGCCTGAACAACCCCCGAACCAATCGGGTGCTGAGTCCAAACTATAGTATTATCGTTGCTAAGGGTGTTCTACAAGTACACATTATTCACACATAGCAAACAAACATTCAGCGATTCATGTATAACATGCGAGAGCGATTAGCGTTTTAAAACAGTTTAGAGATCGCGTGTAGCGTGTTTTTGATATAGAGACGTATGTAACACCCAAAAGTGCGTTAAAGCGAAAAAGGGTTCAAGTATACTAAATGTCGGTGCGAATCGGGAGATGAGACGGGATCTTGGAGGAGTTGCGTAGAGTGCCGGATCAGCCTGTAAGCGAACAGAAGTGCATCAATCTTCCGAATTGCTGAAACGGTTAACGGTTTGAGACAACAGCGGACAAGTTCGGGCGAACTTGTACTTGAAGGTACAAGTTCGGGCGAACTTGTATGTCTGGACTTACTGAGAGTACAAGTTCGGGCGAACTTGCCTGGTTTCCTAGCAAACAGACAAGTTCGGGCGAACTTGTCCCATTTGTTGTACAACTTCGGGCGAACTTGTCTGATTTCCTTGGAAATCAGTACAAGTTCGGGCGAACTTGTGTAGTTTTAGTGAAGATTTGATCAAGTTCGGGCGAACTTGATCACCAAACGGGGGAGATAGCACACCAGACATGGGAAAGATGAATCAAAAGAATACAATTCTGAAAGCAACAGAAGGATGTGGTCATGAAAAAAGGTTATGGTGATGAAGATGGTGACGCGAAGGAGATTGTGATTAAAGATGGGAAAAGAAAGTCACAACCATCAAGAGCATGCTTTCCTCTTATCTCAGAAGGTCGTGGTTATAAGTGCAACAACGGAGAAACAGGAGAACAATATTTCATCCTACATATTTGTTGGATGTGGTAAACCATGGTAAGTACATTTCATTACTAAAAAAACGCCATAGCTTGTAGTTGAAAGGATAAAAAAGGCTATACAAACCTGCATTGTCAATAATCCATAAAAACACCATTGTTTTATGGGTGCATGTTTGTGAAAACACCATTTTTAGTCTAAGATAGCATGCAAGTTAAATAATGATAATAAAACGCCATTAATGTAACATTATTAGAAATGTAATGCTAAAACTTAAACACCATATGGTATTTGTTAAGGATATAGTGTTTAGGATTATAGGTCAGTAGGATCTCTCGAGGATTATATTTGTCACACCCAAACCGATGGCGGAATCATCGGGGCGCGGCATTAGGCGAACCAGATTGCTCAAGAGAATCCATAACGACTAATTTAAACGACAATACTTAAAATGTCAATTTCCCATACAATTAATATATCATCATTCAAAATCATTACAAATCCAATAAGTTCCCAAACAAATCCGATTGTAGCGATAACGTCCTCAACATGTTACATACGTTAAAATACAAGTCAATACAATAAGGTAATAGTGAGCATACAGGTTTAATAGCATAATAATAGCGATAAAGCATTACGCATAACCGGCATGCAATACGTAGAGGAAGTGAATATAAGGAGCTAATTAATAACGATACAAGCTCACCAACAGAACTGCGATGTGGAGTATGCACGATATGTATTCACAATAGCGAACACGCACGTAAAGTAATTTACGAGCCTTAACAACTCCCGAACCAATCGGGTTCTGAGTCCAAACTATAGTACCATCGTTGCTAAGGGTGGTCTACAAGTACACATTATTCACACATAGCAAACAAACATTCAGCGATTCACGTATAGCATGCGAGAGCGGTTAGCGTTTTAAAACAGTTTAGAGATTGCGTGTAGCGTGTTTTTATATAGAGACGTATGTAGCACCCAGAAGTGCGTTAAAGCGAAAAAGGGTTCAAGTATACTCAGAGTCAGTGCGAATCTTGTGTAAAAACCAAACTGGTGACAAGTTCGAGCGAACTTGATGCCTTCAGAGCGAACTTTACTGTTTTGGCATCCAAATCGTGCGTTTTCGCGTCGTTTGCTGAGGAAATCGAGTGTGCATCCTTCCAACCTTAGGCTACGGAGCAAAACCAAGGCTGAAGAGGTCTTTTGGAGGGAGTTTTAGCCATTTTACAGAAACTCGGACTAATCCGGGCGAACTTAAAGGTTCGAACGGTTTAGTCCAGTTTGTGGAAAGTGATGACTTCGTCCTTGTGCTTCCGGATCTGAGATTTAGCTTGACAACGCCTCGTTCCACTTTGAAGTGAACGAACATACGTCGTTTAGTCCGAATATTGTGTAAAAATCAATGTTTTATAGGTTTACTCAGATCTAAGCATAGATCTGAGTGAAAAACAGAATGTTTGCATAAAAAGATGAAGATTTCGTAAACAGAAGAGATTTGATGAAAACGAAGGCAAAGCCTTGTGCAAAATCCTTGTAAAACGTTGTTGTAGCTTAAAAACGGTTGGAATCTTACTTAGAACACAAAAGGTTTCGGTTTTGGGGAGCTCCGGGCGAACTTGCAGCAAGTTCAAATGAGAAGAGGAGCTGGCTATTTATAGGTGAGGTGAAATAATGGGCTGAAACAACAGTTCGGGCGAACTTGCTAGAAGTTCGAGCGAACTTGTGTGTTTCTTGTGTTTAAAAGACAAGTCCGGGCGGACTTGTAGTTTCAGAAGAATTATTGAAGGCTCAGACAAGTTCGGGTGAACTTGTGATATACTAGTTCGACTGAACTTGACCTAGTGGCCTTCGATTATTTCGCGTTAAGAGTTCTTTTGGCGATTCGGTTCGTATTAGATAGTTACATTAAGCGTTTTAGCGATGCGTTAAGCGTTATATTACCATTGATTTGAGAGAGAGCGAGTTGCGAGTGTGTGTGAGCGTTTTAGCGATATTAAAACCATAATATAAATAAACATAACACATATAAGACATAATTCCACATAATTAGCTGCGTTTTGCGATGCTATGAGATAAGTGATGCGATGGCACAAGTGTTTATTAAACAATAACACACTCGGCTCGTAAAGTAGCATAACTCCTTGTGTTTGCGTTGAATTAGCGATTAATAAGCAATTAAATGCAATGTAAATGTGACAAAATATAATTCCATTACCATAAACTTTTCATAATCCAATTCTCGGAGTACAGATGATTGAGATAAACAAAATACACGGAAAAAGGGATAAAATAAATAACAATGAAATTTGGAGTTGTTACAATATTTGAGAGCATGATGCTAGGATTACATGCACACAACAGTTGTATCCATTCTTGGAGGCACATACTAAACATGAAGAAATATTTAAGGGCATTAAATCACCCTTAGATTATTCTACACTCAAATAATGATTGCAAGTAATTATCTGAATAACTTAATACCGTAAAATTATCACAGTGTTTTATTTTAATAAAATGTTCACATAAAAATTACATAATAGGCCCACATCTAGCAATTAGAAGACGGCCAAAACAATGAATTCAATCGAAACATGAAAAGTATTTTGACAGAAGCTCGTTTCAAAGATGATCTCAAAGATAGAAAGATAAACGATTATGATCTGGTCTTCATCCCAATAATATGGGCCAGACATTTCTATGTTATCTACTTCAATCAAAATCATATAAAGTTGATGTCTTGGACAACAATGTTGCTAAAGATAAACTCAGCACTGAAGACAAATATTCTGGTGTGGTTAGAAAAATGGTAACTCCCTTGAAAACTTCTTATTATATTACTCTTTTTATTTTAAACGCAATACTGAGTTTGCAAAAAATGTCAAACTGGGCAGCGAAATGCTTTTGCAAACTACTTGATATCGAAAAATCACCCAAGTGGTCGGAGGATAAAAAGGGCCAAAATTGTGAGGAAGAAGATGGATTGGAGAACAAAGTCAAACGGTGTAGACTGCGTGATTTTTACAATGAGGCATATCAAAACATATACGGGGAAGATGTCTGGTTAGGCATGTGGTTTAGCAAAAGAAAACCCCCAAATAACTTACAAACCAAACAACTAAAAGGCCTTAGGATCAAGTACACAACAAAAATCCTACTTCATGAGATAAATGAGAAAAGAAAACGATTGGTGAAATCATTAAACAAATTCTTGAAATTACGTCCCGTAATAATAACCAAAATGTACAAAACATGATTGGCAAGGATTAAAGAAAGGATGGCCGCTAAAATAGATTAGTTGGTTAAAACACTATACTTATATGTTATTTTGAATTACCCTTGCATGATTATGTTATAACCCTATGCATGTTATATCACATGTATAGTTTTTCGAAACACCATTAAATATATCACAATATAAGTTATATTTGTTACATAAAAACGCCACAAAAACATAAAATCATAAAAATAGAACATTTTCATGCTATATTATAAAATGCCAAAAAACTAGATTCATCATAGCTGACTGGCCACATCACCTTTTCTATAGTGTCAAAATACAGTACTTCCGCTATAGTCAAAATACATTCTATTCTTTTGGCACCAAAGGAAAATATAATCAATCCATCACAGAAAAATATAAAAAAAAGGCCAAAGAAACTAGATGCACCATATATGCCCTGCCCACCTCACCACTTTTACAATGTCAAGACTAAAGTTGGCGATGAATCATCACATCATACAGTACTTTCACTATATTGAAAATACATTTTATTGTTTTGGCACAAAAAAACAATCAATCCATTTTGTTGTCATTGGCTCCAAGAGAAAACCATTATATAAGTACAACAAGTTATAATTACTGAAACACTCCAATATAGCCATAAAACGCCAAACAAAAATAACGAACAAAAAATTACACGAGTTATCTCATGGATGTTCGATCGATCAGATAAACAATTTGTTCTAAAGTTCTCAGACAGAAGAAGGGTGAGGGTCAAGACAATCAACGCCATACTTCGCATGGATAAGGAAGTCCAAAGGGATATTTTTCCCTGGGTGTTCCAATTGCCAACCAATGTGAGAGAACATAAATAGTAATAAGAAGATTGAAAAGAAGATTTCAAGAGGATGATGATGATAATGATGATTTTGAGCTACGAACCGGTTGGAGTTTGAATGACCAATTGAGGATGGTAAGGGTGACTTATAGCAACGGAGATGAAGATTCCTTGACAATGGACGAAGTGTTGAACATAGAGAACATCCACCTTCTTCAACAACTCTTAAATTTAACATCTTCACCCGTTATCACAACTAGGATTGTGATTATGTTTAAATCTAGAATGTCTTTTAGGCTGAACAAACGTCAATGTAGTTGATAATGATGAATCTGAGGAAAGTGATGAGCAAAGCGAAGGGTACATCTCTGGTGTAATCCCATCCAGTGAAGATTATTGATTTCATTGTTTTGTTTCGTTTTTGTTGTAATGTTTGAGTAATTCTATGAATGAAATGTAATGAATGTACGAACGCCATGATATTTACTTTGATTCCTTTGTTTATCCGAGCCAAAACTTAATAAAAGAAAACAAAACACCATATTTTGAGTTTTGATTTAATTTGTCTTGTTTTGTTTTTATTGTAATGTTTGAGTAATTCTATGAATGAAATGTAAAATGTAATGAATGTATGAACGCCATGCTATTTACTTTGAATGATTTGTCTATCCGAGCCAAAACTCTTTTAAAGAAAACAAAACACCATAATTTGATTTTCTAACTAAACGACATGAAAGTTTTTACGTCACAAACAAGCGTGGCGTGTGGGATAAAATGAATAAAAATACGTAAAAAGACATTAACACCCATCTCCCTGAATTGCAGTGCGCGTCACGTGTCGCTCTAGGATCCGTTCTCACATTTTCACACTTTCCACCGTTTAACGTGTGACTCGAACTTGTGTGTCATTTTATTATTCCTGTATTTGATTCATATTACCAAGTTTGCGGCACCTTTATATTTTACATATTGTTCATATTTCTTTTTTCAACTTCAAAATTCCATATCTATTGTTCCAGCATCAACAAATAGCTATTCAACATCAAAATGATGGTACGATGCCTTTTATATCTCTAGTGCAAAATGGACCATTAAGCAAGCTTTTATGTGTTTTGTGTTAGCATATAATTTGGATCCTAAGATGCTGGTCATCTTTGTTCTCTAATTTTTTACATACTATTTTATACCAAGAAATACCTAGATGCATATAAAGTGTCCCAGTTATTAATTTTTACAAAGGTATGTCTCTGCATGAGGGTAGGTTTAAGATCCGTAGAAAAATCAATGCAACCCTATATTGTGTCAAAACAACATGAATCAATACAATAGTGAGCTTTAGATAAGTAAATAGGACTAGAAGTGGATGCAATGAATTATATATATAACAATTATCAACTTTTGTATTTTTTTTCTTTTTTTAAAGTTTTATTTATTTTAGTTTCAATTACACACTTTATAATATAAACAATATCTGTTTTTAATTTCTATAGTTTATAACAACTATCAACTTGCGTGAATGGTAGCTTTGACCTTTTTATAAATTTCTATTACACACCTTATGCTTTAAATAATATACGTATTTACCCTTATAGTTTTGTATTTTTCTTACAACTTTCCTTCATTCCTTTTTTATAAAGATCAAATACGCAGTTGCTTTAAAAAAATTCGTCACTTCAATTTTAAAATGTTTATATTATTGGTAGAGTCGTTTAGAACTTTTCATCTATGATATATATTAGAGAAATAATTTGGATTTTCTCTTTTGATTGTTTTATCCAACGTCACTACCGTACCGATATCGTAACAAAACGAACATATACCGATCGAATCTCCGTTGCGTATTGCGAGGGAATTTTGCATGACGAATTCTATAACAGATAACCTAGTGCAATGATCTTGTTGTATGTAACTATGTTGTTTTATGTAATTGTGTTGTGTGAATTATGATATTTAATAAATGAAGAAACAAATAGATAATTTATTAATATAAAATATGTTATTATAACATAATCTTAAAGCACAAAGTCAGTGGCCTTTGCCACCAACCACACCACCTGCTTCTCACTGGTCGACGTTATTCCACGCGCTTCACATAAAAACATCTCCAAAGCAGTTTCTACATAGGCAGAGAACGAGAGATGGCCGGATTAGGCCTTCCCTTAGCGGTCGTCTGGTGGCAATCACGTGTTTTCATCCAAAGCATTTACAAGAGAAACTCTATTCCTGAAAAACCCGCAGTTCCTCCACCGAAGAAGAGACGAAAATGTGGTGTAGATCCGATCGGGGCTCACGGACAATGATCTTGACTTTTTACTTTTCTTCCATCATCATCATCGTAGTACTCATCTTCACTGACCAAACCGGCGTCGACGGAGGTAGAGCTAGGGTTCCGATGATTGGTTGTTCTAAAGCGAACCCCATCAACATTTATCACAATCTTTGCAAGTATTCGCATCATTTTTTAAGTTTAATGTGATTAATTTCATTCTGGTAGTTGTGCTAATGCTTGTAGTTGGCTTTGTTCATATATGTGTCCACTGTTTATGCACCAGATATCTTTGCAAATGGTTAAGTGTGTATGGCATCTTTCACTGGTATCGTTAGCAGTAATTAATCAATGTGCTAAATTCCCTACTGTATCTATCTATTATACCCTAATTTTGGGTATTTCAATCAACTCTCTGATTGAGAGAAGATATTAAATAGCTTATATGCAACCCTTTTCAGTTTTCTGTGATAAAATCTTTTGAAGCATGTTTAGGGAAATGGTTTTATCGTTTTAGTTGAATTGGTATGTCACCAATTCATTTCCTTTGAGAAAAGAAGATGCTTTAACTTTATTGTGTTTTGGTTAATCTTCACCGAATTATAGACTTGATAATTTGGGGTTTTGTTTGAATCTTTTTTCCTTTATCCGTTTATTTCATGTCATTCGTAGTGGAATTTGAGAATTTATTGGTTTAGTCAAGGCTTTGTATATTTTTTGACATGATTATCTGCAGAGATGGAATAGGAGTTTGGTTTAGGAATTTTGCTACAATCTATGGATGTTAAGGTAATTAATCTTCCTTTATAGTCATAGTTTCTGCCATATATATGCTTCTTTATTTCTTTATTTTGTTGTTTCTATGGATCCTTCTACCATAAAATATATGAATTATGTTGTCATCTCTTTTGCTTATATGGTTTCTAAGGTGTTAAATAATGATTTAGTTTCATGTCATTATGAAATAGAAAGAAAGAAAAAAAAACATGCTTTCATTAATATTAACATCCTAAACAGTTATCGAAACCTTACTACCATACTTTAGTTAACTGTATTGCTTTACATTACATCTTAACAAATTTCACTAACAATTGATGTTATGCTTGAATCTTGATCCTTTTTCAGAGAATACAATTGAAGTCGTTGCAGATTGAAAGGCCAACTCACATTTTGATATGCTTATCCATGTCAACCACTGCTATTCCATTAAAGACTATATCTTCATAGTGCAATATTGTTCTCCTTATTTATTAATTTGTCGGGTCACCACGGTTCGATCGGGAGGTCTGTCCACCGCAACGTGCAAGTATACTACTATATATATGATTTGTCATGCCCGATGAATACCGTTATTATTTTAGGCGCAATTTTTGGGCATCTTACGATTACGGCCTACTATTATCAGTACGTTAATCATACTGGTATGTCTAGAATTTTGATCGATGGCTGCATGAATCCTGATAATATTGTGTTTCTGTGTAGCCACACCTCCAAATTTACAAGAGTGGACTACTAGGGCAAAAAATTTTGACAACCTCACCAAGTCTGTAAGTTTTTTTATCCCACACGTTCTCTACCATTTACAACATTTCGTTTAGTGACTGAAGATTGTAATGGTGGGGAAATATGTTGGCTTAACCGGCTCTTATTTGTCTGTTGATAAGGTCTAGTTGGTGTATTTTAATTCCATACACAGCTCTAGAATTAGAATTTTATGTTTTCTATGAAATGCTAATAATGTTGAATTTGTGATTTATTATTATTAGAAGTCTTACTGAATACAAGGTTTATGCTTTAGCAAATGGTATCACTATTGACAATTATTCCCATCCCTATAAACGATATCTTTCATTTTGGGCTGTAAAAAAAAAGCAGCACCTGCCATATTTACCTATTAGCAATCATTACCTCATGATATTACATTGCTGCAACTAACAGATATGAAAATTCTTGCTTTTGAATTATATGTTGATCCGTGCTATATAGTGTTCTAACCATGGACTTCATACCTAATTTGGAATGCAGCCCCTATTTCATGTCTGCGCTTCATTGTCATTCAGACCGTCCATTGAATCCTCAACTTTTGAAATTTGCACCAAAATGGTCACGACATATGAGATGTACCCGCGCACGGGTAATTTTACTAGTTAAATACTAAAGTTGAGAATAAAGTAAATTACAGTAATAACATATATTGAAAACAGGTTGTAGGTCATATTTTACAAAATGTCGTTAAAGCCGGAGGGTGTGGTTGGAGCTTCTTAGGGGCTCCATTATGATACATATAGACGACACGTAGGATAAGAGGCTCCATTGCATTTTCTGAATAGAGCCCTTATATGGTTTGAAGCCCCATAATCATATTACTTAATACTTATTTTTAATTCTACTAAAACTGAATAATAAATAAAATCACTCACAAATAATAAAAATAAAATATAAATTAAACGACTAAAAAAATTACATCTGAGTTAAAAAAAAGATAAAGAAAATTACATAACCCAAATAACAAAAAGCATACTAGTTGTCGTTGTCGTTATTTAGCACGTGATCCATCTAAAGATGTTCGACCAAATCCGTTCGAAGATCCAAATGTTTGTCTCTCATTCGTATCTCAAGGAGGATTTCTTCTTTCTCGGCATATGTTAGGATTGGGTTCTCCGGCTGCACAATTTCATCATATTGGGAACAAATGATTCGAACCGAGCCCTCCAAGATCATATTATATGATATAATACAAGCATACATTACATTTCGCATTCTTTTTTTATGCTACGGGTGATGGTTGGGTAGCGATAGTCCATCGTTTCTTTAATGCCCAAATGGCTTGTTCGACATCCTTTCTCACCAACTCATGTTTTTCTCGTAGTGTAACCGTTTTTCATCATCGGGGCAAGAAAGACTTATCATCAGGACCGCCCACTCCAGATATATTTTGATAACAAGATAATACCCGTATTTGTAGTGCACATTGTTCGCATAAAATAATGAATCCGGTGCGACCCCGTCTGTGACATCATTGAAAAGATTCGATGAATATAAAACCTGAAGATCGTTGTTTGAACCGGCCACGCCAAACTACGCATGCCTAATCCATAGATCTTGACACGCGAATGCCTGTAGAATTAGGGTTGGGCCGTGTATAAAAGCGCGATGTTGTTGGAGGTTGGATCCTCATATATCGTGTCACACCCCAAATACACATCTGTTACATCAGAGTTGGGCGTGATCGACTGGTATCTTCATTGCATAGCGGAAGTAAATAATACTAAGACTTCAAATAGTGAACACCCGCTAGGTACTCGAATTCTCATGGGTTCTCCTATTCCAATTGTGCCATAGTTTATAAAATATACATTGAGAAAGAAACATGCAAAAAATCAACATAATGTTGGCGAGTTCATAGTTTGTTTAAAAAATGATTTGAAATAAATATTTTAATAGTCGGTTTAAATAGTATTGAGAAACGCATCGAAACCATTTTTCCTCGACATGTCATATGAAAACCGTGTACACTTTTATAACATTTATTTAACCGTCAATGTCCACATACGACAAAGACATAATAAATTCGTTTCTATATAGCTCAAAATGAAATCCGTGTGATCATTAGTGTTTAGCTAGGAAACTAATCTTTATGACGAACTAGGAGGCAACCAACCCTTGACGATTTATCTGTGTCATAGACACTAGTTTTAGACACAAAAGCACTCTGAATGGACTTGTTTTATTCAGAGTCGGGCTCGTCCACACCCAATAGATCTATCCCATTCCTCGGTTCTGTTATTGATTAATGGCCCTTTGATTTTAAACACCTATTCGCATATGATTCAAGTTTGGTTTCATTTTCTCCCAACTATACGATTCATAACATGTATACATCCCCGAGCGTTTAAAACCATAAAAACTTTTAAGTAAAAGGGGAAAACATAAACTCATGGAGTCTTTGTGCCTTGCACCAAGGAAAATGGGCTTAACTCGTTTGAATCTAAAAGCAGGACCTCTTATTTATATACAGGACAACCCACTCCCTTTATAGCTGGGACAACCCCGTCCCTATTCATAAAACTCATGCACGTTTCGAAAATACGCGTGTGTTTTGGTAAACCGGTATGTTAGCGTAAACCTTTTCTGTAAACCATTTGAGTTTGTCGGAATTCGTTCGTATCATGGTTTAGAAACATATAGTTTTCATTTATCGAAACTTTGTGTACTTTTGCAAAACTTGCATGTCTTTCCACCCCCGGAAACATTTATAAAAATGTAAAACTATAAAAGGTGGGGGTTATGAACTCACCTTGATGGCCAATGCAAAGCTAACACAATATGATCCCATAATATCATTTCCAAAAACGTGATTCGCTAGCATGTCATCTATAATACTCCTATCAAGGAATAACTTATAAGTTCCTAATAAAAAGGGCGTAGCTAGACTACGTGTCACCGAGCTCTTACCGAATCATTGACTATACGATTCTATGAAAGTGTTGATATCTTAGTTTGAAATAACCAATCTATGATTGTTTGCTTCTATTCAATCGGGATAAAAACTAAGTACTGGAAATGACTTAGTTTCTGAGTGACTTTAAAAATATATAATTTATATAAAATATAAATATATTTATATAATGGTGTTAGTCGTTTCAAAGGATCGTACATATCTCTAACGAATATGTATATGAAAATAAATCGTTATAAACTCGTAAAATGTATTAACAAGTTTCCCGAATAGTCGTCATATACGTTGACGGATATTAAGAATAATTCAACTCGTTGTGGGTTTCGTAAGATGTAAATATATATACTTATATCCATGTATACTTATATAAGTGAAACGTTGCGTATACGAAATTATAGTCTTGCATCTTATTTATAATTAATGAAATAATAATATAATTGTATGCTCGTTAGAAATCGACTTTCGTTCGTTTGTTACTGTAATAATTCAAATAATATCGTTTGTTACAAGCTTATGGTAATGTGGCGTACTTCGTGTAGACGTTTAAAATAAATATAAATAATTATATTTATTTTATAAAAGTTTTCAGGTTCTGTTAACTTGGAAACCGTATTTGTCGATCTGTCATAAACTGGTTTTTGTGAGTAGCCTAAATCGTCCAAAATAAATATACGTCTATATTTATTTTTATAAAATTCGTTTGGGGTACCGATATGTTTTCATTGGTGTTACGACTATAAAAGATGTATATTCATTTTATATAAATGTCGAATTCTTAGACGTTTATAAATAAATATACAAACTATATTGATTTAAACAAATTTTCGAGTTCTAGCATTTAAATAAATATAGATAAGTATATTTATAAAAATTTCCGAGTTAAATTAACTTATACACCGTGTTCTTTGAAATGTTATAAACTCATTTGTAAGTTAATAAGTGTCGCCAAAATACATATACATTTATATCTATTTTTATAAAAATTACTTGGATCGGATAAGTTTTGTGTTTATAATAAAACATGTTTTACTTTACGGATCTTACGAAAAACGAGCAGAGTTTCCTTTTTTTTTTTGTAAAATACCCGACAAAACTAGTTGTCGATATATTTTCAAAACACAACAAGTAATGAAATAACAATATGTAATTATTGTCAAGTGTACAATATGTCAATTTTTGGCGTGTATAAGTCTAATATATATATATATATATATATGTACAAATCCAGCTAGTTAGTAATTTGCTTATATAAAATTTGTCATTTTTATTAGTATGGTCGGTCTAGTGCTCGATGTCGTATCAAGACGAAAAACCAAATAATTATTTAGTAAATTTTTAAGTTAATATTATTTTACCAAGAATCGCGTTGACCGGGTTTGACCCGAACCGATTCTGATGTTGACCATGGTTGACCGAACCCGAACGGAGTCGAACCGATTGAACCGGAATGAATTTGTACCAAACATGAACTTGAAATCTGAACCGAAACAAATCTGAACAGAAACAAACCTGACCCGAACCGAGCATGACCGTGTAACCCAAAAGCGAACCAAACAAACATCATCATCGCTGCCATTACCGTCGTCGGCAGCGGCGTTTCCGTCACCACCATATCACCACCGTCGGCCACCCCATCACTCCCACCTCCACCACAATCGCCTAAAACACGATTATTTACGGTTAAACGAGTCGAACACCCTAAAGAAAAGGAAGAAAAGAAATATGGAACCAAGTCGGAACTCATCGGAATGTCACCGGAGCATAAAACTCTTAAAAATGAGCAGAAATGCTCCTAAAGTCCTGATCTAAGCATGCACGGAAAGAAAAAGTCCAAAAAGAGCTCGTCAGAATCTTGACTGGAGCTTCGCCGGAGTTGCTCCCGTGCCCAAACGGCTTCAATTTACGTAAAACCGCCACCACCAACGCGTCAGGGAGGTCATTAGTGGGGTAGGGGTGTTTGGCCGGAAAAATCATCGCCGGAAAGTCACGGAGAAGTCGCCCGCAGGACCTTCGCCGTCGCACCGCCATGGTCGGGCGGACTTCGCTGAAGTCCGCCGGCTGTTTGTGTTTCTTTAGAGAGAAGTGAGAGAGAAATGGGAGCAAGAGAGAGAGTGGAGAGGTGAGAAATGAAGGAAAATAAAAGAAAAAGAGGTTTAAATAGGTAAGGTTTTTGGTGGGTGGGCTTTTAGGTAGATTGGGTCCAAGGCCCGTTTATTGTGTTTTTATGCAACCCAATCACATTTTTAAAGCCCGTTTTTGAACACGAACTTTGTAAAATGTCTTATAATATTATTTATTATCGTTCTAATATTTGTTATTTGTGTAACTATAACCCGGAAATTACCGGTTGTCACATATCGTCACCTGTATAGATCAATAAGACCTAAAAATATTATAGTTACAATGCTAATAATAGAAATAGTAATAATAACAATATTAATTATAAAATACGTAAAAAAATTGAATATACGTAAAAAAATAAATAAAACATATATACCTTCACAAAAATTGTGAATACTTTCTCTACACGTTAGTGCCGACACTCTTAGATACTCGTCCCAAGCTTCGCTCGTCATTCCGACGCTAGTTGTCGAGTGACGATCGTACATATTTTCAGCGGAAAGAATCTGACTTTACCCCATTCATCCGCTCTTTGTTTGAAAAAAGTATATTCGCGCTCTAAATCGACACTAGTCCGCTAAAAAAGGCGGTGGCTCATACGAAAAATAGTGCCTCTGGATGGCGTCCATAGTATGGGGGCGCACTATTGTACAAAAAATGATGAGGTGGCATGGGAAAGCGCCACATACCGCACAACCTAAAGATTATTTTTTCTGTTACTATGTTTAGTCATGTTTTTTACCACCACTGACTAAAGAAGATATCATAAGCGAATATATTTATACCGGCACAACCTAAAGATTATTTTTTCTGTTACTATGTTTAGTCATGTTTTTTACCACCACTGACTAAAGAAGATATCATAAGCGAATATACTTATACCGTAGATTCCATTATTTTAACTTTTCGAACAATATGCTACTTAATACTATATTACTAAGGTGTAAAACTAAGAAGAACTATGTTATTGATGGTCAAACATCCTTTCTATATGTTGAGAGAAAAACGCTAGTGACCATTGTTAACAACATAATGCAACCTTTGAAACACAAACGTCTTAGAAGCATTGCATGTTATTTCGAAAGAGAAAGACATTTGATGGAAAAGGCCTAAATAAAACACATTCTTAGCTAGGCGTTTGTACCAATCTATTTGACAAGATATGAACCCTTCGTAAAGTGATTAAAGGTTTGAACAATGTGTAGACGCTCTAAAGTCGTATATGACAAGAACATGTAAGTTCTAACAGGATGCTCAATGTAATGGTAACAAGTTCCAAACACCTATGAAGGTATGCCAATCAGATTGCATAGTTGTAGGTGGCATGTAGAACGTGTCACCGTCCATCATGCAAATGATATTTAATTCCTATTATTCTTGTTCTCATCATATGGTATGTCAGGAACGTTTTCATGTAGCATGTTAGTCATCCACGAGGGTCAATAGATGAACGTTGAATGTGGGCGGAAATAGTAGTAAACAACTAAGAATGTGGACGGTTATTGTCAGGTGGTATATGGGTTCTTCATGGTGACAAAGTGCAAAAAAGTCATCCCACTCGTTGTAACAAATCCAAATTTCATTGTTAATTTATGTATTTCTTTTTTGTGTATTTTGTTTATCTCAATCACTTGTATTTCGAGATTTAGATTATGAAAAAAAGTTTATGTTAAATAAATTATGTTTTGTCACAACTATATCGCATCTAATCGCTTATTAAACGCTAATTCAACGCAATCACAAGTAACTTTGTTACTTTAATAGCCAAGTGTGTTGTTGTATAATAACCACTTGTGTCAACGCATCGTTTATCTCATCGCATCGCAAAACGCAGTTAATTATGGAGAATTATGTTTTATGTGTGTTATACTTGTTTATGTTATGGTTTAATATCGCTAAATCGCTTGCACGCTCACGTAACTCACTCTCTCTCAATTCAATGGTAATGTAACGCTTAACGCTTCGCTAAAACGTTTAATATAACTAACTAATACGAACCGAATCGCCGAACGAACTCGTAACGCAAAATAATCAAACAAAACTTGACCAATAGGTTAAGTTCGGCCGAACTTGTGCCACACAAGTTCGCCCGAACTTGTCTAAGTCTCATAAACCTTCAGAAACTACAAGTCCGCCCGGACTTGCCTCCCAACTTACCAGAAGCTAACAAGTTCGCCCGAACTTGATGTTCCAGCTCACCTTTCTCACTCCACCTATAAATACCCAGCTCCTTTTCTCATTTGAACTTGCTGCAAGTTCGCCCGGAGCTCCTCAAAACCAAACCTTTTGTGTTCTAAGTAAGATTCCACCCGTTTTCAAGCTACAACAACGTTTTACAACGATTTTGCACAAGGCTTTGCCTTCGTTTTCATCAAATCTCTTATGTTTATGAAAATTTTCATCTTTTTTATGCAAAACTTCTGTTTTTCACTTATATCTATGCTTAGATCTGAGTAAAACCTTTCAAACATCGATTTTTACACAATATTCGTACTAAACGACGTATGTTTCGTTCACTTTGAAGTGGAACAAGGCGTTGTCAAACTAGATCTCAGATCCGGAAGCACAAGGACGAAATCGTCACTTTGCACATACTGGACTAAACCGTTTGAACCTTCAAGTTCGCCCGGATTAGTCCGAGTTTCTGTAAAATGGTTAAAGCTCGCTCCAAAAGACCTCTTCAGCCTTGGTTTTGCTCAGTTGCCTAAGGTTGGAGGGATGGAAACTCGATTTCCTCAGCAAACGACGCGAGAAACGCACGATTTGGATGCCAAAACAGTCAAGTTCGCTCGAAAAGCATCAAGTTCGCCCGAACTTGTCACTAGATTAGTGACCAAGTTCGCCCGAACTTGATCAATTCTTCATCAGGTTTACATAAGTTCGCCCGAACTTGTACTGATTTCCAAAGAAATCAGACAAGTTCGCCCAAACTTGTATCCCACCTCAACAATGAGACAAGTTCGCCCGAACTTGTCTAGCCCGAACTTGCACTCACAATAAGTCCAGGCATACAAGTTCGCTCGAACTTGTACTTTCAAATACAAGTTCGCCCGAACTTGTCTGCTGTTCTCTCAAACCATAACCGTTTCAGCAATTCGGAAGACTGATGCCCTTCTGTTCACTTACAGGCTGATCCGGCACTCTCCGCAACTCTTCTCAGATCCATCATCTCTCCCGAAACGCACCAACAGTGAGTATACTTGAACCTCTTTACGCTTAAACTCACTTTTGGGTGTCACATATGTTCTATATCAAATCACATCACACAACTCAACTCTTATTCGCAATCCCGCTATTACATGACTATACGTGAAATCTGCTGAATTGTATGTATTACTTAATTGCTTGTACGCCACCCTTAACATGATAGTATACTAGAGGTTGACCCGCCACCCGGAGGCCCGGGGTTGTTAAGGCTCACATTTTCATTTCTAATTTATTTTCTCTTTTAGGATGTGAATACTTGTTTGCATGCCTCGATCAATCGCGGTTTGTTGGTTTACTTGAATCTGAGTAGTTACATAGTTCATAACTCTTACGTATGTCATGCGGTGTATGCTAAACGCTTTTATATCTATTATGTACTATGCTCACCTTTACTTAATTGTATTGACGTTTTATTTTAACATATGTGGCATGTTGAGGATTTGACTACTTGCAATTGGATTAGGATTTGGTATTCAAGAAACGCATTGTAATAGAAATCTAGGGGATACCGAGCTTGATTTGTTTTATGAGATTGCTTGTATTTCGTAACTTGTTTAAGGATTATATGTTGAAAGTATGGGATTTTAATGTTTAAATATTGTCGCTTAAATAGTGTTATGGAATTTCTCATGAGACAATCTGGTACGCCTAGTGCCACTACCCTGATGTTTCTGCCATCGGTTGGGGTGTGACAGATTGGTATCAGAGCCATAACTATAGGGAAAATTAGGTAGAATTGCCATGATTGCCTTAGACTATAATTATGATACCAAATCAGACCGTTATGCATTGATTAACGCCGAAAACGAATACGAATAGACAAGTCCGGCCGAACTTGGGGACAAGTTCGCTCGAAATTGATCAAGTTCGCACGAACTTGATCAAGTTCGGCCGGACTTGACCAAGTTTTCCCCGAACTTTTCTGTCCCCTCAACATCAACAAGTTCGCTGGGATTAAACAAGTCCGCTGGAACTTGACATCAGGTTGATGCTAAGTTCGCCCGAACTTAACCAGAATCCTTCGACACTAACTTTTAAAAATTGCTTTTCCTAAAGCAATCACAACACACGCTGAAGAACGCTCGTATCACACCAAAACGAAAGATCAAGTCGAGAATAGGTGTGGAAACCAAGAACTCTCGATGAGATCATTCACTCCGCGCATTCTCTCTCGCACTAGATACCTTCGTTGAGTTAGGAGTGATATCCAAACCTCGACGAAAATCTCCATACCTATCTAGCGGAACTCCAGATTTGACCGGTAAGCATAACCACTACTGGGAATGATGTTGTTAAGCTAGGGGTGAAACCCGCATCTTAATAACTAGTTCCGCTCCTCGATTTTCAATCTCACCAAAGTCTCGACTATTTCGATGACTTGGAACACGACGTAACTGGAAGGATAAATGCCGTTAACCGTTGTACGGCGAGAGCATTTGTCTATTAGGCCAAATCGTGTGTCCGAACTCAAAGAATCTTCGAATCACTTTGGGTAGTCGCTGTCTCAAAACCCAGGACGCTCCCAATTGATTTAAGCCTATAATCGTCGATTTTACGCATCATCGACTTTATTTATTATTTGTGAGTTTAAATTTATGGATTTTACGCTTATTTCGATTTCTTACTTTATCGATTTCTCGATTTATCGCTTTTACGCTCCATCGATATATGCACAAACTCGCACAGCTCTCGTAATCTAAAACGTTAATCAATTCACCAACCAAACTAATCGCTCAACTCGCCTACACTTATGAGGACACGTGTGTCTCATACGCAACTCTACCCGCTATTTACGCTACTATATCGCATCTCGTACGCGCTACGAATAATTTAGTTTGAAGATGAATACGTGCAAAATATGTGCCTATATGATTATGTGCCTACGTGATTATGTGCTTATGTGCTTACGTGCTTATGTGGATACGTGTCTATGTGTTATATGCCTTAACTGTATAATAATAATAATAATAAAAATAATAATAATAATAATAATAATAATAATAATAATAATAATAATAATAATAATAATAATAATAATAAACTTTTGAACATAAACATATCATAATCAAATCTCATCCAATAAAATCCTTTGTGTAGATGTCTTCTATGGGATCTCACACACGGAGGAACATCCAGCGCAACAACGCTGATAAGCGCATCGCTTCCCTGGTAGCCAAGCAAATGGCTAAAGTTATCCCCCAGATCGTCAGCGAGATCCATGCCGCCAGCAGCAATTCGTCTGTCGATTCCAAAGCCGACACGCCCAAGACTTCCTTTAGCTTTAAGTAGTTCAAAGCTTGCGGACCCCTTACTTTCTCATGCACTGAAGGACCAAGTGCCATGTTACACTGGTTTGATGCTATCGAGGTCACATTTCGTCAGAGTGGGTGTCCTGAACCCCTTCGCACTATTAACGCTACCGGCGTTTTCCAGTCCAGGGCTCTCGACTGGTGGACCGCGGAGCGTAACAAGAGGGGAAACAATGAAGCCTACGGACTCACCTGAGAGGAACTTAAAGCAATCATGATCAAGGAATTATGTCCCCCCTAGGAAATCCAGAAGTTGGAGAACGAGTTTTGGGGAATTAAGCAAGACGGACCCGACAATGCTGGTCTAACAGCTCGCTTCAAACGGTTGAGCATTATCTGTCCCGGCCAAGTGGACACGACCGTGAAAACAATCAAGAAATTCCTCAACGCTCTGCCCGACTGCATCGCTGACTTTGTTCAAGCAGCACGCCCTGCTACTATTGAGGAGACCTACCAGCTAGCCGCAGAGATCAATGACAAGCAGGTTCAGTCTGGTTATTTCAAGAACAACAAGGTCGCAAACCAAGCCATCACCGAATCAGCAGCTCCTACCGATCAGCCTCGAGAGTCGAAAACTAGCCACCGAGGTCGCAAAAGGGAAAACCCGAGCAAGAACTTTGCCCTCACCGCACCGCAAAACCCTCAGCCGCTTCAGTCAGCCGCACCTCCAGCAAAGCGTGCGTATATCGGCCCTCATCCTCTGTGCTCGAAGTGCACTTATCACCATGTGGTTGGAGGCAATTGTCGTTTATGCACCAACTGCAACATCTACAGCCACTTTACTGTCAGTTACCGTTCAGGCCCGCGTCAATCAGCTCCTCAGGCCCCTGCAGCACCAGCTCTACCAACTCCCCCTCGCACTCCTCAGGCTAATCAGTAGCAGTACCAGCAGCAGGCACCAGCCCCAAAGGCCCGTGCTTGCTGGGACCCAAACCACTTCAGTAACGTCTGCCCTAATCGAGCTATCAAACAAGAGCCGCAGCAACACCAGCCTCAGCCTCAGCCTCAACAGTAGCCACCACCATAGCCTCAGCAGAACAACCACAGGCTGCGCGTGGACGAGCCTTTAACCTCAATCATCGCCAGGCTCAGAACGACAACAATGTTGTCAACGGTATGTTCCTTGTCAATGGTATTTATGCTTCATGTTTATTTGATACTGGTGCCGATAATTGTTTTGTATCGTTAGAATTCGAAAAGGTTTTAAAATGTAAACGTGCTAAACTCCCAAATACTTTTGATGTGGAAGTCGCCACCAGAAAAACCGTTACCGTCACCTCTGTCCTACGTGGTTGCACCCTCGATCTCAACAACCATGTCTTCTCGATCAATCTCATACCTATGTAGTTAGGTAGCTTCGATATCATAGTAGGTATGGATTTTCTTCATGAGAATCATGCTGAAGTTGTTTGCTTCGATAAAATGATTCGTTTTCCTCTTCCTAACGGTGATCTGTTACATGTCTATGGTGAAACTCCATCAAAGAAGTTGATGCTTATGTCATGTACTCAAGCGAGCAAGCATCTGCGAAAGCAATGCGTTGCCTTTCTAGCCCACATCGTGAACCCAGAGAAAAAAAAAAGAAAATCTGGAAAGATGTACCCGTTGTTTGTGAATTTCCCAAAGTTTTTCTCGACGATTTACCCGGTTGACCCCCTACTCGAGATGTTGAATTCCGTATCAATTTAATTGCCGGTGCTACTCCCGTTGCAAAAGCTCTTTATCGTCTCGCACCATCGAAATGCGGGAGCTATCAAGCTAACTTCAAGAGCTTCTTGATAAAGGCTTCATACGCCCGAGCACTTCACCATGGGGCGCACCCGTTTTTTTTGTGAAAAAGAAAGATGGGACGTTCGGAATGTGCATCGATTATCGTGAACTTAACAAACTCACGATAAAGAACCGCTACCCTCTTCCTCGAATCGAGGACTTATTTGATCAGCTTCAAAGTGCTACTTGTTTTTCCAAGATCGATTTACGTTCCGGTTATTATCAGTTGCACATATTGGAAGAAGATATTCCGAAAACCGCCTTTCGTACTCGTTATGGCCATTTCGTATTCGTGGTCATGCCTTTTGGTCTTACAAAAGCACCGCGGTCTTCATGGATTTGATGAACCGTGTGTGTAAAGCTTTCTTAGATCGTTTCGTCATTGTGTTTATCGATGACATCCTTATCTACTCGAAGTCAAGAGACGAACATGCGTGCCATCTCCGTTTAGTCCTCGAACTTCTCCAAGGTAATCGCCTTTATGCTAAGTTCTCAAAATATGAATCCTGGCTCGAAGAAGTCCAATTTCTCGGCCACATCGTTAATAGTCAAGGAATTCACGTCGACCCTGCAAAGATCGAAGCTGTCAAGAGTTAGATTACACCGAAGAATGCATCCGAAATCGGTTCATTTCTTGGATTGGCGAGTTACTACCGTCGATTCATCGCCGACTTCTAGAAAATCATTGTTCCGCTCACTGCTTTAACTCATAAAGACAAACCTTTCGAATGGGATTCCAAACAAGAGGAAGCCTTTCAAACTCTCAAGCATATGCTATGCAATACTCTTGTGCTCGCCCTACCCGACGGAAACGACGATTTCGTTGTTTACTGTGATGCCTCTAATCTTGGTCTTGGTTGTGTTCTCATGCAACGAGACAAGGTTATCGCGTATGCATCTCGACAACTCAAGATCCACGAGAAAAACTACACAACCCACGATCTCGAACTCAGTGCAGTTGTTTTTGCATTGAAGATATGGCGACACTACCTTTATGGTACTAAATGTACAGTCTTCACCGACCATAAGAGCTTACAACATATCTTCAATCAAAAGGAACTGAATATGCACCAACGTCGATGGGTTGAACTTCTCAACGACTACGATTGTGAGATACGCTACCATCCTGGCAAAGCAAACTTCGTAGCCGATGCTCTAAGTCAACGATGCTATGTGTATAGTGTTCGTGACTCTCAAGCTTTGAATGATCTCGAAATCATGATTCGCTCCGCTCAGTTCGCTTGTTTTAACGAGAATACCCTGGAGGAAGAAATGAAATGTGGTGCCAAAACTCAACTCGTCGTGAAACCTAATGGTATCTATTATTATCTCGATCGTATTTGGATTCCCAGCCGTGACAATCTTTGTGAACGGCTAATGACCAAGCCCATAAATCTCGATACTCCATTCATCCCTGAGCCGACGAGACGTAGCAGGACCTTCGTCCTAAGTATTGGTGGCCGGGCATGAAAAATGATATCGCTGTGTACGTCTCAAAGTGTTTAACTTGTTCGAATGTTAAAGCCGAACATCAAAGGCCCTCTGGCTTGCTCGAACAACCCAAAATTCCGATGTGGAAGTGGGAGAGCATAGCTATGGACTTTATTACGAAACTTCCTCGCACTTCCTTTGGTCACGATAGCATTTGGGTTATCGTTGATCGTCTTACCAAATCTGCGCACTTTATTGCTATACGAGAAGACTTTAAGGTAGAACGATTAGCACGAATCTATACAGACGAAGTCATATGTCGACACGGGACGCCTCGTGACATCATCTCTGACCGCGATGGTCGCTTTACCTCACGTCTCTAGGAGACTTTTCAATCCGCTCTCAGTACTACGCTCAATCTCAGTACCGCTTTTCACCCTCAAAGCGACGGTCAGACTGAGTGCACGATCCGCACCCTCGAAGACATGCTTCGTGCGTGCATCATAGATTTCTGTGGTAATTGGGATACGCATATTCTCGTACTATAATAGTTATCACACCAGCATTCAAATGGCTCCTTTTGAGGCACTGTATGGAAGAAAATGTCGATCGCCTATTGCATGGCACGAGATCGGCGAAGCACAAATCACCGGTCCCGAGTTGACTCAAGAAACGACAGACTAAATCCTCCAGATCAAAGACAATCTCTTGAAAGCTCAGAGTCGTCAAAAGAGTTATGCCGATAAACGCCGCAAGCCCCTACAGTTCGAAGTGGGAGATCACGTTCTCTTAAAGGTTTCACCTTGGAAATGAGTGATCCGCTTCGGGAAGAAAGAAAGCTAGTGCCACGATACGTAGGTCCCTTCAAGATTCTGGAAAGAGTCGGCAAAGTGGCCTATCGACTCGAACTACCGACGGAACTTAACAACGCCCATCCGACTTTCCACGTGTCGAACCTCAAGAAATGCCTAGCTGAAGAAAATATCCACGTCCCTCTCGAGGACTTGCAAATAAACGAGACTCTGCATCTCGTGGAAAAGCCTGTCAAAATCATGGACCGAGAAACCAAGAAATTACGGCGCTCTCGCATACCTATCGTGAAGGTCCGATGGGAAGGCAAACGCGGTGCCGAGTTCACTTGGGAATTGGAAAGTGACATGAAGGCTAAATATCCGCATCTCTTTGTTACGACCACTACTTAAATTTCGAGACGAAATTTTCTAAAGTAGGGGAGACTGTAACAATTCCAAATTTCGTTGCTAATTTATTTATTTCCTTTTCATGTATTTTGTTTATCTCAATCACTTGTATTCCGAGATTTGGATTATGAAAAAAAGTTTATGTTAATATAATTATGTTTTGTCACAACTATATCACATCTAATCGCTTATTAAATGCTAATTCAACGCAATCACAAGTAATTGTGTTACTTTAATAGCCAAGTGTATTGTTGTATAATAACCACTTGTGCCAACGCATCGCTTATCTCATCGCATCGCAAAACGCAGTTAATTATGGAGAATTATGTTATACTTGTTTATGTTATAGTTTAATATCGCTAAATCGCTCGCACACTCACGTAACTCGCTCTCTCTCAATTCAATGGTAATGTAACGCTTAACACTTCGCTAAAACGCTTACTATAACTAACTAATACGAACCGAATCGCCGAACAAACTCGTAACGCGAAATAATCGAACAAAACTTGACCAATAGGTCAAGTTCGGCCGAACTTATACCACACAAGTTCGCCCGAACTTGTCTAAGCCTCATAAACCTTCAGAAACTACAAGTCCGCCCGGACTTGCCTCCCAACTCACCAGAAGCTAACAAGTTCGCTCGAACTTGTATCAAGTTCGCCCGAACTTGATACAAGTTTGCCCGAACTTGATGTTCCAGCTTACCTTTCTCACTCCACCTATAAATACCCAGTTCCTTTTCTCATTTGAACTTGCTGCAAGTTCGCCCAGAGCTCCTCAAAATCGAAACCTTTTGTGTTCTAAGTAAGATTCCACCCGTTTTCAAGCTACAACAACGTTTTACAACGATTTTGCACAAGGCTTTGCCTTCGTTTTCATCAAATCTCTTATGTTTACGAAAATCTTCATCTTTTTTATGCAAAACTTCTGTTTTTCACTCAGATCTATGCTTAGATCTGAGTAAAACCTTTCAAACATCGATTTTTACACAATATTCGTACTAAACGACGTATGTTTCGTTCACTTTGAAGTGGAACGAGGCGTTATCAAGCTAGATCTCAGATCCGGAAGCACAAGGACGAAATCATCACTTTGCACAAACTGAACTAAACCGTTCGAACCTTCAAGTTCGTCCGGATTAGTCCGAGTTTCGGTAAAATGGCTAAAATTCGCTCCAAAAGACCTCTTCAGGCTTGGTTTTGCTCAGTAGCCTAAGGTTGGAGGGAAGGACACTCGATTTCCTCAGCAAACGACGCGAAAACTCACGATTTGGATGCCAAAACAGTCAAGTTCGCTCGAAAAGCATCAAGTTCTCCCGAACTTGATCAATTCTTCATCAGGTTTACACAAGTTCGCCCGAACTTGTACTGATTTCCAAAGAAATCAAACAAGTTCGCCCGAACTTGTACCCCACCTCAGCAATGAGACAAGTTCGCGCGAACTTGTCTAGTTTCTCAGGAAACTTGACAAGTTCGCCCGAACTTGCACTCATAATAAGTCCAGGCATACAAGTTCGCCCGAACTTGTACTTTCAAATACAAGTTCGCCCGAACTTGTCTGCTGTTCTCTCAAACCGTAACCGTTTCAGCAATTCGGAAGACTGATGCACTTTTGTGTTCACTTACAAGCTGATCCGGCACTCTCCGCAACTCTTCTCAGATCCCTCATCTCTCCCGAAACACACCAACAGTGAGTATACTTGAACCCCTTTATGCTTAAACTCACTTTTGGGTGTCACATGTGTTCGATATCAAATCACATCACACAACTCAACACTTATTCGCAATCCCGCTATTACATGACTATACGTGAAATCTGCTGAATTGTATGTATTACTTGATTGCTTGTACGCCACCCTTAACATGATAGTATACTAGAGGTTGACCCGCCACCCGGAGGCCCGGGGTTGTTAAGGCTTGCATTTTCATTTCTCATTTATTTTCTCTTTTAGGATGTGAACACTTGTTTGCATGCCTCGATCAATCGCGGTTTGTTGATTTACTTGAATCTGAGTAGTTACATAGTTCACAACTCTTACGTATGTCATGCGGTGTATACTAAACGCTTTTATATCTATTATGTACGCAACCCTATAAGCTAACTTTTACTTAATTGTATTGACGTTTTATTTTAACATATGTGGCAGGTTGAGGATTTGACTACTTGCAATTGTGTTAGGATTTGGTATTCTAGAAACGCATTATAATAGAAATCTAGGGGATACCGAGCTTGATTTGTTTTATGAGATTGCTTGTATTTCGTAACTTGTTTAAGGATTATATGTTGAAAGTATGGGATTTTAACGTTTAAATATTGCCGCTTAAATAGTGTTATGGAATTTCTCATGAGACAATCTGGTTCGGTTAGTGCCACTACCCCGATGTTTCCGCCATCGGTTGGGGTGTGACACTCGTCTTCAAAGGGATACTCAGATAGTTAAGTGGTGTATTTCACAACCAAAAGATAAGGATATAAAATGATGTAAAGCACAAGTTGTAATATACGTATCTTAGAAAATTTAAAAATTGTTGCTAAAAATACAAATAGTCAATTAGTTAGAGTTTTTTTCAAAGTGGTGTAGATGGAAAACTTATTTACCAAAATGAGTGTTTTAAAAACTATTTACCAAAATATGTGTTTTATAAAAAGTTACTTTTTTCTCACTTTTCATTTTAGTGGATAAAATAATTTCTAATTAAAGGTATACAAATAAAAGGTTTCTAATAAAAAAACATTTCATGAAATTTTATAAAAGGTTTTTAACGTTATTTTTCCTTTACTTCTACTGGCGATTTCTATAACCTTTTTGTGTGAAATGTTATTTTTTTCACAGGAACGTTGTTATTCTTAACTAAATGATTTTTTTAATATTTTTATAAAGCCTTTTGTTTTCCAATTAAATAACAACAGCTACATGTATTTTTTTTCACAAACGTGTTTGAATATTTAAGTATATAAAATGAAAAATAATATTCAGTAGAAAATACAATGTACTTTTTATAAAAGATTTTGTGAAATATCACGATTAAAACAAAACTAAAACTTGCTTCTGAAAGATTTATTTAATACTTTTAGAAACATTTTTTTATAAAGTTCTTTAACATAAACACAAAAAAAAATTCGTTAATGAAAGAATTAGAAATGTTAATGAAATTATTTAGAAAAAAAAAACATTTTTACCTTTTACCTTCCATTTTCAAAATTTTCCTTTAACTTTTACCTTCCATTTTCTATATTTTCCTTTAACTTTTACGTTCCATTTTTTTAATTTCCTTTCTTCCTTTTTTTAGTCAACATATTTGTAAATAGAAATTGATTTTATCCAATAAGATTAGGAGTGAGAAAAGGTAAGCTTTCAAAATAAACCCATTTTATTAAATATTTTTCAAATCACCCATTTTAATAAATAAGTTTTCCACAAACACTCTTTTAAGAAAAAACTCCAATTAGTTATCGTAGATTCGCAGTTGAATTTTGTGATTGTGGTTTTAAAGTAGCACGTGTTACCATCATGAGGCTAGTATTCTAGCCTCACAATTATGCTCCCATCATATAGTAAATCCAAAACGCCGTCCATCATATGTAGTAAGTCCAAAACGCCGTCACACAAAATTCGTAGCTTGATTATGCGATAAACCAATGTTCATAAGGAATTTTCTAATCAATTGGTTGCGTTATGTGGTGAACGTACTCTACATGGAGAGAATTGGAAAACGCAAAGAATCACAAATGTAATTAACAACTAAACGCTATGTAATATAGTTAATAATTAATATAAGTTAGGTCTTGGACAATCAAAAAACCAAATATATTTAAAAATGTTCTGTTTAGGGTAGAATGATTTTCAGGGATTAAAAAACAAAAAATAAATATCAATATCATTATAAGACTTGGTGTTTAGTCTGTAGAAAGTTAGATTCAGTTGACTAATAATTATGATTTTTTTTCGAGTTTAGAGGAGAAATTAATTTCTTTAATCTTGTGGAGATAGTCATCGTAATTTAAGTGATAACTAGTGGGATTTTCTCGCATGATCGGCAGGAATCAGTCGGTATCGGTTCAGTTCCTGATAGTGTCAGTATGGTATCAACACTCAGTTTAAAGTCATGTTATGCGCAGAAGAATCTCTTTTATTTTGAAAATCATAAAAACCGGTTCCAATAATAACAAATCATTAAACGAATATCAGTACAATATTGGCAATTGTTATAGCCCACGATATAAAAAATATGTTATTTTGAATACAACTCCATTTCAACAAAATTATACCGAAATGTTGAGAAACAAAAATCGAACACACCTATATATTCAACTTTTAAGAAAATTTAACAAACATAAGTTAGTAAAGAAAAATCAAATTAAATGAAAAGTAAACATAATAAATAAAAATAAATAAAAAAATAAAAGTAATAAAAATAAAAATAAAACTAACAGCTATAAATTTAGTAATAGAATAATAATAAAATTAAAATTAAACTAAATATTAAGTAATAGGAATATATAATATAATAAATCTAGTTTAAATATATATTTATAATAGAATATACTATATATATAAAATATTCATATCACTTTATATATATATATTAATAATAATATATAAAAATAAATATTATAATATAATAAATAAATAAACAATATGTGGGATTTTTGCGCGCTTTGATGCGTGTCTTTGGTCATTATCGGCCTGGTTCATTATAGTATCAGTATGATACCGTCACTCGGCATAACAATCGTTGCCAATCGACACGTTTTTTACATCGATTGAAAATATATAAAAAATGAATACCCGTATTGGTACCGGTATTGTTTGGTAGATATCGGTCATTTACCATACCGGTATCATACAGACACTCGATATAGCTTACGATACAAAAAAAATATTGCGAATATTACTTTGTGTTTAATGAATTTTATATTGCCACGACAAGAATTCTATAAAATCGAATACGGTACCGTTACCGATGTTGTTTGGTCGGTATATTTTCGGTTTGTGATGATAAAAAAATCAACATATATGACCTGTTCAAATACCGATGTTGTTTGGTCGGTATATGTTCAGTTTGTGAGGATGAATAAAATCAAGTATATATGACCCGTTCAAATACCGACGTTGTATGGTCGATATATGTTCAGTTTGTGATGATAAAAAAATCAACCGTATATGACTTGTTCAACTATTACGACTTGTTCAAGTGAAACTTTTATCAAATCATACATAATAATAATAGGCATATGATAACCTTAATAATAAAAAACTATACCAATGTTATACGGTACTGGTACCGATGTTACAGTATCAGTAATATTAAAAAAAGAAAATCATTAAAAGTTAAAATTAAAAAAATATGTGTGAGGTTAAAAGTAAATTTAATAATAATCTATTGTAATATCAACTATGTATGTATCCAGATTTTTAAGCTAATAATCACATATTATTAGAGGATTAAATAAGAAAGAAAGGTTTTTTAGCAATCGAAAAATGAAACCCAAAAAGCAAGTCGTGGTATGCCCAGCATGTATCGACACATGTTTTACATCGATCAAGAACCACGAATCGAATATTGGTTAATGGGTACCACTTTTGTTAATACTGCTATTGGTACCTATGTTGTTCGATTGTAACCGGTTCGCTTCATCATGTAACTGGTTCACAGAAAATTTGTGCCGAAATATCAAGTAAAAAATATTAAATACAACTGCTTATCTAGATTTTTTTAAAGTTAATAATCACAAATTATTAAAAGGTTAAATAATAAAGAAAAAAACTATTATTTAGAAAAGAAAAACATTAATAAACAAAAATTGTTATTGGGCAAAGTACTATTTAGGTTCACTTTCTCTCTCTCTCTCTCTCTCTATATATATATATATAGGGTAGAGATCATAAGAGAAGCGCACCCTATTTGAGAAACTTAAGAAGCATTCTGGACCACACATTTCTCTAAGCTTTTCGTAATATATACATATGTATAGTTTAAAATTGACTATATACACATATGTATATTGAATTATACACATATGTATATAGTAAATTTTAAACTATACATATGTGTATATTACGGAAAGCTTTGGGAAAATGTGTGGTCCAGAATGTTTAGCCTAGTGCTTCTCACATGATCCTAACCTTATATATATATATATATATATATATATATATATATATATCTGGACCACACATTTCTCTAAGCTTTTCGTAATATACACATATGTATAGTTTAAAATTGACTATATACACATATGTATATATAATTATACACATATGTATATAGTCAATTTTAAATACATATGTGTATATAGTCAATTTTAAACTATACATATGTGTATATTACGGAAAGCTTTGGGAAAATATGTGGTCCATAATGCTTCTCAAGTTTCTCAATTAGCCTAGTGCTTCTCACATGATCCTAACCTTATATATATATATATATATATATTCTAGTGGGATTTTCCTTGCTCTACGCGACGGGAATTCAATCGTGATCGGCTCGACTTGGTACGGTATCATCACTCGTTATACCAAACGAAAGAGAAACAAAAAAAAAGTCGTGGAATGACCAAAAGGATATAGTCACATGTTTTACATCAATCAAAAACTATAAAACCGAACATTGTACCGATTCAGATAATACACATACATGTACCGATGTTGTTAGGTCAAAATCGATTTGCTTCATCACAATACCTACACCAATGAAATATTATATTTTCATACAAAACGTTTCAGAAGAAAAAAAACCCTTATGCCAGAATGCCGACAAAAAATAGTTTAGATACAACTGCTTATTCAACTTTTATGTAAAACTTAAAACCAAAAGTTAATAAAGAAATACAAACTGTTTATCAATAATAATAAAATAATATCTATAACTAATTTAATATAATATATACTAAATGCTCATCACTTATAATTTATATATCTATATAATTACCAATATTCTTGAACTTATTGAGTTGTATTTTATGTTTGGAGATTTGTTTTGTGCTTATGAGTTGTACCTTGTTAATAATAATTTTTAAATATTCGTCATTTAATATAATAATAGAAAAACAATATTCATACTAAGTTTCTGTTGGAGATTTGTTTTGTGTTTATAGGTTGTACCTTGTTAATAATAATTGTTAAATATTCATCATTTAAGATATATATTAACAGAAACTTAGGATGAATATTGTTTTCTTCTTATTATATTAAATGATGAATATTTAACAATTATTATTAACAAGGTACAACCCATAAGCACAAAACAAATCTTCAAGCATAAAATACAACTCAATAAGGTTAAGAATATTGGTGTATATATATATATATATAGGAGAAAGATCTTTTAGGAACCACCCTTTATTACGAGAACCTCGAGAACTAATGTGATCACAACCAAAAATACCTAAAAAATCTAAAAACCACCCAAATTTTTTATTTTATCATTTTTTTAAAAAAATCGTTACTTTTTGTCACAAAAAAGTAGTGATTTTTTTCTTAAAAAATGTTTAAAAAACTTTTGAGTTGTTTTTGGATTTTTTTTAGGTGAGAGGGGTGTAGTTATTAGCATTTAGCTTGGGTGGAGGTGGGGTGGAGAGGGGGGACGTTAGGTTTTTTTTTAGATTTTTGGGAAGTTTAGCTTTATGGTTTAGATTTTTAGCATTTAGCTTGGGCGGGTGTGTGTGTGTGTGGGGGGGGGGGGTAGTTTTTTTGGGAGGGGGTTTAGGTTTTTTTTTTGAGGGGGAGGGGTGGGGATAAGTTTTTTTAGGTTTTGGGTGGTGATGTAGTAGGTTACCACATTGGTTCTCACGGTTCTCACAATAAAGGTGGTTTTCGCATGAACCTTACCCTATATATATATATATATATATATATATATGATAGATCATGAGAAAACTAGTTTAAATGAGAAAACCAAAAAACTAACTAAAAAGCCAAAAAAACATATCAATTTTATTTTTGATTTTTTAATTAAAATTCGCTATATATATTATATAAAAAAATAAAAAAAATAAAAATAAAAAAACATATAATGCACATGTGCAACATAAACATATAATGCACATGTGCAGTACAAGTTTTTTTTTAGAAAAAAAAGTTTATTTTATACATAAAATGCAGCGATTTTTTATAAATTTTTTTTTTAAAAAAATTGTATGTTTTTTATGCTTTTTTTTTTGCTTTTTTAGTAAGTTTTCTAGTTTTCTTATTTATATCTAGTTTTCTCATGATCCTCTCCCTATATATATATAGGGTGGGGTTCATGAGTGAACAATGTTGTATTTGTGAACAAAATAAATTTATCTTGACCATTGATTTTGTAGATCTAGATTTTTTTCTTTAGTGGCAAGGTTGTAATTATTTTTTGTAACCTACACGTATTTTAATAAATACAAGTGTATAATTGTATGTTCTCTCTCCATTTAATTAGTTGGTTTTTTTCTCTCTCTTGATTACTCTTTCCACTTAAAAGAATATTTAATTGTATTTTTTATACTTTTTTCTCTCACCAGTTACCTAAAATTATAATTTTAAAAAATACAAACATTATCAAACATTAATTGTATTTTTTGGAGGGGGTTTAGGTTTTTTTTTTGGAGGTGGGGGTAGGTTTTTTAGGTTTTGAGTGGTGATGTAGTAGGTTACCACATTGGTTCTCACGGTTCTCACAATAAAGGTGATTCTCGCATGAACATTACCCTATATATATATATATATATATATATATATATATATATATATATAGGGTGGGGTTCATGAGTGAACAAAATGAACTTATCTTGACCATTGATTTTGTAGATCTAGATTTTTTCTTTAGTGGCAAGCTTGTAATTATTTTTTGTAACCTACATGTATTTTAATAAATACAAGGGTATAATTGTATGTTCTCTCTCCATTCAATTAATAGGTTTTTTTCTCTCTCTTGATTACTCTTTCCACTTAAAAGAATATTTAATTGTATTTTTTATACTTTTTTTCTCTCACCAATTACCTAAAATTATAATTTAAAAAATTCAAACTTTATCAAATATTGTTCCATCTAAAACATGATTAAAAATATTTAATTATATTCTCTATACATATATGTATTATACGCATTTACATTTTAGAAACGTATTTACACATATGTACATTCATAATATACCTCTAGCTAGAAGTTAATGATATTGTTGTTCAGCATTGTACATATGTGTATAACAAGGATCTGAGATGGTTAGTCAACATTGTACACACGTGTACAGTCTCGTTAACTATCAGTTTATACAAGATACATAGCTGTTAGTTTATACACATGTGTACAGTCTCGCAAACTACCAGTTTATACAATATACACAGCTGCTAGTTTATACACATATGTACATACTTTTATACATCTGTGTATTATATTCAGAGCTGGTTACATATGTGTATATTAACAACATATTTATAAAATACATTTCTAAACATTCTAATATAATTTCTTTTAAAAGCGTAATGCATTTAAAATAAAGTATTTTTCCTATTATAAACAATACCAAGTGTCGGTATCATACTATACTTTTTTTGAATATGTAATGAAATTTTTTATTTTTGCTATTACCAACATAATCAAACACTAAGTAAAAAAATAACTGATCGTAAGTGCAAGGATTATACGTATATAATATACATAATCGATACGTGAAATAATCAATTAAGAAAACTAGGTATCACTTTGATATATAAATGTATCTCGCTCTACACACATAGGTATCTCGCGCTACACACATATGTATCTCGAGTATCACACGCGAAGATACAAAATAAATAAATAATTTAAATATACTATGTGAATAATAACTGAATTATATAGGACTCTAAATTCATAAACAACGAGTAAATAATTCTTACAAATATGAAAAAGAAAAGTTTACCAAAGTGAGACTTTATTTAAATAAATAAATATGAAATTCAGTGTATTTTCAGAAGCAGCAGCAGAAAGTTAAGAAGCTTTTCGCTTTTGATCCTAATCCTATATATATATATATATATATAGTGGAGAGTTCAAATGAGAAGAAAAAATTTTGTAAGAATAAAAAGAATAACTTTTAAACTAGAAATTCTCTATTTACTTCATTCAATATGTGTATTTAGTGTTATTGAGAAGGGCATATAAGTAAATTTATAATTGACACTAATTAGCTAATTAATTAAACTTGTGACTCATTTTTTTAATATACTCTTTCAAGATAAAATAATTTATGGTGAAGTACAATTTTCGACATGTGTAGGACAAATTTTAGTATGTGTAGAATAACTTTTTAAAATGTGTATGGTAAATTTACATGTGTGTAGGGTAAATTCCGGTAAGTGTAAGACATTGTTTTGAAATGTGTAAGATAAAATGTTTTTACTTTATTAATGAGAGATAACATAATTAATAAGAGGAGTTATTGTCACACCCCTAATTTCCACGTGTAACCCGGTGGGCCCGGTTGGGGAATATCGTGACGTAAGTTGATATCATCATTACCAAACAATACAATAATACACAGCGGAAGTCTGGATAATTACTATTACAAACGTTTGAATGTTCAAAGTTCAAAAAATAATAAATTCAACGGTTGAAACCAGATCCACAGGTGGATCGAAATGTGAATACAAAATGAAACTTGACAGACTAAGGCCTTCTAAGCAAAGGGTTGCAATTCCTCTTAAGCTTCGTCGAGCACTTCCAGCCTAATTACGAATACTTGTCACCTGCGCTTAGTCTTTTGAAAATATGTCAGTTTTCCCTGGTAATTAAATTTAACCGACTCATTTTGAAAACATTTTGAAAACGTTTAATGTACACAATGGTACTTTGTTTTATAAATAACTTGGGATAAATAATTTCATGTTATCAGTTTTACATGCTAATAATACATTTGGAGCCCGAAAACTATGCCGGAATCATGATTAATCGACACACCACTTTAACACCTTTAATAGGTGCACCCCTATTGGGTAATATTTTATTTTAGCATCTGACGGGTGTATGCCTACACCCTGTGCTTAGGTCGTGGCCATTTGCAAATGAGCCGTGGATATTCAGGACACGGTCGTTTTAACCCCCAAATGTTTAATATTAAGCAATACGAATTAAAATGGATTGTTTGAATTTCTGACTCATTGGTCTTCGATCCCATATCCAACCATGCGGTATTAGTATACCGTATCCCAAGTCCGTATAAGGGAAACTAAGTTAAAGTATTTACCTGGTTTGCAAAATCTTCTAATAAATAAGAAAATATGCAAAGCGCAGCCGTAATCAAAATAAATTAGCTTGGCGACAATCTACCGGAAGTCTCTAGTATGGAATAGATGGTATTATTAACCGATTAGTTAGCTAGCGGGTCTTTATTTAGCCATTGACTTAGACCGGCTAACTTAAAATAAGAATAACGGTACGAAACGCTAGATTAAGCGGTGACCGGAAAAGAATGTATTTTGGACCCGACAAGTACTATGACTTGTATAATATGGGTTACCATTTTACATTCTGGAATATGAGGATACTTTGATATGATTAAACCCATTTCGGTTAAATTATGTAACCTAGTCACGTAGGCTTAACCGTACGCATATAAGTGAAACCGGGTAATTGGGTGAGTCCTATACAATTTCCATATGCCATTATGTTTAAAATATATTATTATAACAGTAGGTTATTGATATGCCGGCCCGTTATGGTTTTGAAAGTGAATTATGCCTTTAAGGGCATTTTCGTCATTTTTAAAATGTAATAAACGGGCTTATATGTAAACTGATGTTACTAATATAAACACTCTGTAAAAATACTTATTTTATGATGTTATATCAGTAGGACATCAATTATATGTGTGGTTTATGGTTTAAGACCAAACTATGTCTCGAAAGGGTAATTTGGTCATTTCACATATAATTCATTACTTGTTTGGGAATCTGAGTTTGAGACATGTACCTACTGTTAATTAGTTGAAAATGTGTTTTGAAATCAATAGGTATCAAGTCTTAATGCTCCAATATGGTTTTAAACCATATTGTGCGCCGAAACGGCGATTAAGTCGCTAAATGACGATTTAAACGGTAATTTCAGTAAAACCGAAGTTATAATCTGTTTTGGTATGACCAACATATGTTATTTGTCATAACATATTAGTGTGTAAAAGGTTTGGTTTATTAAACGCTTTAAATTCCATTTTATGTGTCAAAAGGGTAATTTCGTCATTTAAGGCTTATTACCGAACCTAAGTGTAAACTCAGTCCTTATTCAGAATTCATACCCCAAATAGTTCCTAACATGATAACACATCAGTAGGTATGTGGTTCTTAGGCCAAAGTTTTGTTTAAAATCATCTTGTATGAAAAAGGCTAATAAATCACAATTTGCGTAATTCACGTTAATTAACCACCTTTTATGTTCAATTCAGAAAGTTGGCCCCTAAATAAGTTTAATAACTTATTACATCCGTTCCTAGTTCGTAATCATGCTTATTTGATGTTAAAATCTCATTTTCGAATTATAGGGCTTTTTTTGCAAAAATTGGCATATATTATGGAAACTTGCATTATCACTCGAATTTTATGTGACCATGTCTTATGATAATAGAGGATCATTCTAAACCTATTCATGGTCACATTACAACATTATTTCAGTTTCATAAGTTCCTAAATCGGGTCAGAATCGAAAGTCAAAGCGTGAGTTAAATACCGCGACTTTCGGTCGTAAACCGATTCAAAACTTGGTCTTGTCGGGCCGCATGGGTTAAGACATGTTTTAATAATATTTACTAAATTGTTGGAGTGTCAAAACGGATTTTATGACCTTCACATTGTTAGTTATGCAATTATTATAATCTGGTCCGTTGACTTTCAGTTGACTTTTCCTTTGACCCGACAATTGACCAAGCAAACGTGGTAATCAGTAGACATTCTTTTGAGGGATTAAAATCTACATAATTACGGTCATGTGACCACATTCATTGCGATAATAGACTGAGCGGATGTAGTTTTAAGTCAAAGTCAAAGCGTTTTTACGTCAACGCTTTGACTCGAGCCGTAATCTTAATGAAACTTAAATGAATGAGTTAGGACACTTACTAGAGGTCCTATGCACGAGTTCCTACTGATTTGGAAGCTCCTTGTAGACCAGAAACCTCCAGAGGAAAGCAAGAGTTGGAAAGTAGCAAATGAGCAAGTTTTGGGACAAGATCAAGTGTCCTTATATAGTGAAAGATGCGCAAGGAGGTGAAGCCAGGTGTTGGGGAAGGTTGGGAGGAGTTGCCATGTGGTTTGGGACGTGTCAAGACCCAGAGGAATGTGGAAAAACGCGCACAAGGTGGCAGAACTGCAGACTACAGCTGGCATGCAGAATTCTCTGAAACGCATGCCGTCACGCCACGCGAGGGAACCACATGGTCCCGCGTGATACGCGTGGGTGACCACTTCTCAAAATTTTCAATTTTGGTCCCTGGACTTCCCAAACTTCCATATTTTGACATAAAAGCATGTTTTATTCAATATGGCACCTGTTTAGCACTCTCGGGAGTATAACCGAACATCATTAGGCTCCGGGTTCGTTAAAAGGTTACTCAGAGGCATAGATTAACCATGTTGACATGTTTAACCCATCGACTTTAATATTCACCACTCAGAGGTTATAAAATAACATGTTGGCGATTTTAGTCCCTCTCGTTTAGCACGTGGCAACCAAAAATTTCGGGACACGTGTCGAAATTTTATTAGATGAAATTTTCGAGGTGTCACATCTTCACCCCTTTAATAAAAATCTTGACCTCGAGATTTATTCGAATAGATAAGGGTACTTTTGTCGCATATTGGACTCGACCTCCCAAGTATATTCGGGACCTCGACGGGCGTCCCATCTGACCTTCACAATAGGTACGTGCTTCCTACGAAGCTTCTTAACTTGCCGATCCTTGATCGCAATTGGTTTTTCTATGAAACGCAAGTTTTCATCAATTTGTATATCCTCATGAGGCATTGCTAGCAACTCATCCACGAGGCATTTCTTCAAATTGCTGACGTGAAAAACATCATGGATTCCACTGAGCTTTTCCGGTAGCTTAAGCCTGTAAGCTACAGGTACGACACATTCGATTATTTCGAATGGTCCAATGTACCTCGGGCTTAACTTACCCTTCTTCCCAAAACGCATTACACCTTTCCAAGGTGATACTTTCAACATAACTTTGTCCCCAACTTGGAACTGTAAAGGTTTACGCCTTTTGTCGGCATAGCTCTTTTGTCTATCTCGAGCTGCCTTAAGTCGATCACGGATTTGCACAATCTTTTCCATGGTTTCGAGGACGATTTCAGGTCCAGATAGTTGGGCTTATCCAACTTCGGCCCAACATACAGGCGTTCTACATTTTCTTCCCTATAAGGCTTCAAAAGGAGCGGCCTTAATACTTGTGTGATAACTATTATTGTAAGAGAATTCGATTAGGGGTAAGTGATCATCCCAACTTCCACCTAAATCGATCACACAAGCTCGAAGCATGTTCTCCAAGGTTTGAATGGTACGTTCACTTTGTCCGTCCGTATGCGGATGGTAAGCCGTACTGAACTTTAATCTCCTGCCTAGAGATTGTTGGAAGCTTTTTCAAAAGTGAGATGTGTATCTTGTATCTCTATCAGATACAACGGATACCGGCACACCATGTAAGGACACAATCTCATTGACATAAAGCTTTGCCAACTTATCAGAATCATATGTTTCTTTAATTGGCAAGAAGTGAGCGGAATTGGTTAATCTATCCACAATAACCCATATTGTGTCATTGCCACGTTTGGTCTTAGGTAACTTAGTGATAAAGTCCATAGTTACATTTCCCATTTCCATACTGGGATTTCAAGTTGTTGTAAAAGTCCTGACGGTTTCTGGTGTTTAGCCTTAATTTGAGAACACGTCAAGCATTTTGCTACATGATTGGCTATATCTTTCTTCATACCCATCCACCAATAGCTGGGTTTAAGGTCTTGATACATCTTGTCGCTTCCTGGGTGAACTGAATATTTAGAATTATGTGCTTCTTGGAGGATTACATCTCTAAGTCCTCCAAAGATCGGAACCCAGATTCGATCATTCATCCTAAACATTCATCCTTTCCAGATGCTAACAGATCGATGGTTGCACCTAATCCTTCCTTGGCAATGTTGTCCTTAGACATGGCTTTTTTTGTGCATTTAGCAGCTTTTCATTCAAGCTGTTCTTCATTTCAATGCTCTTGGTATTGATCCTTAAAGGTTTGATTCTTTCCTTGCGACTACGCGCATCAGCGACTAGTTCGCCTTTCCTGGATGATATCGAATCTCGCAATCATAGTCGTTGAGTGTTTCCATCCAACGACGTTGCCTCATCTTCAAATCCTTTTGATTAAACAAGTGTTGCAGACTTTTATGGTCAGTGTAGATGATACACTTTGTTCCATATAAATAGTGCCTCCAAAGTTTAAGTGCGAATACTACCGCACTCAATTCTAAATCATGGGTGATGTAGTTTCTCTCATGCACTTTTAGTTGTCGTGATGCATAGGCAATCACTTTGCCTCTGCATAAGCACACATTCCATGCCTGTGTGCGATGCATCACAATAAACTACGAACTCCTCCACACCTTCTGGCAGGGTTAACACCAGGGCATTGCTCAACTTATGCTTTAGCGTCTCAAAGGATTCTTGTTGTTTTGGGCCCCAGTTGAATTTAGCATCCTTACGGATTAGGATTGTCAAAGGAGCAGCTATTCGTGAGAAGTTCTCAATGAACCTTCGGTAATAACCAGCCAGTCCTAAGAAACTACATATCTCGGAAGGTGTCTTTGGCGCCTCCCAATTCATTATTGCTTCTATCTTTGCTGGATCTACTTGGATACCATGTTCAGTTACTATGTGACCAAGGAACTGAACCTCACGTAGCCAGAATTCGCATTTGGAAAATTTTGCATACAACTTTTCTTGACGCAAAATTTCAAGAATGCACCTCAAATGTTTCTCATGATCAGATTGATTACGAGAGTAGATGAGTATGTCGTATATGAAGACAATGACAAACTTATCTAAGTATGGCTTGCAGACTCTATTCATGAGATCCATGAATGTGCAGGTGCATTTGTGAGTCCGAAAGGCATCACTAGGAACTCGTAATATCCGTATCTTGTTCTGAAAGCAGTTTCGGAACATCTTCGTTTCTAACCTTAAGCTGGTGATATCCCGATCTTAAATCTATTTTTGAGAAGTAGCTTGCACCTTGTAATTGATCAAACAAGTCGTTGATCCTGGGCAAAGGATAACGATTCTTGATTGTTATCTTATTGAGCTCACGGTAATCAACGCACATCCGCATTGATCCATCTTTCTTTTTGACAAAAAGGATAGGAGTTCCCCAAGGCGAAGAGCTAGGTTGAATAAAACCTTTCTCTAATAGTTCGTCCAGTTGGGTTCTCAGTTCTTTCATCTCGGTTGGTGCTAAACGATACGGAGCTTTAGCTATGGGAGCTGCTCCAGGTATGATGTCAATTCGAAACTCTACCTTCCTATCAGGAGGTAGGCCAGGTAATTCTTCTGGGAACACGTCCGGGTATTCAGAGATGATAGGGATATCCTCAATCCTTGGTTTGGGTTCATCAACGGTGACTTGTGCCATGTAGATAACACATCCCTTCGTCATACATCTAGATGCCTTACGTAAAACTGCCTTATCAAGCAATCCAAAATGTTTGTCTCCATGAATGGTGATGATTTTACCAGACGGGGATTTGATCTTGATGAGTTTCTTATCGCAGGCAATGCGTGCTTGGTTATGCGATAACCAATCCATGCCTAAGACTACATCGAATCCCGCTAGTTTCATGGGTAAAAGAGAGACAGGGATAGAATGATTCTTGATGGATATGAAGCATCCGTCAAGAATGGAAGAAGCGGTTTCTATAGTTCCATCAGCGATCTCTATTTCATAGGTTATGTCTAGAGTTCTTACGGGCAAGTTTAATAGTTCACTAAATTTATGATCTACAAACGATTTATCGGCGCCCGAATCGAAAAGAACTCTAGCAAAAGCGCCGTTGATAAGGAATGTACCCGTTATGACATTGTTATCCTTTATTGCTTCCTTAGCATTCATTTGGAAGGCTCTAGCAGTGGCCTTCTTTGCCTCTGAGGTTTTGGGTTTACCCTTGGTATTTGCCTTTGGGCACTTGTTTTGATGTGGCCCTTCTCACCACATCCAAAGCAAGTAGCATCCTTAATATTACGGCACTCATGAGACCGGTGCCCAGTTTTCTTGCAGATGTTGCATTGCTTCGGATTTTGGTCTAGGCGACACTGCCCATAATGTTACTTCCCACACATTTTGCACGTGGGTTTGCCACCTGATTTCTGACTATCCTTGTTGAACCCATGCTTACCCCTCTTGTTAAACCTCTGGGAGTTATTATCCTCCCGTTTCCTCTTTCCATCAGTGTCAGTCTTAACTGATAATTGCCTCACATAATCATGTGTGAGGGAGAGGGATAACTCCACAGAAGACTTGTAGGTGCCAGGCTGCACCACTTTAACCATACTCCTGATTTCAGGAGCTAGCCCATTGATGAAACATGCGATACGTTTGGGCTCCGGGATAACTAGATAAGGCACTAGCCTGGAGAGAGAGTTGTAGTCGGTGACAAACTTCCGGCAATCCATGTTTTTCATTGTCAGATTTAGGAAATCTGACTCAATTTTCTCCACTCATGAGGTGGGCAGTAGGTATCCTTCACAAGATCTACAAACTTCGACCGACTTAAGTTGTAGAGATGAACCTTGCCCTAGGGCTTTCCCCCAGATAAGGGCATCGCCCTTGAATGATTGTGATACATATTAACCACATTTTTATCAGCGCAGCCGCTGATATCTACCACCGTCTCCATCTCATCTAACCATCTCAAGCACTCAACAGCTCCTTTTTCCCCATCGAAATCACGGGGTCTACAAGACACGAAGTACTTGTAGGAACAACCGTTTCCATCGACATTCGGTTTCTTAGGATGTTCATCACTCTTTGCTATGCTCCTCACATTCGAGGAGTGTACCTCACTTTTCTTCGACTTCGAGGGGCCTGGCTGAGATTTGGTTTGGAAACAGGCTTGGAGCAAGAAGCACTCGACTCCGGTTTTCGTTCGGATTTATCCTTTAAAGCCTTGTCGACTTCCGCGGCAATAAGTTCTCTTAAATCATTCTTACTGATAAGAATGTTCTCATTGGCATCATCGTCATTGAGCTTGCTATTCACTTCATTTGAATTAGCCATTTTTGTAGCTTACTTCGATAGATCAAGATGGATTCGGTTAGTTGCTATGGCGTACCCTTATTCATGACATGGTTCTATGACCATATAGAATTTAAATATTTAAATGTGGTATATTCATGTATAACCTAGGTCTTGAAGGACCATCATAGGCTTTTATAGATTGGACATAGTCCAGAATTTATCAGTTATGCATCAAGTGTCACTAGGGGTGCTAAACGGGTCGTGTTCGCGGGTTGGCGGGTTCAACCCAACCCGAACCCGAAACATGAACCCGAACCCGACCCGAACCCGAAAATCGTATCATATATATGAACCCGAACACGACCCGAAGTTTTGTGGGTTGACCCGAACACGACCCGTTTAACCCGAATTTTTTAATTTTTTTTCTAAAACTAATATATTAAAATTAAAAATTACTTAAAAAATACAAATGTATCTAATAATATCATATTTAAATTATAAAATCTATGTTAATTTCTCCTTTTAAATTATAATCATGGCATAAAATACACGCCCCATTTAATTTATGAGATAAAATATATTGTAAAAATATATAATATAGTATAAATGTGTTAAACGGGTCAACCGCCAACCCGACCAGGTTGACCGGAACCTGACCCGTAAACCTAAACGGGTTCGCGTGTTCAACCCGAAACTGATCCGAACCCGTTTAGACAAAACCTAAACCCGTGAATTTCGTGTTAGGTTCGTGTCGGGTTTCCGGGTCATGTCAGAAATTCACACCCCTAAGTGTCACTACTGTATTTTGCACATTGGCTTACACTACTATTGAGTGTTTGAATAATTTAACCAGGATCTCACTGGATCACTTGGGCGACAGGGTGCGAACATTGTCGTTTACCCATTTGACTAATGTGGCAATGATTTTCACGAGAATTTAAGGGTAACTCCTCATTGAGAGTTACTATAGAGAAATGATAAATTTGGAAGTTGAACATTGTTCACCTTTGCTAGACAGAAGGTTACTTCCGAAATTTTCATTTGCCAATTCCTAGTTAATCATAGTCATTGGCTAATAGATCTTGGATAATATAGCGGATCAATAAAATTTGATTAAAAATCATGATGATTGATTAAATAAAATACATAAATAAGGAAATCTTACTAAAAATGACATTACATAATTGCCTAATATATAGAACTTGGAAATAACAAAATGGTTCACGCAGGAACCTAACAGAAATAATAATGTCCTCGCAGGGACTGAAAAGGAAATAACATTGTCCACGCAAGGACTTTTGGAATTTAAATTACATATATGAAAATACAAAACTAGTCATCCTTCCTTCCTTTAACGGCCTTGTACAGCTTCTTGATAAATTTCGTTGTTTTCTTCTCTGATTTCTTGACCTGTTGTCGCATTTCCCTTACTTGATCCAACGCCTCATTAATGGCCTCGAGTGGTACTTGTGGTTGGGGTTGCGGCTGAGGTGGAGGCGGTTGCGGCTGAGGCGTAACTGGATACGGATATCCATAAGGTGGATACAGGGTAGAGGTATAAGGAGGTGGGTAGGAAGGGTAAGAGGAATGATAAAGGTTATTATGAATGACTGCATCATAATAAGGGTCCTGCTCCATTCCATGATGGATGTAGTTATACAAGCCAGGAGGGTCAACAGTGTGAAACCCTGATGGTCTTGTATATGCAGGTATTGGGTTGGCAAAATCCGGCGGTGGTAGAGGTGGTTGAGGCAGAGGCTCAACAGCTGGTTGCGGCGGGGGTTCCGCCACTGGCGATGTGTTTGAGGGCCCACCCATTTGCGGGTCCTCGGGGATAATTGGGTATGAAGGTGGTAGCGTACCCGACCTTTGACCAGCACGTACTGGCATATGTGCTCCACGCCTCCGGCATGATTGTGATGATGATTTAGGTGGTGGCTGAGGTTGATCCACCTGTTGCATATCAACATCCTCTTGGGGAGGATGTGGTGATGGGTTTTGATGATGGGGAGTGCTATGATATGAGGGCGTGTTGACGAACACATATTGTTCCCATCTTAGGTCAAATTCATCAGGACCTCGAAATGGAGATCCCGCCACGGCGTTCGAACCGCTAGACAACTCAATAGGATGACCATACGATCCGGTTTGCGGGAATTCCTCCGGGTCGGAATCTTCCTCCATATGTGTCGGTGAGTCTACAGGAGGGGTTCCGGGTGAAGGTTGATTGACGGGGTTATCGAAATTAAAGTTGAAGTATTCTTGGTGGGAATGGGAGTGTGAATGGTGTGATTGGTGCAAATGGTGAGAATAGTGAGAATGGTGAGAACGGTGAGAATGCGATTGAGGCGGGGAGTATTCATGTTAGATCGAATGTCGGTAAGGTTCAAAGGGGAACGAAGAATCTTCGGATCCTTCGTAAGGGTTGTTTTCAGGCAAATTGGCTGCTCCAGCCAGAGAGGGTCTGTATGGTGGTCTAAAGGATGGTCTAGTGAAAGATGGTCCAGTCATTGAGGGTCCACCCCTCATGGGTCCTTTGCCTTTTCCTCCACGTCTGAATTTAGGCGGCATGTTCCTGCTTCAAAAACAAGTTAAATATAGTACAAAGCTAGAACAATAAGATGGAAATGATTAAGCCTAGGTCAAAGTCTAGACTCGAAAGTCTAAGAGATGTGTGTTATTATGTATTCCCGAGATTAAACAAAAAAGGCTAGTGTTTAATTCACTCGAGAGTTGGCTCTGATACCAACCTGTCACACCCCTAATTTCCATGTGTAACCCGGTGAGCCTGGTTGGGGATTATCGTGACGTAAGTTGATATCATCATTACCAAACAATACAATAATACACAGTGGGAGTCTGGATAATTACTATTACAAACGTTTGAATGTTCAAAGTTCAAAAAATAATAAATACAACGCTTGTAACTAGATCCACAGGCGGATCGAAATGTGAATACAAAATGAAACTTGACAGACTAAGGCCTTCTAAGCAAAGGGTTGCAATTCCTCTTAAGCTTCGTCGAGCATTTCCAGCCTAATTACGAATACTTGTCACCTGCGCTTAGTCTTTTGAAAATATGTCAGTTTTCCCTGGTAATTACATTTAACCGACTCATTTTGAAAACATTTTGAAAACGTTTTAGTATACACAATGGTACTTTGTTTTATAAATAACTTGGGATAAATAATTTCATGTTATCAGTTTTACATGCTAATAATACATTTAGAGCCCGAAAACTATGCCGGAATCATGATTAATCGACACACCACTTTAACACCTTTAATAGGTGCACCCCTATTGGGTAATATTTTATTTTAGCATCTGACGGGTGTATGCCTACACCCCGTGCTTAGGTCGTGGCCATTTGCAATTAAATGAGCCATGGATATTCAGGACACGGTCGTTTTAACCCCCAAATGTTAATATTAAGCAATACGAATTAATATGGATTATTTGAATTCCTGACTCATTGGTCTTCGATCCCATATCCAACTATGCGGTATTAGTATATCGTATCCCAAGCCCGTATAAGGGAAAATAAGTTAAAGTATTTACCTGGTTTGCAAAATCTTCTAATAAATAAGAAAATAAGCAAAGTGCAGCCGTAATCAAAATAAATTACCTTGGCGACAATCTACCGGAAGTCTCTAGTCTGGAATAGATGGTATTATTAACCGATTAGTTAGCTAGCGGGTCTTTATTTAGTCATTGACTTAGACCGGCTAACTTAAAATAAGAGTAACGGTACGAAACGCTAGATTAAGCGGTGATCGGAAAAGAATGTATTTTGGACCCGACAAGTACTAGGACTTGTATAATATGGGTTACCATTTTACATTCTAGAATATGAGGATATTTTGATATCATTAAACCCGTTTCGGTTAAATTATGTAAGCTAGTTACGTAGGCTTAACTGTACACATATAAGTGAAACCGGGTAACTGGGTGAGTCCTATACAAGTTCCATATGCCATTATGTTTAAAATATATTATTATAACAGTAGGTTATTGATATGCCGGCCCGTTATGGTTTTGAAAGTGAATTATGCCTTTAAGGGCATTTTCGTCATTTTTAAAATGTAATAAACGGGCTTATATGTAAATAGATGTTACTAATATAAACACTCTGTAAAAATACTTATTTTATGATGTTATATCAGTAGGACATCAATTATATGTGTGGTTTATGGTTTAAGACCAAACTATGTCCCGAAAGGGTACTTTGGTCATTTCACATATAATTCAATACTTGTTTGGGAATATGAGTTTGAGACATGTACCTACTATTAATTAGTTGAAAATGTGTTTTGAAATCAGTAGGTATCAAGTCTTAATGCTCCAATATGGTTTTAAACCATATTGTGCGCCGAAACGGCGGTTAAGTCGCTAAATGACGATTTAAATGGTAATTTAAGTAAAACCGAAGTTATAATCTGTTTTGGTATGTCCAACATATGTTATTTGTCATAAGATATTATTGTGTAAAAGGTTTGGTTTATTAAACGCTTTAAGTTCCATTTTATGTGTCAAAAGGGTAATTTCATCATTTAAGGCTTATTACCCGAACCTAAGTGTAAACTCAGTCCTTATTCAGAATTCATACCCCAGATAGTTCCTAACATGATAACACATCAGTAGGTATGTGGTTTTTAGGCCAAAGTTATGTTTAAAATCATCTTGTATGAAAAAGGCTAATAAATCACAATTTGCGTAATTCCCGTTAATTAACCACCTTTTATGTTCAATTCAGAATGTTGGCCCCTAAATAAGTTTAATAACTTATTACATCAGTTCCTAACTCGTAATCATGCTTATTTGGTGTTAAAATCTCATTTTCAAATTATAGGGACTATTTTGCAAAAATTGGCATATATTATGGAAACTTGCATAATCACTCGAATTTATATGTTACCATGTCTTATGATAACAGAGGATCATTCTAAACTTATTCATGGTCACATTACAACATTATTTCAGTTTCATAAGTTCCTAAATCTGGTCAGAATCGAAAGTTAAAGCGTGAGTCAAATACCGCTACTTTCGGTCGTAAACCGATTCAAAACTTGGTCTTGACGGGCCGCATGGGTTAAGACATGTTTTAATAATATTTACTAAATTGTTGGAGTGTCAAAACGGATTTTATGACCTTCACATTGTTAGTTATGCAGTTATTTATAATCTGACCCGTTGACTTTCAGTTGACTTTTCCTTTGACCCGACAATTGACCAAGCAAATGTGGTAATCAGTAGACATTCTTTTGAGGGATTAAAATCTACATAATTACCGTCATGTGACCACATTCGTTACGATAATAGACTGAGCGGATGTGGTTTTAAGTTAAAGTCAAAGCGTTTTTACGTCAACGCTTTGACTCGAGCCATAATCTTAATGAAACTGACATGAATGAGTTAGGACACTTACTAGAGGTCCTATGCACGAGTTCCTACTAATTTGGAAGCTCCTTGTAGACTAGAAACCTCCAGAGGAAAGCAAGAGTTGGAAAGTAGCAAATGAGCAAGTTTTGGGACAAGATCAAGTGTCCTTATATAGTGAAAGAGGAGCAAGAAGGTGAAGCCAGGTGTTGGGGAAGGTTGGGAGGAGTTGCCATGTGGTTTGGGACGTGTCAAGACCTAGAGGAATGTGGCAAAACGCGCACAAGGTGGCAGAAACTGCAGACTGCAGCTGGCATGCAGAATTCTGTGAAACGCATACCGTCACGCCACGCGAAGGAACCACATGTTTCCGCGCGACACGCGGGGATGACCATTTCTCAAAATTTTCAATTTTGGTCCCTGGACTTCCCAAACTTCCATATTGTGACATAAAAGCATGTTTTATTCAATATGGCACCTGTTTAGTACTCTCGGGAGTATAACCGAACATCATTAGGCTCCGGGTTCGTTAAAAGGTCACTCAGAGGCATAGATTAAGCATGTGGACACGTTTAACCCCTCGACTTTAATATTCACCACTCAGAGGTTATAAAATAACATGTTGGCGATTTTAGTCCCTCTCGTTTAGCACGTGGCAACCAAAGATTTCAGGACACGTGTTGGAATTTTATTAGATGAAATTTTCGAGGTGTCACATTTATAAACTATTTAATGTTTTACCATTGTGCCTTTTCTTCTTTTTCTTCTCACATTAAATTTCTTCTCAAATGAACCTTCCCCTATATATATAATCTTATAATAATAATAATAATATTAGTTAGGATTAGTTCAGTTAGTTAGGATACCGACAATCGCTATAGTAATCATAATATAAAACCTTACATCAATCTAAAACAATAAGAGCAAATCTCAATACCGGTACCGATATTTTTAATTGATATTGCATCTAGCTAGGTACCGCTGTTATTTAGTTGATACCAGTTCAGTTCGTTTGTGTTCTATGTTTATGTTTTTCAACATTGCGATAAAAATTTTAATGCATACAGATACTCTGCCGCTATCCTACTAAATTGAACCGAAACTAATTGAACAATATCTATGTCGATATTCTTTTGTTTTTGCTTCCAATAAACTGGCACCCATTTCGTTATCATACTAAACCGAATAACATCGGTACTGGTATGTGTTCATTTTTACGATTTTTTATTTGTTAAAAATAGGAAAGCACACCGTATCACTATCGTACTATACTGAACAACATCGATACTTGTATTAATAAAAAAACCAAGTTAAATAATAAAGAAATTACCACTAAAAAAATATAATTTATAATTTCCAGTAATTATTCATGAAGACTCTAAATTAACTAGTGTGATTCCCGCGCTTCGCGGCGGGTTTTTGGTTGGCATTGGTTTAGTTCGTTAAGATACTTGTACGAAATAGACACTCGTTATAACAAACAAAAGAGATAAAAATGAATAGAAGTGCGAATACAACTTTGTTTTAAATGGAATATACACCGTAACGTCGAGACAACCATAAAAATGAATACCGGTACTAATGTTGTTCAAGCATGTGATTCGTTACTATAATTAACAAAAACAAATAAAAATAAAAGTTATATTTGACCTGTTTAATTTTGAATGAAACTCTTATCCAAACGTTGAAAAAGCAAGCACGTCGCAACGGTATATACAAAATTTGTAACCCATTAATATGAGGAAATATACATCGCATATAACAAAAACTAAATGGTGAGTTAGTTTGATAAATTGTATGTGTAACAACCCGATCTTTCGGATTGTTATCCGAATTCCGTTATTTCCGTTTATTTTTGTTTCAACCCGTTTGTACTCTGAGATTTGTTATAATGGTTTACAACTATTTTGAAACGCATATTATATCGTTTATTTATCGCTTAATTCTCGCAACTCTCAACGAAAACTCAAATTGCGGTTAATTAAGTTACATTATAGTACTTATGTCTTATGTGTGCTTTATTTTCTATCGTTGTACTCGCTATCGCAACGCCCTCGCTCACACAAACTGTTAAATCACATTATTTTATTAACACAATGCTTAACACCTCACCAAAACGCTTAACGTAACTAACCAATACGAATAAATCACCGAACAAATGGGAAACAAGACATAGCCAAGGGGACAACTTCGCCCGAAGTTGGCTACCTCCAACTTCGCCCGAAGTTGGCCAAGCCACCAAAAATACAGCAAGTTCGCTCGAACTTGCACAATTCAAGCAGAACTGACCAAGTCCGCCCGAACTTGTGCCAAGTTCACATGAATTGTGACAAGTTTGCCCGAACTTGATCATTGCGACCCTCATTTCTCTTCACCTATAAATACCCAACACCTCTCCACACTCAATCCTTGCTGCTAACTTCGTCCCAGAGCTCCCAAACCGAATTTCTTTGTTTTTCCAAGTAAGAAACCATTCGTTTTATGCAAACCACATCGTTTTTACTACGACTTTACATAAGGACTACCTTCGTTTTCATCAAAACTTCTTTGTTTATGAAAAACCTTCATCTTTTTCCATAAAACTTCTTGTTTTAGCTTAGGTCTACACATAAATGGGTATAATGGACTTAGCCTTGGCTCTCCAAGCTAGAAATCTTGATGATTTCGACTCACCAAGTGTTAGATCTGAGTAAAACTGTTTAAAGCATCGATTTTTACACCAAAAATGGATTAACTGACATAAGTTTCGTTCACTAAGTAGTGGAACGAAGCATTGTCAACAATATACTTGAAATGGATTCGAATTAACATCTGTTTCAAGCGGAAACTCAGATCCAGAAGCACAAGGAAGATACAGTCACTTTGCACGAACTGGACTAACTCGTATGAACTAACAAGTTTGCACGGATTAGCCCGAGTTCCTGTAAAATGGCTAAAACTTGCCCTCAAAGACCTCTCTAGCCTATGGTTTGCTCAGTAGCTCAAGATTGGAGGGATGGACACTCGATTTCCTCAGCAAACGACGCGAAAACACACGATTTTCGACCAAAAACGGACAAGTTCGCGCCAAATAGGGCAAGTTCGCTCGAAGTTGTCACCTGATTTGGTACAACTTCGTCCGAACTTGTACCTAATCCAAGGGAGAGTACAAATTCGCCCGAACTTGTGCTTTGACCTAACCTAGGGTACAAGTTCGCCCGAACTTGTGCTTAAACCTAGGTCACAGCACAACTTCGCCCGAAGTTGGCTGACCTCCTGAATTATGTTAAAAGTTCGCTTGAACTTGTCCACTACTCCCTCGCACTTCGGAAGACTGATGCACTTCTGTTCTCGCTTACAATTGATCCCGGCGATCCCTTCAATCCACAGTAGTCCGTGTTTCTTCGTTGAGCACCGACTGTGAGTATACTTGAACCCCTTTTTCGCTTAAAATGCACTTTTGGGTGTTACATACGTTCTCTATATCAAAACACGCTACACAAAATGTTAAACTATTTTAACACTAACCGCTCTCGCATGTTATACGTGAATTGCTGAATGTTTGTTTGCCATGTGTGAATAATGAGGACTTGCAGACCACCCTTAGCTTTGATAGTACTATAGTTTGGACTCAGCACCCGCTTGGTTCGGGGGTTGTTAAGGCTTGCATATTTACTTTACGTGCGTGTTCGCTGTTGTGAACACGTATCGCTCATACTCCACCTCGCAGTCGTGTTGGTTAGCTTGTATCATTATTGTTAGCCTACTTAGATTCACTTTCTCTACGTGAACATGTTGGTTATGCGTAAACGCTTATTCTCTATTTATATGCTAATAAACCTGTATGCTCACCTTTACTTTATGTATTGCCTTTTATTTTAACGTATGTGACAGGTTGATGATTATATGCAGCAACGGACTTAGGGCCTTATCCTTAGAAACGCATAATAGAAAATCTAGGTTGTCGGATTGGTTTGTTGAAGGGATTATATGTTTTGTAATAAATTGTTATGGGATATTTTTTGATTGTATGGGAAATCGGACCTTTAAAATATTGTCACTAAAAGTTGTTATGGAATTTCTCTTGAACAATCTGATTCGCCTAGTGCCACGCCCCGATGATTCCGCCATCGGTTAGGGTGTGACAGATTGGTATCAAAGCCTCAACTATAGGGAATTAGGTAGAATTACCATGTTCGACCTAGTCTATAGTCTAAGTACCCAATTAGACCGCTCTTCGACTTAAATACTTAAACTAATTGTCTTAAATGCTTGCATGTCTTTCCTAAGGCTAACACAAAGTATACACTTGAAAACGCTCGTATAACACAAACAAGTGATTGTGTTGGGATTAGGTGTGAAAACCAAGAACTCTCGATAAGATCACTCACTCTGCTTACTATTTACCGCACGAGATTCTTTTGTTAAGCTAGGAGTGATATCCATATCTTAACATAAATCTCCACCTCTATTTCAGTGGAACTCCCGACATGTGTGGTGAAAACTACAAACATGGAACGAAGTTGTTAAGTTAGGGGTGAATCCCGCATCTTAATAACTAATTCCACTCCTCGATTTTCAATCTCACCAAAGTCTCGACTATTTCGATGACTCGGGGCACGACGTAACTGGAAGGATGAACGCCGTTAACCGTAGTACGGCGAGAGCATTTGTCTATTAAGCCAAATCGTGTGCCCGAACTCAGAGGATTTTCGAATCACTTTGGGTAGTCGCTGTCTCAAAATCCAGAACGCACCAAATTGTTTTAAGCATGCAATCGCCGATTTTACGCATCATCGAGTTTTATTATTAATTATGTGTTTAAGTTTGTGAATTTTACGCTTCATCAATTTCTCGTTTTATCGTTTTTCGCTTTACGAAATACGCACAACTCGCACAGCTCTCGTAATCTAAAACTCTAATTAATCACAAACAAAACTAAAACGCTCAACCATCTTACGCGAATGTCCTCATACGCAAAACTTCTCGCTTATTACGATTATACTACTCGCGTCTCATAACGTGCTACGCAAGTTTGAGTGAAGGTGAATACGTGCAAAATATGTGCTTACGTGCTTACGTGCTTTGATTATCTGATTATGTGCTTATATGCTTATGTGGATACGTGCTTACATGATTATATGCCTTGTGTGAATAATAATAAATATTATGGTGTAAAACGCAAAACTTTTGAACAAAACCCATTATAATCGAATCTCGTCTAAATTCCCTATGTGTCATTCTACAGAATCTCACTTTCGCAAATGGCATCCATGGGATCTCACACTCGCCGCACCGCTCAACGCAACAACGCCGACAAACGCATCGCCTCTCTCGTAGCCAAGGAAATGGCTAAGGTGATCCCGCAAATCGTCAGCGAAATACAAGCGGTTAGCAGCAACTCGTCAGTCGATTCCAAGAACGATGCTCCGAAATCTTGGTTCAGCTTCAAGCAGTTTAAGGCCTGCAGTCCTGCGGCATTCACATGCGAAGATGGACCAATCAAGACGTTTCACTGGTTCGACTCGATCGAAGTCACTTTCAGGCAAAGCGGATGCCCTGAAAACCTCCGCACTGTCAACGCCACTGAGTCTTTCAGTCAAGGGCGCTTGACTGGTGGACTGCGGAGCGCAACAGGCGTGGTAATGATGAAGCTTATGCTCTCGCGTGGGAAGAACTTAAGGAGCTCATGATCAAAGAGTTCTGCCCACCGCACGAAATCCAGAAGTTGGAAAAGGAATTTTTGGGTATCAAACAAATCGGTGGTTACAATGTTGGTTTCACCGCTCGCTTCAAGCAGCTCAGCCTCATCTGCCCAGGTCAAGTGGACACCGCCAAGAAAGCTATCAAGAAGTATCTTCGCGCTCTCCCCTACTGTGTCGCCGACTTTGTTCAAGCTGCAAGGCCAACTACCTTCGAAGAGACTTACCAACTCGCAGCCGAGATCAACGACAAGCGAGTCTTGGCTGGAGCTTTCAAAGTCTCAACCACGAACCTCAGCCAAGCTACTGCTGAGCCAAGCACCGATACTGCTCCATATCAAGCCTCCAAGTCAAATCACCAGAACCGCAAGCGAAAGGGTAACAACAAGAACTGCGCAGTAGTCCCAGCATCGAACTCCCAGTCTCGCCAAACTGCTACTCCCAACACACCAGTTGCTAAGCGTGCGTACACTAGACCTCACCCTCTGTGCTCTAAGTGCACCTATCATCATGCGGTTGGAGGAAACTACCGCTTTTTTGCCAATTGCAACATCTATGGGCACTTCACGGCGCACTGCCACACTGGTCCACGTCAGCAATCTCCTCCCGCTCTCGCAGCACCGCCAGCTCCTCTCAATGCTATGCCAGTCAACCAGGCACCGCAAGCACCAACAATTCAGTCACGTGTTTGCTACACTTGTGGCGACCCGAATCATTTCAGCAATGTCTGCCCAAACCGTGTTGTGAAACAAGAACCGCAGCAGCAGCAACTTCAGCAATAGCCACCGCAGCAGCAACAACCACAGGCTGTGCTTGGAAGCACTTTCAAAATCAATCACCGCCAGGCTCAGAATAACAACAATGTTGTCAATGGTACGTTCTTCATTAATGGTATTTATGCTTCTTGCTTATTTGATATTGGATCCGATAACTGTTTTGTATCGTTAGAATTCGAAAAACTTTTAAAATGTAAACGCGCTAACCTCCCAAGTACCTTCGATGTCGAAATCGCCACCGGAAGAACCGTTACCATTAACTCCGTTCTACGTGATTGTACTCTCGAACTTAACAATCACAGCTTCCTGATCGACCTCATACCTATGCAATTAGGTAGTTTTGATGTCATAGTAGGCATGGATTTTCTTCGCAAGAATCGTGCCGAAGTCGTTTGTTTTGATGAAATTATTCTTTTTCCTCTTCCAAACGGTGATCAACTACATGTTTACGGCGAAACACCCTCAAAGAAGTTGATGCTGTTGTCATGTACCCAAGCGAACAAGCATTTGCGCAAGCAGTGCATCACTTTTCTAGCCCACATCGTGAACCCAGAGAAGGAAAAGAACACCTTGAAAGATGTACCTGTTGTTTGTAAATTCCCTAAAGTTTTTCCCGACGATTTACCTGGTTTACTCCCTACTCGTGATGTCGAATTCCGTATTGATCTAATCCCCGGTGCTACACCTGTTGCTAAAGCTCCCTATCGCCTTGCACCATCTGAAATGCGAGAGCTATCTAGCCAACTTCAAGAACTTCTTGATAAAGGCTTTATACGCTCGAGCACATCACCTTGGGGTGCACCCGTCCTTTTCGTGAAAAAGAAGGATGGATCGTTCCGAATGTGCATCGACAATAGGGAACTTAAGAAGCTTACAATTAAGAACCACTACCCTCTTCCTCGAATCGATGATTTATTTGACCAACTCCAAGGTGCTATTTGTTTTTTGAAGATTGATTTACGTTCCGGATATCACCAGCTACCTGTACATGAGCAAGACATTCTGAAAACCGCCTTTCGTACTCGCTATGGCCATTATGAATTCATGGTCATGCCTTTTGGACTCGCAAACGCGCCCGTGGTCTTCATGGATTTGATGAACCATGTGTGCAAAGCCTTTCTGGATCGTTTCATCATTGTCTTTATCGATGATATTATCATTTACTCGAAGTCGAGAGCTGAACACACGCGACGCCTTCGTTTAGTTCTCGAACTTCTTCAAGGAAACCGTCTCTACGCCAAATTCTCCAAGTGTGAATTTTGGCTTAATGAAGTCCAATTTCTCAGTCACGTCGTCAATGACCAAGGAATCCACGTCGATCCCGCCAAAATTGAAGCTGTCAAGAGTTGGAATACTCTGAAGGATCCGTCTGAAATCCGATCCTTCCTCGGATTGGCGGGTTACTACAGCCGATTCAACGCCGACTTTTCAAAAATCATCGTGCCTCTTACCTCTTTGACTCATAAGGATGAACCTTTTACCTGGGGTTCCGAACAGGAGGAAGCCTTTCAGACTCTCAAGCGTATGCTTTGCGACGCTCCCGTCCTCGCACTTCCCGACGAAGACGACGATTTCGTTGTTTATTGTGATGCCTCTAACCTAGGTCTCGGCTGTGTCCTTATGCAACGAGATAAGGTTATCGCGTATGTGTCTCGACAACTCAAAATCCACGAGAAGAACTACACTATCCATGATCTCGAACTTGGTGCAGTCATTTTTGCATTAAAGATATGGTGACACTACCTTTATGGTACAAAGTGTACAATCTTCACCGACCATAAGAGCTTACAACACATCTTTAACCAAAAAGAACTAAACTTGCTCCAACGCAGATGTGTGGAACTTCTCAACGACTATGATTGTGAGATAAGATACCATCCCGGCAAAGCAAACGTCTTAGCCGATGCTCTCAGTCGACAAAGCTATGTGTATAGCATTCATGACGTTCAAGCCCAGAATAAACTTGAAACCTTGATTCGCGAAACCCAGCATTGAGAACACCTTGTCTGAGGAAATAAAATGTGGTGCCGAAACCCAGCTGGAGAATAAGTCTAACAGAATCTATTACTTTTTGAATCGCGTTTGGATCCCTAGCCGCAATAACCTTTGAGAGTTACTAATGACTGAAGCCCATAAGTCTCGATATTCCATTCACCCCGGTGCCGACAAGATGTACCAGGACCTTCGCTCCAGGTATTGGTGGCCTGGCATGAAACGGGATATCGCACTGTACGTGTCAAAATGCTTAACTTATGTGAAAGTTAAAGCCGAACATCAACGCCCCTCTGGCTTACTCGAACAGTCCGACATCCCGGTGTGGAAATGGGAGAGTATAGCTATGGATTTTGTTACAAAACTCCCTCGCAGCTCTTCTGGTCATGATAGCATTTGGGTTATCGTCGATCGCCTTACGAAATCTGCTCATTTTATTGCCATACGAGAAGACTATAAGGTAGAACGATTAGCACGAATCTATACTGACGAAGTCATTTGTCGACACGGGATGCCTCGTGACATCATCTCTGATCGCGACGGTCGTTTTACTTCACGTCTCTGGGAGACTTTCCAACGGTACTAAGCTTAATCTTAGTACTATGTTCCATCCTCAGACCGATGATCAGACCGAGCGCACGATTCGCACCCTCGAAGACCTGCTTCAATCGTGTGTTATAGATTTCGGTGGTAATTGGGATACGCATTTACCTTGAATAGAATTTTCGTACAATAACAGTTATCATGCTGGTATTCAAATGACACCTTTTGAGGCATTATACGGCAGAAAATGTCGATCACCTATTATATGGCACGAGATCGGAGACGCTCAGATCACTGGTCCCGAGTTAATACAAGAAACAACAGACAAGATTCTCCAAATTAGAGACAATCTCCTGAAAGCTCGGAGTCGTCAAAAGAGTTATGCCGATAAACGCTGCAAGCCCCTACAGTTCGAAGTGGGAGATCACGTTCTCTTAAAGGTTTCACCTTGGAAAGGAGTGATCCGTTTCGGAAAGAAAGGGAAACTAGCGCCACGATACGTGGGTCCCTTTAAGATTCTGGAAAGAATTGGCAAAGTGGCCTACCGACTCGAATTACCGAAAGAACTCAGCAATGTACATCCGACTTTCCATGTCTCAAACCTCAAAAAGTGTTTAGCTGAAGGAGATCTTCATGTGCCACTTGAAGATTTGCAAATAAACGCCCAACGCTGCATTTCGTGGAAAAGCCAGTAGAAATCATGGAGCGAGAGATCAAGAAACTTCGACGCTCTCGCATTCCTATTGTGAAAGTCCGATGGGAAGGCAAATGCGGCGCCGAGTTCACTTGGGAACTCGAAAGGGATAAAGCTAAATACCCTCACCTCTTCGTTACGACCGTCACCTGAATTTCGGGACTAAATTCCCTAAAGGAGGGGAGATTGTAACAACACGATCTTTTGGATTGTTATCCGAATTCCGTTATTTCTGTTTCAACCCGTTTGTACTCTGAGATTTGTTATAATGGTTGACAACTATTTTGAAACGCATATTATATCGCTTATTTATCGCATTTAAATCGCTTAATTCTCGCAACTCTCAACGCAAACTCAAATCGCGGTTAATTATGTTACATTATGTTATTTATGTGTTATGTGTGCTTTATGTTCTACGGTTGTACTCGCTATCGCAACGCCCTCGCTCACACAAACCGTTAAATCACATTATTTATTAACACAACGCTTAACACCTCACCAAAACGCTTAACGTAACTAACCAATACGAATAAATCACCGAACGAATAGTCAACGAACAAATGGAAAACAAGACATAGCCAAGGGGACAATTTCGCCCGAAGTTGGACACCTCCAACTTCGCCCGAATTTAGCCAGGCCACTAAAAATACAGCAAGTTCGCTCGAACTTGCACAATTCAAGCAGAACTGACCAAGTTCGCCCGAACTTATGCCAAGTTCGCTTCAATTGTGACAAGTTCGCCCGAACTTGATCACTGCCACCCTCGTTTCTCTTCACCTACAAATACCCAACACCTCTCCACACTCAATCCTTGCTGCTAACTTCGCCCAGAGCACCCAAACTGAATTTCTTATTTTTTTTCCAAGTAAGAAACCATTCGTTTTATGCAAACCATGACGTTTTTACTACGAATTTACATAAGGATTACCTTTATTTTCATCAAAACTTCCCTGTTTATGAAAAACCTTCATCTTTTTCCATAAAAATTCTTGTTTTATTGGACTTAGCCTTGGCTCTCCAAGCTAGAAATCTTGATCATTTCAACTCACCAAGTGTTAGATCTGAGTAAAACTGTTTAAAGCAACGATTTTTACACCAAAAAACGGATTAACCGACATAAGTTTCGTTCAATAAGTAGTGGAACGAGGCATTGTCAACAATATACTTGAAATGGATTCGAATTTACGTCTGTTTCAAGCGGAAACTCAGATCCGGAAGCACAAGGACGATACAGTCACTTCGCACGAACTGGACTAACTCGTATGAACTGACAAGTTCGCACGGATTAGCCCGAGTTCCTGTAATATGGCTAAAACTCACTCTCAAAGACCTCTCCAGCCTAGGGTTTGCTCAGTAGCTCAAGGTTAGGGGGATGGACACTCGATTTCCTTAGCAAACGACGCGACATATAATTTTCGACCAAAAACGGACAAGTTCGCCCCAAATAGGGCAAGATCGCTCGAAGTTGTCACCTGATTTGGTACAACTTCGCCCGAACTTGTACCTAACCCAAGGGAGAGTACAAATTCGCCCGAACTTGTGCTTTGAACTAAACTAGAGTACAAGTTCGCCCGAACTTGTGCTCAAACCTAGGTCAAAGCACAACTTCGCCCGAAGTTTACTGACCTCTTGAATAATGTTACAAGTTCGCCCGAACTTGTCTACTACTCCCTCGCACTTCGGAAGACTGATGCACTTATGTTCTCACTTACAGATTGATCCCGGCGCTCCCTTCAATCCACAGCAGTTCGTGTTTCTTCGTTGAGCACCGACTGTGAGTATACTTGAACTTTTTTTCTCTTAAAACGCATTTTTGGGTGTTACATACGTTCTCTATATCAAAACATGCTACACACAACACTAAACTCTTTTAACGCTAACCGCTCTCGCATGTTATACGTGAATCGCTGAATGTTTGTTTGCTATGTGTGAATAATGAGGACTTGCACACCACTCTTAGCAATGATAGTACTATAGTTTGGACTCAGCAGCCGTTAGTTCGGGGGTTGTTAAGGCTCACATATTTACTTTACGTGCGTGTTCGCTGTTGTGAACACGTATCACGCATACTCCACCTCGCAGTCGTGTTGGTTAGCTTGTATCACTATTGTTAGCCTACTTAGATTCATTTTCTCTACGTGAACATGTTGGTTATGCTTAAACGCTTATTCTCTATTTATATGCTAATAAACCTGTATGCTCACCTTTACTTTATGTATTGACTTTTATTTTAACGTATGTGACAGGTTGATGATTATATGCAGCAACAGACTTAGGGCTTTATCCTTAGAAACGCATAATAGAAAAACTAGGTTTTCGGATTGGTTTGTTTAAGGGTTATGTGTTTTGTAATAAATTGTTATGACATATTGTTTTATTGTATGGGAAATCAGACCTATAAAATATTGTCATTAATAGTTGTTATGGAATTTTTCTTGAACAATCTGATTCGCCTAGTGCCGCGCCCCGATGATTCCGCCATCGGTTGGGGTGTGACAGTATGTTTGTGTTTCGATTACTTGTACATTACTATTAACAAGATTATTTTGAGTAGACATTAAAAGAAATAAGCATGTGAAAAAGGAATGCGTAAAATTTTATTAAGTATCGTACATTAAAAGGAAAACTTATAATGGAATGTCGAGGAAAAAATCAAGTCCAACTATGTACTTACTTTTTTAGGAAAAAGTTATAAACGTAATTATTAAAGAAGTATAAAATTATCTGATAAATTAATATATGTTCAAGAAAAAGGAAAAAAATTATTAAAAAGTAGTAAAGAAAATATATGGTTATATAAAAGGAAAAAATATTTTATTAAAGTAAATATAATAATAAACTATTATAACATATTAAATAAAAATATAAAAAAAAACTGAATATTATTTTAAAAATAAAGTTACTATTTATCATCTTTCGTTAACTATATATATATATATATATATATATATATATATTTATATTTATATAGGGTAGAGATTCTAAGAGAAATCCACCATATTTGAGAAACTTGAGAAGTATTCTGGACCACACATTTCCCTAAACTTTTCGCAATATACACATACGTAGAGTTTAAAATTGACTATATACATGTATGTATATAGGATATAGGGTTAGGATCATGTGAGAAGCACTAGGCTGATTGAGAAACTTAAAAAGCATTCTGGACCACACATTTCTCTAAGATTTTCTTAATATACACATATGTATAGTTTAAAATTGACTATATACATGTGAATAGTTCAAGATCTGACAATATACATATATGTATATAGTCAATTTTAAACTTTACATATGTGTATGTTATGAAAAGCTTAGGTAAATGTGTGATCCAGAATGCTTCTTAAGTTTCTCAAATAGGGTGGACTTCTCTTAGGATCCCTACCCTATATATATATATATATATATATATATATATAATATATATATATAGAGAGAGAGAGAGAGAGAGAGAGAGAGAGAGAAAGTGTAACGTACAATAGGGCTTATCGTACGAGCGTACAGGATTATGAAATCGCATGTTATAAAAAAGCATTGATGAAATTGCATGTTGGAAAGTTTTGATGAAATCGCATGTTGGTATTGTTTGATGAAAGCGCATGTTGTTTTGGCTCACAAAATCGCATGTTGAAGACTGAATTCGCACCAGATCGTACGGGATGATCGCGTACGTAATATAGGATAAAGGCTCTTGTACGTTAACCGGCCTCTATATATAGTATAGTATAGTATAGTATAGTATAGTATAGTATAGTATAGTATAGTATAGAATAATATAATATAATAATAATTGTGATATTTGAGCTTGACGCTAATTCATAAATTTGTTTATTTCTCATCTTTACGGTAGTCGAGGTTAAACTTTAAAGGCAAAAGTTCATAACGCTAAGATCATACGGGTGTGGATGTAGAAATCTGGCGTGCAAGTTAGTCCATACCCATAAAACCGTACCGTGCTTGGCGTTTTCTACGGCGTTGTGTGTGGGGCGGGGGATTCTTCACTAGCGTGAGGGGCGATTCGGTTGGTAATGTAGCGGGAGTTGATTGGTGGATTGTAGCAGGAGGTTTGTGATTGGTTAATTTTTTTAAACACTAGATGGGCCTATTTCACGCCCAACACCACACCGTGTTTCTTTTATCACACCCTCTTGCTTATCCCATATCTCTTCGTGCCCCTCTAGATTGGTCTAACACCATGTTTTTAAGCTATATGAATAGTAATATCTTATCATCTCAAGGGGAGAGCGGTCCCATCTCCTTTATGTCAGGTTCAGTTCATCTCATGTACGAGTTCTGCCCTCCCTCTTTCACATTCCACGCAAGTTTACCCTCCCTCTCTCCTCATTATATCATATTCGTCTGTCTTTTTTTTCCACGTCGCCCCAAGAACACCACAAACTTTCAGTTGAAGATGCTATCAAGAATGTCGTATTATACAACAAAAACATTAAGAAACAATCATTGTGGTATAACTGTTTTTTAGTAAATAGATTAGATAAATCATACCATTTTAGTAATAAAATACATCAATAAATTTCATAATGTATATATCTGATAAAATTTGAAAAATATTTAAACGTACATGACTTATTTTAACGAATGGTCATATAAATACCTTTAAACATAACGAACATGAAGAGATGTCATGTATGATGGCCTGATGGGACATGAGCAGCTCTATGTGGTGAGCTCTTAGGCTAAAGGGTGTAGTAACACCTTCCCCTTCCCCTCCAATCAATTGCTCCCATTCATCACAATCCACAAACAACAAATCCCACAAACAACAAATCGTCGGGGGAGGGGGGGGGGAGGGGGGGGGGCTTCCTGTCGGGAAGAGGTCCCACCTCAGCAACTGATACCACAGACCTTGATCATAGGCTTACATTGATGGCCATCAGTTTTTTTTTTAAATTTACATAGTTTAATACAAATTATGAATATTCAATCTTAATCCAATCTCACTTTAACAAAACAAAATTTGAGTCTTTTTTTTCTTCTTTGATATATATAATCCAATCCTACTTTAGTGGATCGGTTTTTATCCTGCTCACAAAAATCTTAGATTTACATTCAAATGTTTACATTTGAAAAGGGGGTCTTTGAGTTTTTACTTTGCCTTATGCCTTCAAAATGGTTAAGTTGTCCTTGATGAAAGGTACACGTTGTAAACAAGTTGTGTCACATACACGCTAAAGCATAATTATATCGAAATGACGTTTCTTTGATTTTTTTTCTACTATGATTGATTTCGTAAAATGGTCAAATTATGAGGGTAATATGCTAAGATTGCATTGTTAATTAGAATTAATCAAGAAACAAGCATTCCAAATGTTTATCACATTTTAATTTAATTGAGTGGGTACACCAACTCGAGGTTTAACCATGTTCCTTTTGATGTTAACCTACTTAGTCAACCTCCAAAGTCCAAACAACTCACTTTATGTCCTCTATATAAGAACCTAATATTTCTCACAGTTTCACCACCAAAACACAGAGTTAACAGTTAACAATGGAGGGTGTCTTCAATAACTCTATTCGCAACACTTTACGCGTTTTCTTCATGCTAAGCTCGTTACTCGCTTTAACAAGTTTTGCCTCTCTAATGACTGCAAAAACCCACAACCATGACTTTGTCGTATGACTATATTAATACTTTCCATGGGTTTTGTTCTCTGATGATTATACTTTAAACGTTGCTGCATAAATAATGCTAACTAGTTCATGTTGTTTTAGGTTCAAGAAACAAAAGTCACGAGGTTATGCAAAACATGTAACTCGATCACTGTCAACGGGCAGTTCCCGGGTCCAACCTTGGAAGTGAACAATGGAGATACTCTAGTGATACATGTTACAAACAAAGCTAAATATAATGTCACAATTCACTGGTATATATGTTATATGACCTTATGCATGTGAAGATAATATCTTATATGGTGACGTCATCCTAGTCAAGATTGTTTATTTATTTTAGTGACTTTTCAGGCATGGTGTTAGACAGATGACGACAGCATGGGCTGATGGGCCCGAGTTTATTACACAATGTCCAATTAGACCAGGAGGGAGTTACACATACCGGTTCATAATTTCAGGACAAGAAGGAACTTTATGGTGGCATGCACATAGCTCGTGGCTTCGAGCCACTGTTTATGGTGCTATTGTTATTCACCCACAAGAAGGATATCCGTACCCGTTCCCTAAGCCGGACCGCGAATCGGTCATAATGCTTGGTATACAATTTATCAATGATCATCTATATTGTACATGTTGGAAAATTTAAACTTTTGATGGAGCTACTTGACATATTATGATGTTGATGATTATCAGGTGAATGGTGGGATGCAAACCCGATGGATGTTATAAGAGAGGCCACAAGGACCGGATCAGGCCCAAATGTTTCTGATGCGTTTACCATCAATGGTCAACCCGGTGATCTCTATAAGTGCTCTAGCCAAGGTTTGTAAATGTAAAACATGACTTCTTTAGAGGTGGTAGAATTGATGGTCGAATGGGCAGAAGGGTAATTTTGTATGAGTTGTAACGTGAAACAAATCGGGCTAGATTGACCCAAAAAAGTTTCAAATGGGATAACTGATAATCTTGGTAAGAGTTGAAACTTGAAACAAATCGGGTCAGATTGACCCGAAAAACAATAAATGGGTTAAAACGATAATTTTGGTACAAGTTGAAACTTAAACCAAATTAGAGTTAGTTTGACCTGAAACATTGTTAAATGGGCTAAGGTATGGTACAAGTTGAAACTTGAAATAAATTGGGCTAAATTGACCCGAAACACTGCCATATGTGCTAAGATGGAATTTTGGTACAAGTTGAAACTCGAAACAAACCGTGCTAGATTAACTCAAAACACCGTTAAATGGGCTAATAGGTAAAATTGTTTAGAATTAAAACTTGAAACGAGCTGGGCTTGCTTGGCCCATAACACTTTTTATCTGGGTTTTTATATACATTGTTACTAGGTTACAAACTTATGTTTTACACGGGTTGAATAAATGTAATCTATACTATATAATAATTTTATATACTAAATAAAAAAACAATATATTTTTAAAACCCTCATTTATTACATGTGTTGAGTAAATAATTTTATATCTTAAATAATAAAAAAGTTATATTTTTAAGAACCTCGTACATTGTGCGGGTTGCATAAATGTAATTTTATATACAAAAAAATAAAAAAGTTATATTTTAAAAAAAACCTGTATATTCACGGGTTGAAGAAATATAATTTTATATACTAAATAATAAAAAAAGTTATATTTAAAACATATTCCGTTTATTGTACGGGGTTGAATAAATCTAATTTTATATAGTAAATAAATAAAAAAATCTTATATCTTTAAAAACAATGTGCATTACACAGGTTTATCTATTGTTAAAAAAATCTTTCTAAATCAAAATGGATTTTTTATTATTTTTTAAATTAGATTAACACTATTTTAATTTTTGGTTTGATTAATAAGTTGTTTAATATAATTTCTCATAGTTAACAATAATAACATTAACAGTATATAATATGCATGTTTATCTACTGTTAAGTGAAACAATGCTTTTTAGTTTAGATAACACTTTACGATTTGAAGTTAAGTTTATGCCAATAATTTAGAGTTGATAAGATTTATATTAATTTAATTGATATTTAATAATTTAAATTAAATATACAATTAAGGATGATCTAGAATAATGACGAGTGTCCATCCATTGGTTTATTTTACTACATAGTAAGTATAGATAGATGTTTTGTTTTTAAAAAATATGTTAAGATAATGATATATATTTTTTTCACATGTAGATACGGTCAAAGTCCGAGTTGACTCAGGAGAAACAAGCCTAATCCGGGTGATCAATGCAGCGCTAAACCAACAGCTTTTTTTCACCATGGCTAACCACAAACTTACAGTGGTAGGAGCTGATGCTTCCTATGTAAAACCCTTCACCACCCGGGTCCTCATGCTCGGGCTGGGTCAAACCACCGATATCCTCATGCAAGCCGACCAGGCCCCAGCACGTTACTACATTGCTGCACGCGCTTACGCCAGTGGACAAGGTGTACTATTCGACAACACCACCACCACCGCGGTTTTGGAGTACAAAACCGCCACTTCTAAGCCCATTATTATGCCACCTCTCCCAGCATATAACGACACCGCCACTGTCACAGCCTTCACGACCCGCTTCAAAAGCCTCCGAACAGCCCTTGTTCCGACTGTACTCGATCACAGTCTATTCATCACAATGGGCCTTGGAATCAACCAGTGCCCGCCAAAAACCCCGGCCCAAAACTGCCAAGCCCCCAACCGGAGCCGTTTCGCAGCCAGCATGAACAACGTGTCTTTTGTACTCCCATCCAATTGCTCCATACTTGAAGCACATTACCATGGGATACCCGGGGTTTTCACAACCGACTTTCCAGCGAAACCAGCCGTGACCTTTGATTATACCGGTAATGTGAGCCGGTCTTTGTGGCAGCCTATCTTTGGGACAAAGGTCTATAAGTTGAAATATGGATCAAGGGTTCAGATTGTGTTGCAAGGAACAGGCATTTTTACAGCTGAGAACCACCCAATCCATCTGCATGGATATGATTTCTATATACTTGCTGAAGGATTTGGAAACTTTAACCCTAAAACAGACGCTGCTAAGTTCAATCTGATCGACCCACCTCTTAGGAATACAGTTAGCTTACCTGTCAATGGATGGGCAGTCATTAGATTTGTTGCTGACAATCCAGCTAAAAAGAAAATTGGAAATAGTACTGGTTGGTTGGGTAACGGTCCAAAACAGGTTGAATCCCTCACAAAAAAAAAAGGTTTAACTAGGGTGTAAACCAGGCGAACCTGATCTCGTATAAGCTCGACTCCTTTCGAGTTCTATTTCTAAAGCTCGAGCTTCGCTCATGATTAGCTTTTCAAGATCAGGCTAGGCTTGTTTATTTTATATTAATTTTTTATATACTCTTCTTCTCATCTCATCACATCATCATCATCATCATCATCACGTTTAATTAGTTACTATTTAGTAACTTTTATTAGAACTTTATATATTATAATTATGGGAGGGGATCATGAGAAAACTAGATATAAATGAGAAAACTAGAAAACTAACTAAAAAAGCCAAAAAAGCATAAAAACATACAATTTTTTTTACAATTTTTTATAAAAGATCGATGCATATTATGTATAAAAAAAAACCTTTTAAAAAAAAAAAAACTTGTACTGCACATGTGCACTATATGTGTACTACACATGTGCATTATATGTATATGTTGCACATATGCATTATATGCTTTTTTTTAAAAAAAAGTTTTTTATATAATATATATAGCGAATTTTTATAAAAAAAATCAAAAAAAAATTGATAAGTTTTTTGGCTTTTTTAGTTAGTTTTTTGGTTTTCTCATTTAAACTAGTTTTCTCATGATCCATCCCCTTATAATTATTACTATGTAAATACATATTTGATAATCTAAATGAAAACTTTATAAATAACGTGGACGTTTAGGCTCGCAAACCTACTCGAGATCGATAAGTCAAGCTCAGGCTTAACCTCGTTTATTAAATGAGCTCATAATTAGGCTTGGGCTCGTTTATGCTCGGCTCAATTCAAACATTTAGCAAGCCAATATGGAGGAGCTTACCAGCGGCTTGGCTCATTTATACCCTTAGTTTTAGAAATCTAAGATATCAAATGCGATTACGAAATTATCTTATTTAAATATTAATCTACTTTATCAGGTAAAGTGATATATGATCCATTTTACATGTTCCATTACAAGCTAATGGAACATAGTCCACGTCAACCCATTTAAAAATAAACGGGTCAATATTCCAATCAACCCATTCAATAGTAAACGGGTCAAGGTTTACAATTCCACCTTTACTTTCTTAGGTACCTGGATTATGCACTGCCACTTAGATGTTCACATTGGATGGGGTTTGGCCACAGTGTTTGTTGTGGAGGATGGGCCTGCGCCGTGGCAGAAATTGGAGAAGCCACCTCCAGATTTACCTGTATGCTCATATCATTCATCATCCAATTAAAAATCACAATAGCTAGCATTTGTTGTCTAATATGTGTTAAATGTCTTCCCCACATTGGGGCTGTTACTATTCAAGTGTTATTTTTTTTTTTTTTGGTTTGGTTTGGTGTATTTTCTTGTAAACTTATCTCCTTTTCTGGCATTTGTTTTTAATGGAGTGTACATAAGTGAACATGTATTTATATAATACGAGTGCTTTACACAATTTAGTATATGGTTTCGCGGTTTGAAACTTAGAACTGTATACCGGTCATGTTATTATTTAAGCTTGTTTAAATTTCTAGAACATGCAGTCATGCATGTATATATGATACGCATGACCTACTTTTACTATTATTATTATTATTATTATTATTATTATTATTATTATTATTATTATTATTATTATTATTATTATTATTATTTCATACAAACCAACAATTTATAAAAAAAATAGTAGAAGTTATCGATTTAAATAAAAAAAATACAGGTTCGAACCTATCTAATCTTCAAACTCTTGGCAGGTTTGGTTAACCAAGACAACCCGGACTATTTGGTTTACTATTTTTCATAACTGTACTTAATGCATGGGAATAGAATTCTCACTACCCACAAACATAACAACGGACTCTTATCTAGTTGCGAATCTAGGATATTTTTTTCCACTGGGTTCATTTTTATAGGTGCTCAAACACTACTAGAAAACTGCTACAATTCCTATGTCAATTTCGGTAGGAAATCCGTTGGTATGAGCAGTTACCTACAAATTTCCCACGAAAACGGGTTGTAGGAATTCCACTCGTGAGTAATTCTTTTCTGACGCATTTCCTACAAAATTTCCTACCCATTTCCCACACAAATGTTTTGTTGAAATTCTCCTACTCATTTCTAACCGAATTAATTTTCTTAACTTTCCCACGCATTTCCCACAGAATCTCTGTTTTTAAAAACAAATTATGTTGGAAATTTTGTTGGAAATCCGTCGCAAAATTCCGACACTTTTCCTTCACATACCAATTTGTCGTTTTTTTGTCGCTTCTTTTGTCACAAAACTAAGACCCATTCTTGTTCGTAATTCTGTGGGAAAAGTGTTGGCATTTTTTTCGTAGGAAATGCGTAGGAAATTTTGATAGGAATTGTTGAAGTTTTCTGGTAGTGAAATTTAAGTCAACTCGACAATAGAATTTTTGGGTCGCATCGGTCAACTTAAAATATATTATCTTTAGTCTACCGTCCAATTGCTCATTTGGGGTTGCTGAAAATCGTTGTTTTTTTTTGTGTTAAAAAGAGATTGATTTTTTTGACAAAAATGAAGAGGGTGAGGCGGATTGAAGTGTTCTTGTTATGGGGTTGAGTTAAAAAGAAAAGGGTTTCATGATAATTCTTGTTTTATGATTAATTCGTCATGGGATTTTGAAAAAATAGCAATTTGGTTGTTGAGTTAATTTTTTAGATCGAGATTATAGTGAGTAGTGATTTTGAGGAAAAATATGAACGTGAACATGGAAATGAAATTCAACTTCAACTTCATGGGTTTTGGTGGCAGTAGAATCAGATAAAAGAGTAGAGTGAGTGAGAGGGTGAAATACCCTATCGACGGTCGTGTGTTTTAGTGGCAGTGAAAACGAGATAAAAGTGCAGGTGTAGAGGTGGCGGAATTGTTGAATTTATGCAGTCTCCTCTTCAGTTTAGAATTAAAAGATACTAGAGATAGATGGGAATGGATCGGAGCAGCAGAGTCGGAATTTTCGGTGGGAGCGGTCAAAAGATTACTTGACAAAAACAGGATTGTTTCAGATGTGTATGTTCCGGATGGTGTAAGTGGTGGCTTATAAAATGTAATGTGTTCATATGGCGGGCTGAGATGAATAGGATTTCGACAGTTGACACCTTAATAATGAGAAACGTTGGGGATCAAGAGACGAGGTGCTTGCTGTGCAACGATGGTGATGAGTCTGTGGAACATATCTTTTGCTCGTGTGTGATCGCCATTATTCTTTGGTCACGTACTAGTGCTTGGTGCAGAATACCGAACTTATTTTTATTTTCATTTAGAGATCTTCCGGAGATTCACGAGCATGTTGGTTTAAAAGGTCTTCAAAAGGAAGCTCTTAAAGGTATCATTAGGATAGGTTGTTGGAGCATTTGGAGGCAAAAAACGGAGTCATGTTTAAACAAGAGTATAAAGATCAAGACATAATAGGAGAGGTTAAGTCGGGAGGGTATTTATGGTTCAAATGTAGAACTAAAAACCATTCATGTCGTGGGAAGAATAGTGTAAATTTGTAAATAAGTAGGTTTTGTGTTTGTGCCTCCTCATTTTGAGGTTGGTGTTGCGTTATTACAAAGTTTACTTTTTTGAAAAAAAAAACTTCAACTTCATGGGAGGATTTGATTCAGTTTGAAAAAACGGGAGGATTAAAATCAGAAACATCAGCGGATCAAGTTTGTATTTAATAAATTTAAACACGTTAAGCCCGTCAGAGAGCAAATTCAAACCCAAAACCAATTTGTTATAAACTAAGACATTTACCAGTCCAACACCTGTTCACTTTTATATGGGTTCACCCTTTATTTTTTATGAGTTCGCTTCAGTTTTTTTATGTAGGTGTTGTATTAGAATTCTGAAACTCGGTGGGTTCAGATGAATCCGGATCTCACTACGAGGCCCGGCCCTGCTAATATCCCAATTATAATAAAAAAAAACCCTTAAGAAGGATAACAATCAAGTCTTGTACAATGGGAATCTCCTCAAGTTTTGGCTCCTAGGCTTTCTTGTCGACCACATGTGTTAGGAAGGCTATGCAACCATTTCGTAAGCACCTCTGGCCTTCATGCAAATGATGATTTGTAAAGTCGTTTCGCGCTTCTCTCCGTGGACTACGAGTGTTTCTTCATTAGGCAGGGAATGCGGATAGTTCACTAGACTAGTCCATTAAGTGTTTAGATATTAAAACCGACACTAGTTTCGTTATCGGATAAATTACCGGCACTTTATATAAATACATGGTAATTTATACTTGTATATTCTTATGATATATAAGGTATCCGTGTTACTGTTGATGATCATTAACTTGTTTAATGATCTTACAGTGTTCCAATGATTATATAATTGTGCCCGGTATATGTAAATTGTAGCGCTTGTAGATCGGAGCGGACAATTTGAATGCTTATGTATTTTTCCGGAAAGTTATAATATTACAATTAAGTTGATTTCCCATCTTGGGCTTCGTATGAGTATTGCTTTGGATATGCTTTCATATCCTGTTTTTTTCATTTCAGGGAGTACCAGAACTCTCCTTGCATGAATAGTGTGTTCGCACAGTCTACCAACGTTTTCTAGACATAGTGTATTGTATCGCGACGCGGCGAATACGATGATGTGATATGAAATGTAAACTATATCCTGGGATTTTGTAGACTTTATAAGACTCAATTTTATAAAATTAAATCTAATGCACGTAATTGAATATTTGAACAGTGGTTAAGTTGTACGGAATTACCGGTTATTTTGCCACTTTTCACAAATCCAAAGATCCCCAAACGGTCTGTAACCTTGCACTTTTTGGCAGCATCGATACTGAACAGAGCAGGAAATTTGAACCTCAATGGTCCATCCGTTAACCAAGGGTCTAACCAGAATGCAACCAACGCTCCATCGTCAACAATTCCTTTAAAACAATTACGCTACGGAGACCCATTTACAACAGTATTGGCAATTAATTTAGCAATGTTGCACCACACACCTCCAAAATAAGCTTTAAATGGAATCCACTCCCAACACAACCTACTCGAATGTAACCACCTGACCACTTTACTCCGGAGGTTATTCGGTTCAGAGTTGAACCTCCAACCCCATTTAGCAAATAAAGCAACATTTATGTCCCCGAGCTTGCTTAGACCCAGACCACCGAAGCTTTTAGGAGTAGCCGCCCGGTCCCAAGCGACCCAATGCATCTTTTTGGCTTGGCTCGCGTCGCCCCACAAGAATCTTTTTATAAGAACTTCCAAATAATGGATGACCGTTTTGGGTGCCTTACACAATGAGAAATAATAATGTGGTAGGCTTTCCAACATGGATTTAATAATAGTGACTCTACCACCAATAGAGAGGAGAGAGGACTTCCAAACCTCAAGTCGACATTCAAAGATATCAAAAACCGGTTTCCAATTATTTATACGGTTCCTGTTAGCACCGACCATCAAAGCAAGATAATAAAAGGCGGAGTACCCGGTTTACAATCCACTAAGCTAGCCATATATACTCGACTTCAGTCATTGTAACCCCAATACCGTATAGATTCGATTTTGCAATGTTGATTTTTAAACCCGAACACAAATGAAAACATCACAGAATTCTAACAACATTTATCACCTCTTCCTTAGACCATTCATCGAGAATAATCGCATCATCAGCGTAAAAAAGGTGAGATACCACCGGGCCGTCCCCTGGTAACCGAGTACTTTCGAGAACCCCCGCCCCCTCACTTTTTCGAGAATACAAGATAGTGCTTCCATAACCACCAAAAAAAAGGAACGAAGAAAGGGGGTCTACTTGTCTCATTCCTTTACCGCATTGGAACTCGAAGGTCATGGACCCATTAACCAAAACGAACGATCTAGCCGACTTAAGAATTCCAAGAACCCATAGACACCAACATGAAGGAAACCCCATTTGATTAAGAATAGAAACCACAAAATCCCAATTGACGTTGTCATAAGCTTTTTCAAAATCCATCTTCAGAATAAGCGCTTTGGATCTTTTCTTCTTGACCCAAGAAATTACTTCATTGATGATGAGGGGCCCGTCCAGAATGAATTTTCCTTTCAAAAAAACCGACTGCGTATCAGAGATGACATCATCGAAAACCGATCTCATACTATAAGCCATCACCTTCGAGATCACTTTACTTATAACTCCGACCAGGTTAATAGGTCTGAAGTTACCAAGGGTGACAAGATCTTTTATTTTGGGGACCATCATGATGAAAGATGAACAACTCCCACATTTAATCTTCCCATCCTCAAAGAAGCTACTGAGGATATTGAAAAAGTCATCTTCGAATAGGAGCCAAAACTTTTTTATAAATTTGACGTGCAACTCAAGTGTTTGATGAAATGCATTAATGATTTACCTAGGATAAATTTATTTATTTGTTATAATTTAAAAAAAAAATTGAATTTAGCAATTGCTTTGTAATCCAGGTGTTTGATGAAATGCATTCATGGTTTACATTCGATAAAATTCAATGATCTGTTCTAAGTGTTAACGATTGGAAACTTCATGGTCAGTTTGCCATCCAGGTGTTTGATGAAATGTTACAGTTTTTGTAGTTTTTGAGCTTTTTTGAGAACCAAGTCAAGACAAAGTCTTTGAATTATTCAGCGCTAGATCATATCGTTTTGTCAATCATGCATGCCCTTAACATTATTCGAATAGGACTTTTTTGTACTACAAGGTGATTTCAACGTTTTTTTTTTTTTTGATTTGCCTACAGGTTTGAATTACATAAACAGGAGAATGAATTTTGTAACTTCATTGTGTAGGAGATTGATTGTTATTGATTTGGTTACAAGAGTTCTTGTCTAGATTTCAAGCAATATAACTCTGATAAGCCTTTAAATCATCAGACTTTCCATTTAACAAGATGTGCATATGGTATTTACATATTTATTAAAATCATAGATGCGTCTGGAGATGGATTGAGCATGGCGTTTAGACGCTGGGGACCAAGAATACCACAGGGTCCACCAAGAATGGACAGGACTCTAAACCCAAGAATCTTGGTGGTGGTGAGGTGAACTCGATTATCTAACTCTGCTTATTGAGAATCTCATAATCACTTTCAAAACGATATGCTTTCCCGTATTTGAACTCTTGTCAATTTTACAAAGAGTGATACCCGGGAATATTATTGTAAGAGAGAGGGGCACTTGTTTCCACCTGGGAAATTATGTTTGAATGGGCAAAGATCTTACACTGTATGCTTTGAAAGAAGGGTGTGTCAACTTTGAACCCAAGGAAGGTTGTGTACTTCACCCGCTCTACTTGAAAACAGATGGACATCGCAACTTAGATGAGACTTTTTAGTTATTATTTGTGTCCATACTATAATCAATTATGATATTCTCAGAAATGGTCCATTGCTTGCAACTTGGTTGGTCACAGGATTAAAGATTACTTAAAATACAATTTTAAAGGCTAAGTTGGCCCTTATTATATTTATATTTTCCACAATATCCCCTACTCTAAGACGGACCATGAACATCGCCACCACCATTAAGATGGCGATTATTATGATGACTACCACCACGATATTCACATGTGAATCCACTAATGTACAACCCCGAGTTATTAGAGTTATGGTTGTTCAATAGTAGGTTATAAACTGATTAAACCAAACCGAATTAGTTATTGAATTTTTTGGTTTTAAGAAACTCAATTCGATATTGGACTATGTATTATCCTATTTGAACAACCCATTAACAATTATGATATTGGACTTTTTAGTTATTATTTGTGTCCCTATAATCAATTATGATATTCTCAGAAATGGTCCATTGCTTGCAACTTGGTTGGTCACAGGATTAAAGATTATTTAAAATACAATTTTAAAGGCTAAGTTGGCCCTTATTATATTTAAATTTTCCACAATATCCCCTACTCTAAGACGGACCATGAACACCGCCACCACCATTAAGATGGCGATTATTATGATGACTACCACCACGATATTCACATGTGAATCCACTAATGTACAACCCCGAGTTATTAGAGTTATGGTTGTTCAATAGTAGGTTATAAACTGATTAAACCAAACCGAATTAGTTATTGAATTTTTTGGTTTTAAGAAACTCAATTCGATATTGGACTATGTATTATCCTATTTGAACAACCCATTAACAATTATGATATTGGACTTTTTAGTTATTATTTGTGTCCATACTATAATCAATTATGATATTCTCAGAAATGGTCCATTGCTTGCAACTTGGTTGGTCACAGGATTAAAGATTATTTAAAATACAATTTTAAAGGCTAAGTTGGCCCTTATTATATTTAAATTTTCCACAATATCCCCTACTCTAAGACGGACCATGAACACCGCCACCACCATTAAGATGGCGATTATTATGATGACTACCACCACGATATTCACATGTGAATCCACTAATGTACAACCCCGAGTTATTAGAGTTATGGTTGTTCAATAGTAGGTTATAAACTGATTAAACCAAACCGAATTAGTTATTGAATTTTTTGGTTTTAAGAAACTCAATTCGATATTGGACTATGTATTATCCTATTTGAACAACCCATTAACAATTATGATATTGGACTTTTTAGTTATTATTTGTGTCCATACTATAATCAATTATGATATTCTCAGAAATGGTCCATTGCTTGCAACTTGGTTGGTCACAGGATTAAAGATTATTTAAAATACAATTTTAAAGGCTAAGTTGGCCCTATTATATTTAAATTTTCCACAATATCCCCTACTCTAAGACGGACCATGAACAACGCCACCACCATTAAGATGGCGATTATTATGATGACTACCACCACGATATTCACATGTGAATCCACTAATGTACAACCCCGAGTTATTAGAGTTATGGTTGTTCAATAGTAGGTTATAAACTGATTAAACCAAACCGAATTAGTTATTGAATTTTTTGGTTTTAAGAAACTCAATTCGATATTGGACTATGTATTATCCTATTTGAACAACCCATTAACACTTAGTCCATTACAAAAGTGAGGAAACCGGACCAAGAAACCTTAGACCCGCATCAATAGACACGCATCTTGTTAAATTTAGGCATTTTCTATTTGAAACAGCATTGTATTAAAATTCGGTTTTTCGATTGTGACCATTTGGAATGACGTATAACCGAACATGAACTGTAAACTTTAGTTTGAAAAAAAAACGAATTGTCGGTCATTAGTTTTGCTTGCTTAATTTGATTTCAATCCTTTTTAGTCAATTTTGTTGCTCCCCCCTGCTAAAACTAAAGCATCCCTACAATCTGATGATAAATAATAAAGTGGTTGGCGTGTATTTTAATCGATTTATTCTTCATGTTATTTTTTTTCAATCATGCAAATTTGATATTTATTTCTATTTTCTAATCATCATTTCTTTTCTTATTTATTGTTATTAAATTAATCATAAATGAAAGAATGATAAAATTCTCTTTTGTTTCATTCAATCGACAATCCCTTTATATAAGAATTCTCCCCTTATATTATGGAGAAATATCTTTTAATTTAAGTACATAATTATCTCTCTAAATATAACAATATTTATATAGAAAATATCTAGTCTATTACCCCCCCCCCCCGCAGTCGTAGCGAGAGGAGGCCGAATGTTAAGACTGGATCTGAAATCATCAAACAGAACCCTTGGAAGACCTTTGGTGAAGATGTCCACAATCTAATAACGTGACAGGACATGAAGTACACGAATAGAACCGTGTTGCACAAGATCTCGAACAAAATGTATATCCAACTCAATGTGTTTAGTGCGTTGGTGTTGAACCGGATTACCCAAAAGACACTGAAGTTATCACAATAGAATAAGCTTGCCTTTGGTAAAGGGGCGATGTAATTTGAGAAGAATATTACGAAGCCAACATAATTAGCAACTACAGTCGCGAGGTCCTTGTATTCAGCCTCAGCGCTGGATCTCGATACAACTGGCTGTCATTTAGAGGACCAAGATTAGGACCCAAATACACGCAGTAACCCGAAGTAGATCGACGCGTGTCTGGACACCTGGCCCAATCAGCGTTAGTGTAGGCACGTAAACCGAAATCTGTGAAAGGACCAAGAGTTAAACCAAGGGAAGTGGTGCCATGAAGATATCGAATAATGCGTTTAAACACATTCTTATCATCTATCCGAGGAGCGTGCATGTGCATACAGACCTGCTCTACCGCATAACTATTGTCAGGTCTGGTGAAAGTAAGCTACTGAAGAGCACCTGCAAGACTGTGGTAAAGTTTAGGGTCATCAAAGATATCACTGGATGTGGCGCTGAGCTTGGAGTTAGTGTCCACCGGAGTAGAGACTTGTTTACATGTGTGCATACCTACACGCTCAATAGTATCCTAGCATAGGATTGCTGAGATAGTAACATGTGGTTGTGCTGGCGATCACATGAATACCCAAAAAATGCTCTATGGGCCGAGATTTTTCATGTCGAATTCCGCGGCCAATCTGTTCATAATGTGAAGCTGCAATTTCTCATGTGAAGTGAAAATTATATCATCCACGTAGATTAGTTAGTAGGCAATGTCACGGCCAGTATGATAGATAAAAGGAGAGTTGTCACATTACTTTGTTGAAACCCGATGGTTAATAAAAAATCCGTAAACCGTTGATACCAAGCCCGGGAGCCTGTTTTAACCAATATAATGATTTCTTTAGTCGACATACATGATCCGGAAAATGGCGATGTCGAAACCCCATCGGTTGGTACATATAAACGTTTCGTTCAAATGCCCGTGTAAAAATGCGTTGGTAACGTTCAACTGATGCATTTACCAAGACTCAGATAACGCAAGAGTTAAACAGTTCGAATAGTGGTGGGTTTAACAACGAGACTAAATGTTTCACCATAATCAATACCTATCTGCTGAGTACTTCCATCACAAACCAAACAAGCTTTATATCATTCCAACGTGCCATCAAACCTGTATTTGTGCCGAAATAACCACATACTACAGATGTCATTCATGTCGGACAGGTGTGGGACTAATTCCCATGTATTATTTTAATAAGAGCATTAAATTCAGTAGACATGGCATTGTACCATTTCGTTTTGGACAGGGCTTCTTTAGGTGTTTTAGGGATGGGAGTAAGAAGCGAGGTATGAAGATTAAAGGGTTGCTTAGGTTTAGAGATTCCGGCCATGGATCGTGTTCGAATCGTACAAGTGGTTTGTGAAGGGGGAGGGGGTTGATGAGCATTAGGAAGGATAGTAGGTGGTGATAGGTCAACAGGGGCGATATTAGGTACTTTAGGACGTCTGGAATATGTTATTATATTAGATGGGTCGGGTGAGGGTGAGGAGAGCTAGAGGAAGTGTTAGTGGAGGTGGGTCGTGGGGGGGTGGTGTATTAGGGGTGGTTGTAGTTGGGCTGGAAGGTCGGCTGGCGTTGTTTTGGTGTATGCCGTTAGACATAGGAGCAACAGTAGAAGGCTAGTAAAATGGATGTAGTGGGTTGGTGAGGAAGTCGTAGGTTTGGAGGGAAGGTTTGGGTTAATTGGCGAAGGGGAAGGTAGACTCGTCAAAATAAATGACGGGTTATAAGAATTTTATTTTTTTGTTAAATCAAGACACTTGTACCCTCGGTTGTTAGGGGGATAACCGAGAAATACACAACATGGACCGATGCTCAAGTTTGTGAATGGTAGTATGAGGAAGGCGTGGGTAACATAGTCAACCAAACACACGGAGGTGGTCGTATGTTGGGCGACAAAGATAAAGGCGTTGAGTGGGGGATTGGTATTGGAGAAGTTTGCTATGAAGGATGTTAAGTAGGTATGTGGCCAAGTCAAGGGCGTGATGCCAATAGGTGTTTGGTAGGTGAGATTGAGCTAGAAGTGTGCGCATAATGTTATTAATGGACCGAATTTTGCGTTTGGCTTTGCCATTTTGAGAGGACGTGTGAGGGCAAGAGAACTGAAAGTGCATGCCATGGTTGTTGCAAAATTGTTTAAATTGGGAGTTGGCATACCCTTTTCCATTGACACATTGAATTTTTTTAATTTTACGTTCAGATTGAGTGGCAATAAAATTTGAGAAATTATTAAAGATTTGTAACACTTGTGATTTGTTACTGATTGGATAAGTCCATAAGAAATTTGTAAAATCATCAAGAAACAATATGTAATAACGGTGACCCCCGGTACTTAAAATCGGGGAGATCCAAAGATCATTGTGAATAATGTCAAACGACAAATTTACCAAACACACAAGATTGACAAAATTCAGATTTCAAAGGTTCACAATTAATAAAAGTGGATTGTTTTAAGGATTGCAATAAATTAGATCCCGGATGATCGAGTCTTTGATGCCGCGTGTCTTCAGTGATAGCTGTAAAAGTGGTGGGAGATGTGAACTGGGAGACTTTTGTACAATCAAGCGTGTAGAGATCCCTGAACTATTGCATCGTAGGATAAGGATCCAGGTCTTGAGATACTTCACAAGAAAGCCAAACGGGTCAAGTTTAACAAAAACTTGATTATCAGTTGTAAAACGTCTAACGGAAAGCAAATTTTTTATTAGGGATGGGGCATAAAGCACATTGTGTAATTTAAAAGAGGGAAATGGTAGGGGTAGGGTTTGGTTGCCTTGTCCATGTACGGGAATGGTATAACCATTTACCAACTAAAATATTACAAGACATGCTATTATTGAAATAAGACGAGAAATTAATCAAATATTGAGTCATGTGATCTGACGCACCTGTGTCCATAGTCCAGTTTTGATTGTAACATCCATCGAAAAACGGGTTTCCAAAACCCACTTCGTTTATTAATCGAATATCAAGTTATAAAATTTCGTTGCATATTTATAATTAATTTTAATTTTAAACAATACATAATTAATAAATATTTTAGAATTTAAAAACTATAATTATTAAAAAGTAAAAATAAAGTAAATAAAAAAGAAAAGGGGCTGCCGGGTTTCGAACACGGGTCAGCCGGAAGAACAAAGAAACACCTAACCACTCCGCCACTTGACTCGTTTGTGATATATGATAAAACAATTAATTCTTATAATAAAACTCAAAACTCAAATACGATCATTCAGCGCGCCCAATTACACTCGCCGGAAATAACCGAGGATTTCGCCAATTATCGACGGTTTCCTTTGACTAAACGCAAGTATTAACATCGACGTCGGTTATAACCGATGTCAAACTCCGCGATCTCAGTCATAACCGCCGGAGAAAACTTTGACCATGAATCAAGACTCAATTCGGACTCAATTCATCATGATTCTTCACTATAAATACACACCCAAGTCTCTGGTAATCTTTTCGCTCAAAATCGCACAAATTCTCGAAGAAATTTCACTCGCCGGAAATATTCTGTATTGTCGGACTTTCGCCGGAAAACCGAGATATACATCAAAACGGTAAATTTCTCGATTCTTTCATTTTCAATCCATTGTTAGACTTATACTAACTTCAATCCTTCAACCAGAACCGGTCCCAGACGACGTTGCCGGATAATCTGCACTCGCCGGAAAATCTCTGGAAATTTATGAAATCACGCTGTGAATCGGTACAAACATCTAAACCTTTTGATAATCCTTGTTTAGTACCTTAATTTCACAACTCACTGATCAAAACTGTCGATTGGTTCACTCAGTCGGAGATCGCCAATCAGAGCCGACGCCCCCTTGCCGGAAACGTGAATTAAACACGCTGTTTTGGTACACTCTGTTCTATAATCCCGTTTGTTATTACATTTCAACTAATTTTAAGTTTTGATAATCAAGTTAAACAAAACAGTCGGAATTCTCTGATCTGGGTGTTTGTAAACGAAGAAGACGAAGTCAGAAATAAGTATAAGTTTAATTTAAAACGGATTTTTAAATGGGTTAGACACACAGTCCAGTGGTGGACTGTGTGCAATTTTAAACCACACGTCCCGAGTTCGATTCGTGCACTTAACCGGTTTCCTACGACAAATCCCATTTTTTAAAGGCCCCAGAACACCTTCCAGTTAGTATATAAGGTTAATAAAAACGAGTATTTTAACCAGGTTAGACAGACAGTCCAGCGGTGGACTGTGTGCAAAGTTAAACCACAGGTCACGAGTTCGAATCCTACTTCTGCAACCGGTTCGACATGATTAAAATTCTTTTTAAAATAAATGATTCTGAATAATCTAAATAGTATATAAGTATAATTAAAAACAGAAATACTTCGGGTTAGACACGTAGCTCAGTTGGTAGAGCTGCGTGCACGCGTAAGGGAGGTCACGAGTTCGAACCTCACCCAGTGCACACTTAGACCACAGTCCGACCAGTCAACGGTCCGGTCAACGGACCGGTCAACGGTCAACCAAAGTCAAATTTTTTATTTTTTTTATTTATTTTTTTAATTTAAAAATCAATTAAAAATACTTAAAAATAATATTTTTAAAGTTAGAAAACGACCTTAAACTCATAAAAATAAATCTAAAAATCCTACTAAAATTGTTAATAAAATCCACATATTTACCGAACCATTTTGTTATTATTTTAGGTTAGTTATTCCTCGTCGATCAAAGCTCCAAACTCGTGCGCATTCAACATCACCAAACGAACGCACCCAATGTGAGTGAATCTCTACCAATTCCCCGTTTTAATCACATTTTGGGGTGTATCATGTATCGCTTATTATTTATTCCATTTAAACACTTGTGCATCCATCATATCCATGATCAAATGTGTATCCAATATGTATCAATTGTTTGTGTGGTTAACGTTTAGATTAAATTTATCATTTTCAGTACATACATCATCATAGGCTCGTCTGTTCCCCATTACCTATGAGCGGAACTGTTCCCCATTACCTATGAGCGGAACGTGGCGTTGCCAACATACGATCGGCTCCGTTTGATTGAGCCTTGACCTCACATACATCATCATAGGCTCGCCCCCCCCCCCCATAACCTATGAGCGGAACGTGACGTTGCCAACATATACATTATCATTCATGTCATATACTCATGCAAGGTGGTTTGTTATTGTTTGATTATATACGTTTGCTCACATATGATTATTGCACATTTTTTTTCATATTAAATACAATAAGAAATCAATATCAAATGTTTTTAACAAGGTTCACTCGCCAACTTTTGTTGACCCAAAATCCCAATTTTTACACATGATACATGTGATCCAGTTGTAGCAAGAAACATATAGGACGGCCTAGAAGAATAAATCAGATTAGGCTTTGGATTGTTTACTTAGTTACTTTTTCCTTGTAATTGTATGAACTTGTTTGGAATATTGAAGTTGTAATTTGAATTTAATAAATATGAAACATTTTAGTAAACATCATGAGCTTTTGTGATAACCCAATTATGCCCTGACTCTTATTCCGCTGCGGGTCGGGGTGTGACAGATTGGTATCAGAGCCATGACTATAGGGATATAGGATAGGTTATTAGACCCTTAGAGCCTATACTATAGTTGATTAGAATTTTTAAATTGTTTGTGTGTTACATGCAAAATTCATGATGTTTATATGCTTTATGTTTATTTTTACATTCAATGTTATGCAAGCATGTTCATAAGTACATATCATTATACAATGCTCATCATGAATCATATCCTCATAACATATCATATCCATGAGAGCACACACCTTACAATTCCTATGATTTTTGCAACGATTTTTGTATTTTCAAATCACATCAAAGTGAGTTCTCATGACGGGCATGTAGTAACTGGAAGGGTACGAGTACCGGTAGTCGGAACGTCCTGTCTAGGCTTGGCATTCGTATAAATCCAAAATAAAGGACCAGTTTGCCTACCTGGGGACTAACGATGAGAGTACGAAGGACCTATTAGGCCAAAGCATGCTATACCAAACGTCGTGTGAGCTAACCCCACTTTGAGTTGTCATTGTGTCCTGGACACCCTCCGACCATACATCTCGCAAACATATTTCATGGTTTTCATTCGGGTGATGCGAGTGTTAAACCGCCAACACCAATGTGAATCCTACTAAGCCAATAGTTTGTGGGGCCCACATGACTACACAGGCAATGGTATGGGAGACATTGGAGGCCCAAACATGAGCAAACCCAAGACATTCTATGGATGTAGTTGCATTATTTATGATTATGTTATTTTATTACTTTTAACGACATATGACCCCTAAAAACTTCTTAAACTCACTATCTTCTTATGTATTTCCTGTAGATGTCGGCTAGGCAACTACGTGGAGGTAGAAAGTCAGGAAGGGCAAACGAATGCTTGGCCACCCGAATTGCAAAACAAATGGCCGCGGTGCTCCCTGACATCGTAATTCAAGTCCAACAAGCTCTCACCGCGAATCCCATCAACGCTGCCAACCAAGAAGACCAGAACGTCGACAACCCTCCCTCCAAAAAGTGCTCCTACAAACACTTCAAGTCTTGCGATCCCCCAAAGTATGAAGGGACCGAATGTGTCACTGCTCTCCTCCACTGGTTTGAGGAAATGGAGAACACCTTCCTCAATTGCGATTGTCCCGAGGATCGCAAGGTAGGTACGTTACGCAACCGGGAGACTGTTTGGGGTAGCCCTGACCTGGTGGAACACAGAGAAGGGCAAGAGAGGAATCGAAGACGCCATGGCCTTAACATGGGAAGAGTTAAGGGAAATAATGACAAGACGCTTCTGTCCAAGAAGCGAAATCAAGAAGTTAGAAGACGAATTCCACTCCCTAAAGCAAAAGGAAGGAGATCATACTTCCTACAACAAAAGGTTTTTGAGTTGAACCAAATGATCCCCAACTTGTTCACCCCGGTATACCGCTTAGTCGAACACTATATTCGAGGCCTTCCCTCGAAAATTCAAGACTCAGTTCTAAGCACTTCGCCTGCAACACTGGAAGCTGCAATGGAACTAGCTACCGAACTTACTGAGAATCGCATACGAAACGGTAAATTCAAGGAGGAGAAAAAGAAAGCCGCCATTGAGGCTCAAACTTCAAACCATTCTGGCTCCTCTTCGAAGTTTACTGGTAAAAGGAAGCGAAACACCAGAAACTTTGCTGTCACTCAAACAAACCCTCCTATCACAGCCGCACCAATCACCCAAGTTGCTCCCTCAGCTGCACCATACAAAAAGCCATACTCCGGCCCATACCCGAAATGCACCCGTTGCCAATCCCATCACTTTCCCGAACATCCCTGCCAATATTGCACCAGCTGTGGCCGTACAGGTCACACCATCCAAACCTGTCGCACACTCCAGCGAACGAACCGCAATCAGCCCTCAACCCAAACCCACCATCAGATAGTGGGTCAAGCCCAACAACCTTTACTCCTACCACCTGCCCAACATGTAGCCCAATCCTACTACCAACCCAATTACCCCATGATGCAACCATGCAGGCTTGTTACAACAGTGGAGACCCGAACCACTTCAGGAACACCTGTCCACGCTTGGTGAACATCATCCATGCCCAAGCTCAAGCAAATCCAGTAAACCAAGCTAACCAAGCTCCTCCACCTGCTAGGGGAAGAGCTTTCAACATCAACGCCAATCACGCTAGGGCTGACAACAACGTGGTTAACGGTACGTTTCTCATCAATGGTAGTTATGCATCCATGTTATTTGATACTGGCGCGGATAAGAGTTTTGTGTCCTTAGAATTTGAACCCATCCTCAACCAAATTCGTGATAAACTCATGGAATCCATAACGGGAGAAGTTGCTGACGGAAAACCGGTCTCATTAAACTCTATTATACGCAATTGTTCTCTCACCCTAAACGATCACGATTTTCCAGTTGATCTCATTCCTATGAAGTTGGGAAGTTTCGACATTATAATTGGTATGGACTGGCTCAGCCAACATCATGCTGAAGTTGTATGCCGCGAAAAGTTTATTCGCATTCCTCTTACAAACGGTCAGACTCTACGAATCTTTGGAGAAACCCCTTCGAAAGGACTCAAATTAATGTCCTGTCTTCAAGCCCGAAAATATCTCCGCAAGAATTATGTCGCATTCCTAACTCATGTCGTCAAAAAGGGAACCAAGGAGAAGAAACTCGAAGACATCCCAGTAGTAAAAGATTTTCCGCAAGTTTTTCCTGACGACATTTCAGGACTTCCTCCCGTGAGAGAAGTCGAATTCCACATTGATCTTATACCTGGAGCTACACCAGTTGCAAAATCTCCTTATAGGTTAGCCCCATCCGAAATGCAAGAGCTGACTGACAAAGGAGTCATACGTCCTAGCTCATCGCCTTGGGGTGCACCTGTCCTTTTTGTGAAGAAGAAAGATGGAACTTTTCGCATGTGTATCAACTACAGAGAACTCAACAAGTTAACAGTCAAGAACCGCTACCCATTACCTCGCATCGATGATCTTCTTGACCAACTTCAAGGCGCCACCTGTTTTTCAAAAATCGACCTACGTTCTGGTTATCATCAACTCAGAGTACATGAAGAAGATGTCCCAAAGACCGCCTTCCGAACTCGTTACGGTCATTATGAATTCATGGTCATGCCATTTGGATTAACCAATGCCCCAGCTGTATTCATGGATCTAATGAACAGGGTATGCAAACCCTATCTCAACCGTTTTGTCATAGTCTTCATCGACGACATCCTCATCTACTCGAAGTCTAAATCTGATCATGAACGACACCTTCGACTCATACTTACGCTCTTAAGGAATGAAAAGCTCTACGCCAAATTCTCCAAATGCGAATTCTGGTTAAAAGAGGTACAATTCCTTGGACATGTCGTCAATGACAAGGGAATACATGTCGACCCCTCAAAGATCAAAGCAGTACAAGAATGGCAAGCGCCACGTACCCCTACCGAAGTAAGATCATTTCTTGGTTTGGCTGGTTACTATCGCCGCTTCATTTCAAATTTCTCCCGTATTGCTGTACCACTCACGGCTTTGACTCATAAAGGAAAACCCTTCATATGGGGACCGAGACAAGAAGAAGCCTTCCAAACCCTTAAGCAAAAACTTTGTGACGCGCCTATCCTCACACTCCCCGAAGGTTGCGATGACTTTGTGGTATATTGCGACGCATCAGGGCAAGGACTAGGCTGTGTATTAATGCAAAGGGGAAAAGTGATAGCCTATGCTTCTAGGTAACTCAAAGTTCATGAGAAGAACTACACCACCCACGACTTGGAACTTGAAGCCGTTGTGTTCGCTCTCAAGATATGGAGACATTACCTCTATGTTACCAAGTGTGAAATATACACTGACCACAAGAGCCTCCAACATATCTTTAACCAAAAGGAGTTGAATATGAGGCAACGAAGGTGGGTCGAACTTCTTAATGACTATGACTGTTAAATTCGGTATCATCCTGGCAAGGCAAACGTGGTGGCCGATGCGCTCAGTCGAAAAGGTTATGCGAACTCCATTCGTCTTCTATGTTCGCAAATCATAACCGACATCAAAGATCGAATCCGAGAAGCTCAACATGTTTCTGTAACAGAAAACGACGTACGCAATGAGCTATCTTGTGGAGCAGAACTTAAAATCGAAACCAAATCTGACGGTATTCTGTACTATCTAGATCGCATATGGATTCCCTATCACAATAACCTTCGTGATTTCCTTATGAATGAGGCACACAAAACACGGTACTCTGTACACCTAGGAGCCGACAAAATGTATCAAGACCTTCGATACACCTACTTGTGGCCTGGCATGAAAAAGGATATTGCTGTTTTTGTTTCTAAGTGCCTTACCTGTTCCAAAGTAAAGGCTGAACATCAAAGACCGTCAGGACTCCTAGTACAACCCGAAATACCTGTGTGGAAGTGGGAAAACATAACCATGGATTTCATTACCGGGTTACCTCGCACCTCCAGTGGGTATGACACTATATGGGTAATCATTGATCGTCTCACAAAATCAGCTCACTTCATTCCAATTCGTGAGGACTTCAAGAACGAGAAGTTAGCTCGTATCTATATCAGCGAGATCGTAAGCCGTCATGGTGTACCTTTAAGCATCATTTCAGATCGTGATGGTCGTTTCACTTCACGAACATGGCAAGCCGTACAAGCTGCTTTGGGTACACGATTAGACCTCAGTACCGCTTTTCATCCTCAAACTGATGGGCAATCGGAACGCACCATCCAAACTCCTGAAGACATGCTACGAGCATGTGTCATAGACTTCAAAGGGAATTGGGACGCTCATCTACCATTAGTGGAATTTTCGTACAACAACAGCTATCATTCAAGTATCGGCATGGCACCTTTCGAAGCTTTATATGGTCGTAAGTGCCGATCACCAATATGTTGGCACGAAATTGGAGAAGCACAAATCACCGGTCCAGAATTAATTCAAGAAACAACAGACAAGATCCATGAAATTCGAAACAATCTTCTAGCGGCACAAAGTCGTCAAAAGAGTTATGCAGACAAACGACGAAAGCCCTTGGAGTTTAACATTGGTGACCAAGTACTTTTAAAAGTATCACCGTGGAAGGGAGTGGTTCGTTTGGCCAGAAGGGCAAGCTAGCACCACGCTACGTAGGACCTTTCAAGATACTCGAAAGAGTAGGACCTGTAGCATACAAGCTTGACCTACCAGAAGAGCTCAACAGAATTCATCCCACATTCCACGTATCAAACTTGAAGTGCCTCGTCGATGATAACCTCCATATTCCTCTGGAAGACATTCAAGTCGATGAATCTATGCATTTCATTGAAAGACCAGTAGAAATTATGGACTTCGGAGAGAAGCGTTTAAGACGGAGTCGTATTCCAATTGTCAGGGTACGCTGGGAGTCAAAACGAGGACCTGAGTTTACTTGGGAATGTGAAAGACTCAATGCGCGAGAAATACCCACATCTTTTTCCTGTTACCACTACTACTTAAATTTCGGGACGAAATTTCTAAAAGTAGGGGATACTGTAACATCCGTCGAAAAACGGGTTTCCAAAACCCGCTTCGTTTATTAATCGAATATCAAGTTATAAAATTTCGTTGCGTATTTATGCTTTATTTTAATTTTAAACAATACATAATTAATAAACATTTTAGAATTTAAAAGCTATAATTATTAAAAAGTAAAAATAAAGTAAATAAAAAAGAAAAGGGCTGCCGGGTTTCGAACCCGGGTCAGCCGGAAGAACAAAGAAACACCTAACCACTCCGCCACTTGACTCGTTTGTGATATATGATAAAACAATTAATTCTTATAATAAAACTCAAAACTCAAATGCGGTCATTCAGCGCGCCCAATTACAGTCGCCGGAAATAACCGACGATTTCGCCAATTATCGACGGTTTCCTTTGACTAAACGCAAGTATTAACATCGACTTCGGTTATAACCGATGTCAAACTCCGCGATCTCAGTCATAACCACCGGAGAAAACTTTGACCATGAATCAAGACTCAATTCGGACTCAATTCATCATGATTCTTCACTATAAATACACACCCAAGTCTCTGGTAATCTTTTCGCTCAAAATCGCACAAATTCTCGAAGAAATTTCACTCGCCGGAAATATTCTGTATTGTCGGACTTTCGCCGGAAAACCGAGATATACATCAAAACGGTAAATTTCTCGATTCTTTCGTTTTCAATCCATTGTTAGACTTATACTAACTTCAATCCTTCAACCAGAACCGCTCCCAGACGACGTTACCGGATAATCTGCACTCGCTGAAAAATCTCTGGAAATTTCTGAAATCACGCTGTGAATCGGTACAAACATCTAAACCTTTTGATAATCCTTGTTTAGTACCTTAATTTCACAACTCACTGATCAAAATTGTCGATTGGTTCACTCAATCGGAGATCGCCAATCAGAGTCGACGCCCCCTTGCCGGAAACCTGAATTAAACACGCTGTTTTGGTACACTCTGTTCTATAATCCCGTTTGTTATTACATTTCAACTAATTTTAAGTTTGATAATCAAGTTAAACAAAACAGTCGGAATTCTCTGATCTGGGTGTTTGTAAACGAAGAAGACAAAGTCAGAAATAAGTATAAGTTTAATTTAAAACGGATTTTTAAACGGGTTAGACACACAGTCCAGTGGTGGACTGTGTGCAATTTTAAACCACACGTCCCGAGTTCGATTCGTGCACTTAACCGGTTTCCTGCGATAAATCCCATTTTTTTTAAAGGCCCCAGAACACCTTCCTGTTAGTATATAAGGTTAATAAAAACGAGTATTTTAACCAGGTTAGACACACAGTCCAGCGGTGGACTGTGTGCAAAGTTAAACCACAGGTCACGAGTTCGAATCCTACTTCTGCAACCGGTTTGACATGATTAAAATTCTTTTTAAAATAAATGATTCTGAATAATCTAAATAGTATATAAGTATAATTAAAAACAGAAATACTTCGGGTTAGACACGTAGCTCAGTTGGTAGAGCTGCGTGCACGCGTACGGGAGGTCACGAGTTCGAACCTCACCCAGTGCACACTTAGACCACAGTCCGACCGGTCAACGGTCAACCAAAGTCAAATTTTTTTTTATTTTTTTTATTTATTTATTTAATTTAAAAATCAATTAAAAATACTTAAATATAATATTTTTAAAGTTAGAAAACGACCTTAAACTCACAAAAATAAATCTAAAAATCCTACTAAAATTGTTAATAAAATCCACTTATTTACCGAACCATTTCGTTATTATTTTAGGTTAGTTATTCCTCGTCGATCAAATCTCCAAACTCGTGCGCATTCAACATCACCAAACGAACGCACCCAATGTGAGTGAATCTCTACCAGTTCCCCGTTTTAATCACATTTTGGGGTGTATCATGTGTCGCTTATTATTTATTACATTTAAACACTTGTGCATCCATCATATCCATGATCAAATGTGTATCCAATATGTATCAATTGTTTGTGTGGTTAATGTTTAGATTAAATTTATCATTTCCAGTATATACATCATCATAGGCTCGTCTGTTCCCCATTACCTATGAGTGGCGTTGCCAACATACGATCGGCTCCGTTTGATTGAGCCTTGACCTCACATACATCATCATAGGCTCGTCCGTCCCCCATTACCTATGAGCAGAACGTGACGTTGCCAACATATACATTATCATTCATGTCATATACTCATGCAAGGTGGTTTGTTATTGTTTGATTATATACGTTTGCTCACATATGATTATTGCACAATTTTTTTCATATTAAATACAATAAGAAATCAATATCAAATGTTTTTAACAAGGTTCACCTCGCCAACTTTTGTTGACCCAAAATCCTTCATTTTTTACACATGATACAGGTGATCCAATTGCAGCAAGAAATATATAGGACGACCTAGAAGAATAAATCAGATTAGGCTTTGGATTGTTTACTTAGTTACTTTTTCCTTGTAATTGTATGAACATGTTTGGAATATTGAAGTTGTAATTTGAATTTAATAAATATGAAACATTTTAGTAAACATCATGAGCTTTGGTGATAACCCAATTATGCCCCGACTCTTATTCTGCTGCGGGTCGGGGTGTGACATTGATCCAGTTGGTTCAGAGACATATGGTAAAGAGCTTGAATGATGTTTGTTGGTGTGTAGTTGTTAGTAAACGATGAGGCCTGACTGGCAGCGTAGTTTTGGGCTAGTAGTGGGCCAAGCAGAGATGGGCCTGAGCTGTTGGGCTTAGGTGTTGTTGGGTAAAGGCATGGGGCACAGTCCAAGCAGCCCACGGTGAAGGAGAGTACCTTTGGGGTGGGCCGACCCAAGGTGTTTATGACATGTTCCAAGGCTGCCCATGGGTTCCATTCCACTGGTTTGTCACACCCCGAAATATTAGAGCTGGCGTGACTGGACTGGTATCTTCATTGCACAGCGGAATTCAATATTAGCTAAGACTTATGTAAAGTTGAACGTCTGCTAAGTACTCGGGTTCCAAATGGGTTCTCCTAGTCCAACCGTGCCATAGTTTGAAAATATAACCTGAGAAAGAAACATGCGAAAAATCAACATAAAGTTGAGCGAGTTCATAGTTTGTTTGAAAAAGATTTAAATAAATCTTTTGATAAACCGGTTCGTGAGATGATAGTATCTCAAAATGTTTGAAATGTCATATCGAGTTTTATGTCAAAATGTTTTCTGTCATAATTGTCATCAATATAGAAATCCTGCCATTGTCATATATATAAACCAATATTAAAAACCCTGGCCACTCTCATAAGCCAATATTGAAAACCCGGTATGTTATTGTTATTCCTACGGTTTACGGATCTATCAGCGGGTAGCTAGTCCCTGATATTATGTCTCATAAGTAAATAACCAACCCGAGACAACATTAACCTCTGAACGGACATGTTTTATTCAGAATTTCACACTCCGAAAGGACTTGTTTTATTCGGAGTCTTAGGGATCACAAAACACTCTGAAAGGACTTGTTTTATTCAGAGTGGAGCGTGTCTCACAACTCAGTAGATCTACACCTTTGCACCTTTGGTCACTACGTGATTAATGGTTATTATAAAGTCATTCCTACTTACATACATTGATCATAGTTCTTTCTCTAAACCCGTAGCAAACATGCCCTTTCTTGTCATAAAATGTCATAGCATGTATTTCACCCCCGATTGTTAATAAACCGAAAACGTTTAAAAGGAAAAGGGGGAACATCCTCGCACAAGTGATAATGGGCCTAGCCCGTTTAAGTATAAAAGCAGGACCAACCAGTCCTCTTATTTGTATGTAGGACAATCTTGTCCCATTGTAACTAGGGCAATCCCGTCCCTTTCCATGAAACTCATGCACGTTTCGAAAATACGCGAGCGTTTTGTAAAACCGGTATATTGAGCGTAAAGCTTTCGTAAACCATTTGAGTTAATTGAAATCCTTTCGCAACATGATTTAGAAATATAAATTTTTCGTTCATCGAAATTTTGTGTACTTTTGCAAAACTTGCATGTCTTTCCACCCCTGAAAACATTTATAAAAATGTAAAAACCGTAAAAAGTGGGGGTTATGAACTCACTTTGATTTCCTTGTGAAAAGCTAGCTAAACGTGATTCTGTAATGCCATTCCAAGATCGTGAACTTGCTAGCGTGCACCTATAGCATTCATAACAAGTAATCAAGCTTATAAGCGTCTAATTAAACGTAGCTAAACTACGCGTCCGAGCTCTACCGAGTCGTTAACCAACTATTCTAGGGAAGTGTTATCGTTTTGACTTTAATAACCATTCAATGGTTAATCTAATCCCATTAATAGTCGGGATGAATAATAAATCTTGGAACCGAGAGTTTTACAATATATACTTATATTAAAAATATATAAATTTATTTTTAATAACGTGTTAGACGTCCCGAAGGGTAGAACGTGTATGTAATCAAATATTCGTATAAAAATAGTACACGCTATAGACTCGTATAATGTGTTTACGCATTCTCCGGATAGTCGTCATATACGTTAACGGATAGTAATACGTCTCGTCGTAGTGTTTCGTATGATGTAGACATACATGTATACGTATATATGTAAACGTAAATACATATGTATGTAAATGTCGCGTAATCCGAAATAGTATACTCATGTCTCGTGGATAATTATTAAAGTAATATGTTGTTATACGCTTGTTAGGAATCGACTACATTGGTTTGTTAGCATAATAACTCGGATAAAAATGTATACGAAGATAGTACCGAAATGTGTCGTATACCGTTTAGGCGCTTGTAATAAATATACGTAGTTATATTTATTTTATTTGGATTTCCGAGTTCTTAGAAGTTTGAAATAAATATGATTCATTATATTTATTTTATAAAAGTTTTCCGAGTCATAGAAGTTACAAATAAATATACTAATTATATTTATTTTAACACTCACTCGGATAATAAGCGTTTGAGTTAAATATACGAATTTATACTTATACGATATAAGTTTCCGTTATCATATAAACCGCATTTGTTGAGATGTAATAAATGTCGCCAAAAATAAATATACGTTTATACTTAATTTTATAAAAGTATTTGAACCTCGATAGGTGTCTTTTTGGGAAATAAGACGCGTTTCGTATTAAAGATTTTTACGAAAAACGCGCAGAGTTTACTCCTGTTTTTGGACGATCCCGACAATACAAGTTGTCGGTTTAATATCAAAACTCAATAAACAATGTAATAACAATGTATATAAGTTTTCGTCGTGTTCAAAACATCCATTTTGGTCGCGTATAAGTCTAACACATAATTATATATTTCGTAAGGATATGTCTGTTCGTTTTTAACTAACATATACACGATTTATACATAAAAATCATCGCATGAGTTCAAGTAATCCTTGTAATTTACTCGAAAAATATTTGTCGCTATACTAGTCAGGTCGGTTTGAGCCTGGTTTCGCGTTAAAGAGTATTTATATAAATAATATAACAAAAATAGCATCGTTTAAATTTTACCGAGCCTCGCGTTGACTTAGTTGACTGCCTTGACCAGCAGTTGACTGAGTTTGACCAGCTTTGACCAGTTTGACCACGTTTGACCCGTGTTGACCAGGTTTGACCGAACCCGAAATTGAACCGAGGCACCAAAATGACCCAAAACTGCCCCTTGACCATTTTTGACCACGTTTGACCTATTGATCACGTTGAACCGAGCCCGAGAGTGTCCCGAACTTTAATTTTTCACCCGAGACGAAAGTGGTTCGAATGACTCTACGTGTCACTAGGAGCCCAAAAATATATTTTTCGTCGAAAACGGATACCCGGAACCTCGCCAAAACCATGTCAGAAGTCGGAATTTCGCCGGAGAATAAAATTTCGCGAAAACTTGCAGAAATGCTCCTAAAGTCCCGATCTAAGCATCCCCAAAGTCAAAAGTTCAAAACGGACTCGCCGGATTTTGACCGGAATGTCGCCGGAGTTGCCATAGAGCTCAAACCAAACTAACCTCGCCACGCGATCCGGAACGTCGAATATAGTCGAAAAAGTGTACTCTTGGTCGGCAAACGGCTGCCGGAAAAGTCACCACTGCCGCCGCTCACGGCGGCGCCGCCGCCATCTCCGACGGAGCTCCGCCGCCGGACATCACCGGAAATTCGCCGGTCCAGTGACCGGATTTCTCTTAGAGAGAGAAAGTGAGAGAGGGGAGTGAGAGTATGTGTGTGTAATATGGTGTTTTAGTGTGTGTAGGACCTTTATATAGCTAGGATTTTGGTGGGTTGGGCCCAAGGCCCACGAGCCCGTTCCTAGCGTTTTCGAGCGGCCCGATCGGGTTTCTGAAGCCCGTTTTCGCACCCGATCGTCGTATAATGTCGTATAATCATGCTTTTGGGTCTAAACTATATAAAATAGCATTGGTAGTCGTCGTTTGACGTGTTTGTTCGTTGGTTGCGTTATAATCACGAAATTTGACACATTTGTCGTTTCTTGTTCGTTTTTCTATCCGATTTCATCTACGAATATTAAAATTTAATTACGGAGCTAAATTTATCATAATATTTCCATTTTTAAGGTGATACACATGCCTGAGGCCTTCGTTTCGTGAGCCGGTGCGTTCATGTAGTCGCGTTTTTCGTACACCGTAAGCGTTTCGTGCCATTCGAAGCACCATAATTTCACAAAACCAAGTTCATATGCATAAGTTATACGTATAAAATTTGTATTTGTCGGCCTTTTCTGTATTTTGTCCGATGTCAGTTCGTTGCCGCTTATCGTTCAGTAGTCTTTCCGCAAATCACTATACGCGCACTGTAAGGTTAGATAGGCGTTCCTAGGCGTTTCAAAAGCTTAATTAAGTTAATACGTGTCTTAAACACGATTTATTATTGCCTTAAACGTTTGTTATTCGCGTAATTAAAAGCCGAAAAGTACCGGTTGTCACATTCTACCCCTGTTATAGAAATTTCGTCCTCGAAATTTAGACTTTGCTATCTTCTTAAAGTTTTGTCATGCACAGGTAAGAATGAATAATACCGAGATAGTTGACTACGAGAATGAATCAAGACTTGTCCGTAGTGTATGAGTACGATGACTCGTTCCGACAATAAGAACTCAACAAGTTAACTGTATTTGTTTTCTGAATTGATGCCAAGTTAACGAGATGTTATGATACAGTCACTAATGTGACTAAATTTACAGGAGTCCAACAAAAGAGGATTTCAACCAACAGATGTCCAATTGAACGTTCACAACTTGCAATTGAATTCTAGAAATAATAAAAAATTTCTACTAGTGGAAACTGACGTTGGTCGTTAAGTAAGTGAAAACCAGAACCAACAAGCTCAAATAGAGTAGGATCATGAAAAATGATAAGTTAAACGAAAAGCTCATGCAGTTCGCATGAAATGATTGATCATAATAAGCCCAAGCTACAAGTTTATACCGGCGCCACAAGGCGTCGTAGTGATCGAAATAATTCAACAATAGCGGTGATCGAACAAGTTCACCGTGTTTGCAATAAGATAGGAGATTTAACGAAGTAAATTCAAAGCTTTATTCCAAATGAATTTTTGTAGAAATTTGGGTCGATGCCAAAAACAAATAACAATTGAATGCCATCAAGTTTGCAAGTGGCGTTGAAATAATCGTTAGAGGTACACCGGAACAAGTCATGAAATTGTGTACCCTTTTCTTAATACACGATTGTATTAATAATGTTCCAAGATAATGAATCAGCAAGGTGGATTTAATACTGCATATATAAATAAATAATTAAACCCGTATGTGAAGTGTGTAGACGAAATAAGCACAAGCTTCAATTTATTGAAAACGCCACCCCAAGGTGTCGTACACAACAACGATTTAGTGGAGTTAAGATTAAACAAGTGTACTATGGTTCGAAACAAATGAAATGCTTGTTGATATTACTTTGAATATGAGGGCCTCAATCCATCATATGGAATCCTTGAATTGAATATGTATAGTGAGCAAGTTTAGCCAACTAACTTTCTTTGGATATCGACCAACAATGATATATGTATTTCCATGGAAGTTTTAACATGATCATACAAAACCATGTATGTGGCTTGTCAAGAAAAGTGATTCAAGGAATTTAGTTGACTCGATATCAATGAATCAACTCTTGCAATAATATAAGTCATCAAGGTAGAAATGCAATAATCGATATATTGGAAACAACAGTTAAATCTACTCATTGTATGCAAAGTTCGAATATTAACAAAAGAATTTAAGATTTACCTCGAATTTCGTGCAATGACCTAGCGTTACGTGACATCACCACGAAATGTCAATCTTGGCGTAGTCGCCATTAGGAGAGTGGGGAGATGTGAGGACTCGTAGTTTCTGTACGATACCCATAGTCATGATTTCCACTAGTTTGTAAAGTCCTTGTTTTTGACGTACCTTGGCGTGTTTCACACCGCTTGCAGGGCTACGTGACAATAGCTGCATTCTGACCCACCGTCATTTCGCTGACGGAGTTTGCATCGCTGCTGTAATCGTTCGTTCATGTTTTCCCAAAGGCCTTGCCTCAAATTTCGTACGTTTTGTATTTTTACATTCGTGATGTATGCGCTAAGTTTCATGTTTTCATGCACATCTTCATTCTGTTTGCGTAGGTTACCTGCCTGGGTTAGTAAAATAGCACAACTGATGTAGATAAAACCGTTTGCCCGAGTTAATAGTCGCAGTTCCTATGAAATGACCTTTAATGGATTTTTGACATAAGTTAACCAAAGGTCTAAATTGTATGTTCCCAAAACTCTCAAAGTTTTGCTACTGTATGTATTCGTTTCGTGTACCATGTAAAAAACACAACACTAATGCATGTTTAGAAATCAATATGTTGACTCAATGTTCTCGGCCACGGTTGGAACCCATGTATATGTTCTAGGCGTTTTGTATCTATTCAAGTCTTAATAAGCTAAGTCACCAATGGAAGTGAGGTTAAAGCCTAGGTACCTCTACAGAAACCTAATTCGCTGAAACCTATAGCTTTGATACCAATCTGTCACACCCCAAAATATCAGAGCTGGCATGACTGGACTGGTATCTTCATTGCACAGCGGAATGCAATATTAGCTAAGACTTATGTAAAGTTGAACGTCTACTAAGTTCTCGGGTTCCAAATGGGTTCTCCTGGTCCAACCGTACCATAGTTTGAAAATATAACCTGAAAAAGAAACATGCGAAAAATCAACATAAAGTTGAGCGAGTTCATAGTTTGTTTGAAAAAGATTTAAATAAATCTTTTGATAAACCGGTTCGTGAGATCATAGTATCTCAAAATGTTTGAAATGTCGTATCGAGTTTTCTGTCAAAATGTTTTCTGTCATAATTGTCATCAATATAGAAATCCTGCCATTGTCATATTTATAAACCAATATTAAAAACCCTGACCACTGTCATAAGCCAATATTGAAAACCCGGTATGTTATTGTTATTCCTACGGTTTACGGATCTATCAGCGGGTAGCTAGTCCCTGATATTATATCTCATAAGTAAATAACCAACCCGAGACAACATTAACCTCTGAACGGACATGTTTTATTCAGAATTTCACACTCCGAAAGGACTTGTTTTATTCGGAGTCTTAGGGATCACAAAACACTCTGAAAGGACTTGTTTTATTCAGAGTGGAGCGTGTCTCACAACTCAGTAGATCTACACCTTTGCACCTTTGGTCACTACGTGATTAATGGTTATTATAAAGTCATTCCTACTTACATACATTGATCATAGTTCTTTCTCTAAACCCGTAGCAAACATACCCTTTCTTGTCATAAAATGTCATAGCATGTATTTCACCCCCGATTGTTAGAAAACCGAAAACGTTTAAAAGGAAAAGGGGGAACATGAACTCATAGAGTCTTTGTGCCTCGCATAAGTGATAATGGACCTAGCCCGTTTAAGTATATAAGCAGGACCAACAAGTCCTCTTATTTGTATGTAGGACAATCCTGTCCCATTGTAACTAGCGCAATCCCACCCCTATCCATGAAACTCATGCACGTTTCGAAAATACGCGAGCGTTTTGTAAAACCGGTATGTTGAGCGTAAAGCTTTCGTAAACCATTTGAGTTAATTGAAATCCTTTCGCAACATGGTTTAGAAATATAAATTTTTCGTTCATCGAAATTCTGTGTACTTTTACAAAACTTGCATGTCTTTCCACCCCCGAAAACATTTATAAAAATGTAAAAACCGTAAAAAGTGAGGGTTATGAACTCACCTTGATTTCCTTGTGAAAAGCGAGCTAAACGTGATTCTGTAATGCCATTCCAAGATCGTGAACTCCCTAGCGTGCACCTATAGCATTCCTAACAAGGAATCAAGCTTATAAGCGTCTAATTAAACGTAGCTAAACTACGCGTCCGAGCTCTACCGAATCGTTAACCAACTATTCTAGGGAAGTGTTATCGTTTTGACTTGTAATAACCATTCCCATTAATAGTCGGGATGAATAATAAATCTTGGAACCGAGAGTTTTAGAATATATACTTATATTAAAAAAATATAAATTTATTTTTAATAGCGTGTTAGTCGTCCCGAAGGGTAGAACGTGTATGTAATCAAATATTCGTATAAAAATAGTACACGCTATAGACTCGTATAATGTGTTTACGCATTCTCCGTATAGTCGTCATATACGTTAACGGATAGTAATACGTCTCGTCGTAGTGTTTCGTATGATGTAGACATACATGTATACGTATATATGTAAACGTAAATACATATGTATGTAAATGTCGCGTAATCCGAAATAGTATACTCATGTCTCATGGATAATTATTAAAGTAATATGTCGTTATACGCTTGTTAGGAATCGACTACATTGGTTTGTTAGCATAATAACTCGGATAATAATGTATACGAAGATAGTACCGAAATGTGTCGTATACCGTTTAGGCGCTTGTAATAAATATACGTAGTTATATTTAATTTATTTGGAGTTTTCCGAGTCATAGAAGTTACAAATAAATATACTAATTATATTTATTTTAATACACGTCGGATAATAGGCGTTTGAGTTAAATATAAGAATTTATACTTATACGATATAAGTTTCCGTTATCATATAAACCGCATTTGTTGAGATGTTATAATTGTCGCCAAAAAAAATATACGCTTATACTTATTTTTATAAAAGTATTTGAACCTCGATAGGTATCGTTTTGGGAAATAAGACGCGTTTCGTATTAAAGATTTTTACGAAAAACGGGCGGAGTTTCCTCCTGTTTTTGGACGATCCCGACAATACAAGTTGTCGATTTAATATCAAAACTCAATAAACAATGTAATAACAATGTATATAAGTTCCATCGTGTTTAAAACATCCATCTTGGTCGCGTATAAGTCTAACACATAGTTATATATTTCGTAAGGATATGTCGGTTCGTTTTTAATTAACATATACACGATTTATACACAAAAATCCATCACCTGAGTTCAAGTAATCCTTATAATTTACTCGAAAAATATTTGTCGTTATACTACTCGGGTCGGTTTGAGCTCGGTTTCGCGTTAAAGAGTATTTATATAAATAACATAACAAAATAGCATCGTTTAAATTTTACCGAGCCTTGGTTGACTGTGTTGACCAGCAGTTGACTGAGTTTGACCAGGGTTGACCAGGTTTGACCACGTTTGACCCGTGTTGACCAGGTTTGACCGAACCCGAAATTGAACCAAGGCACCAAAAATGACCCAAAGCTGCCCCTTGACCATTTTTGACCACGGTTGACCTGTTGATCACGTTGAACCAAGCCCGAGAGTGTCCCGAACTTTAATTTTTCACCCGAGACGAAAGTGGTTCGAATGACTCTACGTGTCACTAGGAGCCCAAAAATATATTTTTCGTCGAAAACGGATACCCGTAACCTCGCCAAAACCATGTCAGAAGTCGGAATTTCGCCGAGAGAATAAAATTTCGCGAAAACTTGCAGAAATGCTCCTAAAGTCCCGATCTAAGCATCCCCAAAGTCAAAAGTTGAAAACGGACTCGCCGGATTTTGACCGGAATGTCGCCGGAGTTGCCATAGAGCTCAAACCAAACTAACCTAACCACGCGATCCGGAACGTCGAATATAGTCGGAAAAGTGTACTCTTGGTCGGAAAACGGCTGCCGGAAAAGTCACCACCGCCGCCGCTCACGGCGGCGCCGCCGTCATCTCTGACGAAGCTCCGCCGCCGGACTATGCAGGAAGTTTTCGTCGGTCCGGTGACCGGATTTCTCTTAGAGAGAGAAAGTGAGAGAGGGGAGTGAGAGTATGTGTGTGTAATATGGTGTTTTAGTGTGTGTAGGATCTTTATATAGCTAGGGTTTTTGTGGGTTGGGCCCAAGGCCCACGAGCCCGTTTCTAGCGTTTTCGAGCGGCCCGATCGCGTTTCTGAAGCCTGTTTTCGCACCCCGATCGTGGTATAATGTCGTATAATCGTGTTTTAGGGTCTAAACTATGTAAAATAACATTGGTAGTCGTCGTTTGACGTGTTTGTTCGTCGGTTGCGTTATAATCACGAAATTTGACACGTTTGTCGTTTTTTGTTTGTTTTTCGATCCGATTTCATCTACAAATTTTAAAATTTATTTACGGAGCTAAATTTGTCATAATATTTCCATTTTGAAGGTGATACACATGCCTGAGGCCTTCGTTTCGTGAGCCGGTGCATTCATGTAGTCGCGTTTTTCGTACACGTAAGCATTTCGTGCCATTCGAAGCACCATAATTTCGCAAAACCAAGTTCATATGCATGAATTATACGTATAAAATTTGTATTTGTCGGCCTTTTCTGTATTTTGTCTGATATCAGTTCGTTGCCGCTTATCGTTCAGTAGTCTTTCCGCAAATCACTATACGCGCACTGTAAGGTTAGATAGGCGTTTCTAGGCGTTTCAAAAGCTTAATTAAGTTAATAAGTGTCTTAAACACGATTTATTATTGCCTTAAACGTTTGTTATTCGCGTAACTAAAAGCCGAAAAGTACCGTTTGTCACACTGTTGACCAGGAGAGGAATAGTTATAATTTGATGAGTCGCGTCCCCGTGTATTCCACCCACGGCTACGGCCCTGGCCGCGAACGCGCCCCCGGCCACGTCCACTCTCAGACGTCTCGCTGCGGTTGTCTTGTAATTGGCCACGATCACGTTCCTGGTCGTCAGTGGTGGCGTTGAGAGCCGTGCTAGCATGTTGACTTGCTTGTTTGGCTTGATTAATTTTATGGGTCTTGCCATGCACAAATGGGATCGTGTGTCATAGAAATCCGGGAGAGGTTTGGTTTGTTGTGTTAGGATCTGAGTTTGAATTGTTGTAAATGTTTAAGAATGGAAAGTAATGAATGAAGATAAATCAGATGTAAATGCAGCGGAAATGTAAACTTTGATTCACAACAATTGGAAGATTGTTTTCATTATCATGCTTTTGTAATAACAATCACGTATGCATGTAAATCACAATCTCGTCCTCAGCCTAAGATCACTGATTTGTTCGTACAGAATGCAATGAGAAAAATAGATTGATAAATGATGAAAGTGATCAAATAGAACAGTACATACACTGTTCTATTTATAGTACAATCCTAACCTCTGAGCATCTTATGATGACGTCACTATAAAAGTGACATCTAACAACTATAACAAACTACTAACATATGCGAAGTTAAACACTGCTATAAGAAAATACAATATAAAGTCTATTAGTAACAACTGATGAGATATCCTCTGATGGGCATCAGCACAGCTTTGCCTCGACATATGAGCACAGCTTTGCCTCGACATTCCTTGTATTCTTCATCAGAGTTTCTTCTTTGACAGATCTTTCCAGCAGAGCTTTGTCACAACAGATCTTTGACAATTGTCTTTGGTCTTCAACAGAGCTTTCCTAGCAGATGTTCTATTATTATTATTATTATTATGGATCAGAGGTTTTGTAGTATGTTTTGGCTTTCTATCATCTGTTCTTTTGAAAGGTTCAATTCCCAACATGTTGTATGATAAGAGCCACACTCTCGTATTGTTCGGTGAGTTCGGTAAGTATTTGTAGCACCAATTGTTCATCGGTGATAGTAGAGCCAACTTCATAAGGTGGTCATATATAACTTTCATCGCCTGGCAATAAGAAGACATGGAGGTGAACTGGTCAAGACGAGTGCTGGCAAACCTGTTGTTGAGGTCAACAGTCCTCGCTACCTTGTTGTTTTGGAAAAAGTTGGAGAGAGCGGTTCAAGCATCGAATGTTGTGGTGTTCGGCTTCAAAATAGTATGGAGACGATCTTGGAATATAGACCCATATATCCACTGTAGACTATCGCATCCAGACGCTCCCATGATTCGGTAGGCTTTTCTTTTTCCTTGTCTTTATCAGAATAGGTAGCAGGAGGGGTCCGAGGTTGAAGATGGTTGTAGACCTGAAACGCCTTGCATTGAATCTTGAAAAGTTCTGACCACGAAGTGTAGTGACCGGATTCAATGTCTAAGGTGATTGGGATGAGTTGTCGGATATTCGATACGGTGACTACGGGGTGGAGAGGGGTTGCCATAGAGATGAAGAAAGAAGAAAAAAGAAAAAGAAGGTGTAATAGATGGTGTTTAGCGGCGGAAGTTGGGTTTTGGGAGGGATCGGTATATGCTCTGATACCATGAAAGAATAATAAACTCCCCGTTTGTTTCATTCAATCGACAATCCCTATATACAAGAATTCTCTCCTTATTTATGAAGAAATATCTTCTAATTTAAATACATTATTATCTCTCTAAATATAACAACATCTACATAAAAAATATATAGTCTATTAATAAATAACTTATCTAAAAAATTCATGAGTACAGTACGAACAGTTGTTAGTGATGTTTATGAAATTTACTTTTTTATATATAAATCTTAGATTAGATACATGCTTAAAAAGTATAATTAATTTTGTTAGTGATGTTTTGACCAGCGTTTTGTTAGTGATGTTTTGACCAGCGTTTTGGATAAGACTTAAAAAAAGAATTCTGACAACATTCGACAACAATTCCGAAAGAAAATTTGTTATTACATACTACTTATTTGTATATTTACAAACAAAATACAAAAAAAGTTAAAGGATTAAATCCCAAAAAAGGTATCTACTCATAGGTCAAGGACGTAAAATAGAAGAATAAGCGAAAAAACAGAAATGAGAAAAAGTGAGACCTTATAAACAAAGCCTTATCGAAAAAAGATGATAAGTATTCATTGGTATAATTTTACAGGGTTAGGATATATTAGAAATTTTATTTTGGTAGAAATGATAAAAAGTAATTTTAACTATCAATTTAGTAATAAAGGACTTAGATTAAATAGTTAAAATTAAAAAAAAATAAGCAGGCGTGAGTTTGTTAGGGGTATTCTAGTCTATCAAAGTCAATTGTTTCACTTTCCTCAAATTTCTTTTAATTTTTAAAACGTTAATAACTTTTTCATTCGACATTTATTTTATAAAAATTGCATCATAAAAACGAGTGTTTTTAATCTTTAAAACAAGCACACTATTGCTATACTTTTGGAAAAAAAAAGTTTTCAATAACCCAGATGCGTAAAACGCAAAGGACAAAAACACCAAAAAAAAGTTTTTTTTTTCTAAAACGCAATGGATAGAAACACACAAAAAAAAAAAAAAAAACAAAAAACTCTAAAATGCAATGGAAAAAAACACAAAATAAAGTGTTTTTTTTTTCTAAAACGCAATTGATTAAAAACAAAAAACAAAGTGTTCTTTCTAAAACGCAATGAAATAAAAATACAAAAGAACGTTTTTTTTATTTTTCTGAAACGCAATGGATTAAAAACACAAAAAAGTGTTTCGTCTAAAACGCAATAAACTAAAAACACAAAAGAAATGTCTTTTTTTTTTCTAAAATGCAATGGCATAAAAACACAAAAAAAATGTGTGTTTTTCTAAAACGCAATGCACTAAAAAATTAAAACGCAATGGATTAAAAACACAAAAAAGTGTATTTTTTTTAAAAACACAATGTACTAAAAACAAAAACAATGTGTTTTTTTTTTTCTGAAACACAATAAGTAACTACAAAAGAAATGTGTTTTTTAAACGCAATAGACTAACAATACAAAGAAAATGTGTTTCTAAAACGCAATAGTCCAAATGCCTCTTATCCTTCCTAGCAAAATGTAACTTCTTATATGATCTTTTCCCTAATTTTACAATAGAATGTATGGACTATTGAAGAAGAAGTTAGTTTATATTAGAAGTTAATAATCATAAATATAGTTATTAATAACCCCATTGATTATCAACTGTATTGATGCTACCTCATTAAAAATCCTGTCAGGAAAACCCAATAGGACAAAACCCTAGCTAAGTTAAAAAAGAGTGTAGCGTGTATTATCTCTCCTGATGATGATCACCTGAGCTACTTGAGTCGACGCATCCCGATCCCATGAACTAACTTCATGAACGTTGAGGTCGGAAGTGATTTAGTAAATAAGTCTGCCAATTTTCGCTGGAACAAATTTGTTGGATAGTAATATCTCCATTCTTTTGCAAATCATTTGTAAAAACGAACTTTTGTAAAATGTACTTTGTTCTATCACCTTAAGTTTAGCAATGCATGCTGCATTGTCTTCATGTAAAATGGTCAGTCCCTCATCTTCCGAAGATATACCACAAGATCCGAATATGTTGTATTGCAGTCCTTAACCAAACACATTCTCGACTAGCATCATGTACCACCAATATTTCTGCATGATTAGATGATGTGGCTATGATTGTCTTCTTTACAAAACGCCATGAAAGTACAGTACCTCCACTTGTAAATAAATATCCAGTTTGAGATCGCCCAGTGTGAGGATCAGACATATACCCTGCATCTGCAAAACCAACCAAACTTATTTTCGATTTGTTAGTAAAATACAAACAATATCTTTTGTACCTTGAAGGAACAGATTTTTTTTTGTTTTACCCCATTCTAATGCCTCTTTGTTAGGCATCTTCCTAATAAATTTGAAGGAAATGATATATCTGGTCGTGTATGGCTTGCAAGAAACAGTAATGCACCAAAGGTAGTTCTTGATTAATGATTTCATCTCCATCTTTGGGAGGTCGGAATGGGTCTTTCTCCGCATCAAGTGGTCTTACAACCATTAGGATACTCAATGGATGTAAGTTTTCCATATAAAATTCTTTTAGTAGTTTACTATGTAAGTTTCTTGGTGCACAAGGATTCTACCCTTAAGGTCTTCAATTTGTAATCCAAGACAAAACTTTGTCTTTCTAAGGTTTTCGATTTGAAATTCTCTTTTCAAGTATTCAACCGCCTTTTGGAGCTCCCCTGGAATTCCAATTATATTAAGGTCATCAACGTATATGGTGATTATAACAAACTCAGATCCGGACCTTTTTTATAAAAAGAAATAGGCATATAGAATCATTTTTATAACCTTCTTTCAACAAATACTCACTAAGGCGATATACCACATACGCCCGAATTGTTTTAACCCATATAATGATTTGTTTAATTTATCTGAAATATGTTCTCAAGAACTGGATTTAGATGAGGTTGGCAATTTGAATCCTTCCGGGAGTTTCATGTAAATATCAGTAACAAGTGAGCCATAGAGGTAGGCTGTCACAACATCCATTAGACTCAAATCTATTGATGAGGCACTTGGTGTGGTGTTGTCCGGATCAAGGCTTCTCAAGTATAAGGATAAAACTTGTCAAAAGACGCTTGAGACCGTACACCACCCTTCAAAGTTAAGTCAATATACATGTATATGTATGTATAACAAGTATGTAAGCTCATAATGTGTATATATAGTTGGAGTATCAACTATAAGGATATAGTGGGACCTAGGAGTATTTTCCACAAGGGGGAAAATTCTAATATAGGAGAATGCGTGGATTGAGGCCAATGGGTCAGATCGCATTTGGACTTAACTCAATCTAGCATGATGTAGCTAGATTATAGTAGACTCACCCTTAATCCAATCGCCCATGCCCTATTATTTGTAAGTGATTATGTATAAGATGTTAGTAAATTATGTTGATGTACTTTGTGTCCGTCACTGTTCGAATAGGCTAGATAAAGCGTGTGTTGAATATTGTATACATTAGGTAAGAATGTGCGACCCACGTACGAACTGAAGGAAGTTTTCAGTGTCACTTCGTACGAAGTGCCACTATGTATGAAGTGCAATCAATTCGTACGAAGTGCTGCCACTTTGTACGAAGCATAGCCAGTTCGTACGAATTGCAAGATTTGTCTATATATAGGGTGGAGTGTTCATTTGTTTGTAAGTTTTTGCGCTCCCGGATGGGGAGGTGCTGTCGGATTCTCTCTAGGAACTCCGGCAGCTTGACAAGATGTATGCTCTTTCGGTATGAATGAATAACATATGACTTCCGCTGCTTCTACTTCTTTCTTAATAAGATTCTACCGAATTAGTGATTATACGCACTAACTTTCGTCTAGAACTGCCTGATCAGGACCTTCAATTGGTATCAGCTACGGTTATCACCTACGCTCATGAATTTGGACATTTATGGACTTAGGAGGGGGTTTAGACGTAAAACATCAAAATAAAGGACAATTCATGGACAAAAAGTAAAATTGAATGGATATGATTGTTAGAAAACCATTTTCGACCAGATCTATGGTGGAATCATCTCGAAATTCGAAGAAATAAAGATTCTACATCGAAAATCTAAAATGAGGCCAATTCGTACAAATTAACACATCCATTTCGTACGAATTAAGACATCCAGTTCGTACGAACTGACACATCCAATTTGTATGAAGTGAGCACGCCCAAAAAAATAAAAATTTGGTGATAGAAACTTTTTCGAGTTTTCGATGACCGAAACGAGATGTTTGGGGACACCGTCTGGAGATTAGAGTACAGATTTGATGATACGATCGCAAAATTGTGAAGATATTGGGGTAGTCACTGATACCGGTACAGAATGATGATCATTTGGTATAGTGATTGTTAATGGGCCTAAACGCTAAATCCGCATTTGTTGAAAACTTAATTTTCCAGATTTGAGGGGAAATTTCAGTGAAAAATTTGGTACGGTCAGAATTTACAAAAATGAGGGGTAATAAAAATTTCAAAGTATATATGAAGATTCCGACATTTTTGAAATTCGTGACTCTGCAACTGTATTCGGATGATTACCGACTGTAGATTATCTGGGAAATGCAGAGGATCTAGATTCATTTGTAAAGAGATCAAGTTGATGACTATTTTTCGTTAAAGCGGGGGTTACATAACTAAGTCTTGGAGGAGTTGTTTATCGGATTCTAAGGTCATGGTTGTGGATTGACACCTGAGTTGTTCGTATGTTTGCGGGTGCACACACGACTGCCTATCATTAACTCTGCAAGGTAAATGAACTATTTTCCAGACTAACCGCCAGAAAATAGGGATGTCTTGTAGTTTCAGTTGCCCCGGGGTGTACATGGTACCATGACTAAAGAATATGATATAATGGATCTTTCGGATAAAGCTGTGTACCAGCTGCTCACGAAATAGATTATGCTTGGGATTTCGTGATCACATGAAGTTCAGAATTTTCAGATTATAATACAGATTGATGCTTAAGGGTTTAAAAGCCTGATCTTCGATGTGGGGTTGATACATACACGACTGCTTATCTTTAACTCTGCAACGCAAATGAATTGTTTTCGTGAGTAATCCGGAAATGAGGATGTTTTGTAGTTTTAAGGCGTCCGCTTCAGCGGAGATAGCTATACATCTGTTATTGTGACTGTAGAGGAAGTATGTTATTTTGATCACAGATGAATGTTTCTCAAATTTGATGTGTTACCAGATGATTTGATTCCGATGAAGATTTGCTGATTGAGCAGATTACAGATTTGCTAATCAATCTTTCAGGAGTATGCCTAAACGCAATTACGGAAATCGGGATTTCAGTTTTTCGCGGATATTCAATGATTTGAAGTTTTCCAGTGTGGTGATTCGAAGTTTCTATCAATTTCTGGGGGATGATAGAGCATAGGAGAGATGCGCTAAACCGAACGTAGATGTGGTTATCGTTAAAACGGAGAATGCTGCATTAATTAGCTTCGAGTTGGTGATTATTCAAGAAAGTTTGTCACTCAAGCAAATCAGAGGAGGTCGGAAACTGTGCAACCAAAGACCTGAAGATTAATTCTGGAGAGATTATTTTCAGGGGGAATTGGTCCTTAATGAAGATAATGCAAACCCGGATCATCAATTAAGGGGGAATTTGTTGACACGTGCTACGACATCGGCATATACTCTTGATTGATGTTGCAGAATATTCAAACACGGCTCAGAGATTTGAAGTTCAAGTTCAAGATCAAGATTCAACAGTAACGGACAAGGGGGAATTTGTTGATGTACTTTGTGTCTGTCACTGTTCCAATAGGCTAGATAATGCGTGTGTTGAATATTGTATAGATTAGATACGAACACGCACCCCACGTACGAACTGAATGAAGTTTTCAGTGTCACTTCGTACGAAGTGCTGCCACTTCGTACGAAGCATAGCCAGTTCGTACGAATTGCAAGCTTTATCTATACATAGGGTCGAGTGTTCATTTGTTTGTAAGTTTTTGCGCTCCCGAATGGGAAGGTGCTACCGGATTCACTCCAGGAACTCCGGCAGATTGACAAGATGTATTCTCTTTCGGTACGAATGAATAACATATGACTTTCGTTGCTTCTACTCCTTTCTTGTTCTAGTTGTATTTGAATGACTCATGTCTAGAGTGTTGGATTTAGATGTACGGACTAGATAAGTCAATGTTGTTGACCGAGCTATGACCCGTAAAACTTACATCTGGACATCGAATATTAAATCCACTTAACTTGATTAACTTGGTGATTACGAACAGTTAACGGAATGAATATATAATTATCCAGAACAATTATATATTCACGAGAACTAGATGTATTATTTATACGGGTTATAAATAATATGACATCTAACTATTTTATATAATCAAACTAAGTTTTTGGACTTCATATCGTGTCTGGGCTTAAATAAATTGCACTGGGCTTTGGTGCCCGAAAGGGAACTCATATTCATTAGGGTTTAAATAAATTGCATTGGGCTTTGTTTTTTGTTTTATTTCAGTTTTGGTTTTATGGTTTTGGTCCACTTTGATGGCTCAGAATTGTAATAGATTAGGGTTTTAATTTTCATTATGTATTTTATAAATATTATAATGCTGAAAACCCGAAGACAAAAATTGAAGACAATGAAGTTAGTAGGGGTTGCTCAAGATAAGAAGATGCATTTAAGTCTATTCTAGTGGTTGTTTGTGTGTTGTGACCCCCTGACCTAATTTGGTCTTGCTACATGTCTCTAATATTAAACAGTTTTTGGCCTTATGATTTACATATTTATTTTGCTATTGTGGTTACTTTAATTTTATAATTATTATAACATACCAACCTGATAACAAACTTTTAAAAAGGAGTTTTTAAAATGTTTTCCTTAGATAAAAACAAGTTCTAAACTATTTTTTACACCTTGTGAAAATTTTGTGATAAAACAAATAATCTGTTTAAAATAAAACATAAACACTAGATTTTTGAAATTTAAATATATTTTAACTCTCTAAAACCCATAACTTAATAGTTTTAACTATTAACTTTTGTTGGTTATTCAATTCGCGACAAACTTAGTTTAGTTAAGTCATTGAAAATTAAGTGTCTTGAGAGATTAAAGGGTTCATCACATTGTCACGAACATCATATAGTAAAACTGGCTTTTACGACCCTATTCAGTAAACACTAAAATTGGATCCCATATTTAAAATCAATAGTTTATGCCATCCTATTATATGGAACACTTGGAGAATAATATGAACCATCATTGTTTGGATCCACAACACACACTTGATGCATAGTCTATCCTCCCAAGGTGTAAAGGTTTCACATACAGCCCTTACACATGTACCTATTTTAGGGAAACTATTACGTTTTCTCTCTTGTTACATTCCACAGCTGTCTAAAGAGTGAAAGTGGGCATAGATGAGGCCAAACCTATCAATGCATTGATAAGAGTAGTCTTAGTGGCCTCATACTCGAGAGTTGTGCATTTATCACAATTGACACTCGTTGTCAGTCTGCCTGACCGGTTACTAATGTTGTATGCCTTTTGTAACACCTCAATCCGGATGGGTTGGCGTGTCACTTAAAAGTGGATCAGAACAAAAGTCATAATTCCATTGATTATACCAAAGTTGGGAATACATGACAAAAGTTAGAGCAAGCCTGAATGTCGAATATAGATTATTCTAGAAACATAAAGTTACTGGGCATCTTTCGATGATTCAAATTAATCCTAAGCATTAGTTTTCTCTCTTGACCCCGCCCAAGGTATCATGTGAACCTGAGGTGTACAAAAAGTTTACGGAATGAGCCGAATGCTGAGTACAGAATAATAGGCTAAAATAGCAATTAAATAATCAACTAAAATGATATCACTATATTTTGTAATGTAAACTGATAAGGAGCAAAACAATACAAGGCAAAGCATAACATATAACTGAACTGTATCGTATCTACGGATGTACCCATAAGCTAAACAGAGGTGACAACCACAAAGTCAGTCACATGAGCGGCATCCATCTCTAGAAACATACCTAGGATGTATCCATACGCCTCCTAGTCACTATATACCACACTTGTACTTGGTCATCGTGAACTGATAACTCCTTCATGGGAGGAGTTAGAGAGCTTAGGGTAGCAGATCTCAGATAACCAGAAATAAATATAACACTAACATTAACATATATTATAAGTAACAGAAACCCGATAATGAGCACAATATAATCATAAACTTATCGCATGTTGTCGACCCGAATAACAATTCAAATCAGAGTAAGAAATGAACGGACGGTCAAATGAACCGAGGCTCAAAGACGTTAGCGTTTTTGAGATGTGTATATATTTAAATATTACAAATAAGGATTTGTAGCAAACGAACCAGATAACAAAAGGAGAGGGTTAAGGTTCCGTACCTTGTTTCTTGATTTTTGTCTTATAAATAATAGTCTTGTTTAGCTATTCATATAATCCTACATTGTGCCCATATATTTCATAAGATTGTGTCCGTATATATATAAAGTATATTGAGAGAACTTGTCTAACCCATGACTAGTTTAATTGCCCAAGTTTGTTTAAGAACTCATATATATATATATATATATATATATATATATATATATATATATATATATATATATATATATATAGGGAGAGGATGAGAAAACTACATATAAATGAGAAAATTAAAAAAAAAACTAACTAAAAAAGCCTAAAAACATACATTTTTTTTACAATTTTTTTAAGAAAATTATATGCTTAAAGTTAGCTTCTAATTTTGGTTTAGCTTTTAGGGTTAGGTTTTTTGGAGATTTAGGATTAGGATTAGGTTTTTGGCGGGGGGAGGGAGGGGGTTTAGGTTTTTTGGGGGGTGCGGGTGGGGGGTTTAGGTTTTTTGGGGTCTATGTTACGGTTAGTTTTAGGTTTGTTTTTTTTAGGGGGGGTGGGGGGTTTAGGCTTTTGGTGGGAGAGTGGATTTAGGTTTTTGGGGATGGAAGTAGGGGGTTAGGTTTTTGGGGGGTGTCGGTGGGGGGTGGTTTAGGCTTTTCCGTATTAATGAACATGTGCAGTACAACTTTTTTTTTTTTTGAAAAAAAAAGTTTTCTTTTATACATTTTTTGTAGGGATTTTTAATAAAAAAATTCAAAAAATTATTATGTTTTTAGGCATTTTTAGTTAGTTTTTTTGGTTTTCTCATTTAAACTATTTTTCTCATGATCCATCCTATATATATATATATATATGTAGAAATGGGATCAGGAGAAAACGATTTGAAGTTTGAGAAAGGTGAGAACGAATCCTGGCCTAACACGTGGCAAAGGGGCGCTAAATTGTATGCGCGGCAAGAATGTCATTCTACAGTTTCCGTCCAATGAAACGCGTTTTCAATTCGTTTCGTACAAAGTTCCAAAAATTGGTTACTTCCTCCTCAAGCTTTCGAGACACTTGGCGTTTAACACGGATTCTGATTCACATAGTAATATTTGAAGATGGCGGTTTATATTTATTAATGTTGTTCATCATATATTCAATATTTTGGCGTTTGTATTATTAATTCGTATAATAAGTGTCATTTGTTTTTTAGGATTATTGTATTGTCTGTACAATTTCACAGAGTAATGTTTGAAGATGGCGTTTTATATTTATTAATGTTGTTCATCATTTATTCAATATTTTGGCGTTTGTATTATTAATTCGAATAATATTTGGCGTTTGTTTTTTAGGATTATTGTATTGCCTGTACAAATCCATATTCAACCTATGGTGTTTTCATTGTTTAATATCAATTCGTGTTTTCATGTGTTTTAATTATGTTTTACGATTTGTAAAAATTATTTTTACGTACATATGATTATTGTTGTAGATAGAAAGTAGATACTGGTGTTAATATATAAAAACCTTTCATTTATTCGTTGATTATTATGTTTATGTAGTTTTTGACTAATATGTGTTTAGTATTATGATGTGTACAACTTCTTATTGATCACCTTTCAATAAATGGCGTTTCAATTATGGCGTTTTAATCATTAAATGATGTGTTTGTTTTTCATCGATAATGTTTGTTCAGACGAGGGTGCTTCTTCGAGAACTGGTTTGCCAGTTGTCATTCCCGACGTTAGTGAGGAGATAAAGCCAAAAATAGATATGATACTCCCAAGCCTCGATGATGTTATTCAATGTATGTTATGTATGCGAAGGCTTGTGGTTTTTCTGTTAGGAAAGGTACTGTAAAGGTAAACGCCAAAGGATAAACACATATTAAGTATTATATGTGTACGGGATCTGGGGTGTATAAGGACAAGAAGGTTGATACGTTGGACCCTAATCAAAAGCAAAGGAATGTGCGATCCAATTTCTCCAAGAGGACTGATTGTGGAGCACAATTATGTGTTATATTTGAATCTGGATCATGGAAGGTCTATAAGTTTGTTGAGGAGCACAACCATGGTCTTGTTGTACAGCCTGATATACATTTTCTCCCGTCCGAACGACACCTCACTCAGCTCCAGAAGCATGTTATACATAGCATGTCTAAGTTGAATTTGGCACTCGTTAAGGTGTTTAATGTTATGAAGACTTGTTTTGGTGGTTTTGAAGTTGTTGGTGCAAGTAAAGTTAATTTTAAGAACTACAAAAGGCAAATCAACTTGTTTATAGGGGAATATGATGCTGAGATGGTTGTGAGACATTTGCATGAAAAAAGCAGTCCCAGCCTAATTTCTCGTATGATTACTTCACAGACGATGATAATCGTTTGAAGGGACTTTTTTGGTGTGATGATCAATGCAAACGTAATTACCACGTGTTTGGTGATGTGATTTTGTTTGACGCCACATATTGTTCCAACAAGTAAATATTTTTTCTATGTTTTTTGGCTTTTTCACCAATAGGATGCAATGGCATTTTATAGCAATTTATTTATAAATGACGTTTTTCATATGCAGATACTTTATGGTCTTTGTACCATTCACTAGTATAGACAATCACCATTGTAATGTTACATTTGGTGTTGCATTATTGGCGTCAGAAACGGCTGATACGTATATATGGTTGTTGAGAGTTTTTCTAAAAGTTGTTGGTTCACAACCAAAAGTTGTTGTCACTGATCAGGATCCAACAATGAAGAAGGCTATTTTTGTTGTATTTGTTGAAATGAGGCATCGGTTATGCATGTGGCACGTGATGCATAAACTGTCTCTAAAGGTTGATTTTATTATTCTCGTGTATTTGGCGTTTTAAGATATATGGCGTTCTATGTTAAGTGTATTATATTTTTAGTTATTTGTTCATATGGTATTTTAATTTTTTCATGGAGTTTTCGTGTTTTTATATAGGTTGGTGTTAGGCTATGCAATTCAACCAATTTCAAAGAACGTATTTGTGGTGTTGTGTGGACGGATGTTCTTAGTCCTGAAGAGTTTGAAACAGGATGGGAAGAGGTTATTAAAGAGTTCAGTCTAGAGGATAATGACTGGCTTTATGATATTTTTGCCCTTAGGGATTCTTGAATTCTTGCATATTATAGAATGGAGGAACTGTCGGGCCTTATACGTACGACATCTAGGTCGGAGAGTGGGAACCATTTTTTTGGCCAAGTTTGCAATTCCAAATCTACTCTTGTTGAGTTCATGACTCATTATGAGACTGCAATAGAAGGACATCGTCACACGCACCAGAAAAATGATCATGAATCTCGTTACAAACATCCCCAGTTGAAAAGTAATTATAAAGTTTTGGAGAACCAAGCTTCTGATATATACAACAAAACTATTTTTTGTGACATTCAAGCTGAGCTGATTGGGCTTGCGGATTGCATAAATCAACAGTACGAAGAGCAGGAGGATGGGTTTGTTAAGTTCTACATAAAGGACTTCATGTACATCCTTATTCGAGGTAAATAATGGCGTTTTCTGAGTATGGCATTTATGCAAGTTTTCAACATGGCGTTTTATGTATGTGTTTTCAACATTGCGTTTTATTTTGATTTAGTTTTTTTTATTGTTTTCTTTATACATACATTATGTGCATGGATTTTTATACATTTAACTCTCTTTTGGCGTTTTACAGGTATTTTACCGTAAGTCTGATTGCACCAGCACTTGCTCATGTAGGCGTTTTGAGCAGTTTGGTTTGCTATGCAGACATATATTTTATGTTTTGAGAAGTTTGGATATTAGGGAATTTCCAAAACAGTACATTTTGAACAGATGGCGTAAAGATTCTTCACCAAATTGCTCTTCAGATTGCTCAATGAATCGTGATTTTATCCAAACTAAGCTTGGTCCCGATGTGCAAACTATGATGCGAGAAATTATTTTTGCAACGGAGCATACTTTGAACCATTTATATGGTAATAAGGAGGAGCTATCCTTATTTAAGGATCATGTTCAATCTTATATGAAGAAAGTTCATGATATGCAGATTGTTGCTCCTCCTCCTCGTACTAGGGATAGATTTGCCGAAAGGTTCTGGATCTCGCAAGCGGTTAAAATCAAAACAGGAGGAAGCTATCAAAAAACAAAAACAAAAACAAAAACAAAAGGGAAAGCCGGGGCTAAAGAAAGACAATGCAAGAATTGTAAAACTTTTGAACACTATGCATCGACATGTTCGATGCCCGTAATAAAAAACACGGTCTTCGAGAGCAACTGAAGAGTATTCTGCTGTTTTTATTCATTATTTTTTACTAAATCTTTGAGCATGGTAGAATATACAACATATAATCATCTGGCGTTTTATTTTTTTTCATATACAACCTTTGAGCATGTTAGAACACACAATTTATGGGTTTGCCATCTAGGATTTTAGAACTGTTTGGAGTTTTTGAACCACTAAGTTGAGGATTTATCTCAATAAGATTTCACTGAATGAGATGGACAACATTGTTAATCATCATTTTGAAGGAATGATCTAATAATGTTGTACACCCCATTCAGCGAACTTTTATCGAGAATAAAACTAAATATCCAAGAATCGAGTTTTTACATACGGTGCAGTTGCTTTTTTGGTGTAATCAATTGAAGTGCCTGGGTTGTTTATATAAGGTGTTTTGGCACGTAGTTTGGGCGGGAAACCTTCTTCATAAATGTGGGTAATAAAGATGGGATGTTCCATCATTAGGTTACTATTTGTTCAACTTTACTCGTTAAATCTGCAAGCCATCAGTCCATTCATTATGACTGGCATTTTTTATTTATGGCGTTCTACCACCTCATAATTTAATTAGTTGAGATGTAATTATAATAAAGATGGCACGTCCCATCATACGTTACTTTTTGGTCAGCTTTATCTTTAAATCTGCAATCCATCAGTCGCTTCATTAAGTTTGGCATTCTCTTTGTATCGCGTTTTAGACTCTAACAATTTACTTAGATGAGATGAAATTATCTAGGGATGCCACGTCTCATCATTACGTTACTGTTTGATCAGCCTTATCTGTTTAATTCTGCAATCCATCAGTCCCTTCATTAAGTTTTTGGCGTGTTGTATGAATGGGGTTTTAGATTAAAAATTTTTGTAAACTATAATTTAACCACTATGGCGTTTTTTGAGACATCAACATTGGACATTAGACTTCATTATTTTTTTTATTAAAGGCATAGTTAGTTAGTTAGTGTGTATTTTTGGCGTTTTACATTTAAGTAGGGAAGTAAATTTAATATAAACCATTGAGAATGACATTCCACAAGGAAAAAAAATTAAAACTCTTCGTCAGAAGGGATCTGGTCTGAGAAGTATCCATCGCTCCCCTCGTCTTCATCTTCCGATTCCTTATCAAAATTCTCATCCAAATCTTTATTGTCATCATTTTCTTGTTCTTGAGGACTTTGACACCTCCATAAGAACATGTCAGTCAACAACGCCAATTTAATTGTCATGTTTGGGTTCAAACACGTAGCGCTGCATAGCTCTTGCATGAAGTCGAGTTTTTGTTCGGTCATGATGTTTTCAATTGGGTAGGTCTGCTGCTCAGCGTTGTCCCATACAACACTCACTAATTCGTTAACGCCAAGATTGGATCACTGGATTCATTGTTGGATTTGCAGCGTACAGACCGAATTTTCTGGTTAACCTTCTTATAACCGTCTGTGTTTTGTCACATAGGTTATCAAGTGGAATGCCAAGCGCTAGTATCCCCCTTTGATTTTCTCCATCCAAGTTTAGAATTGCTTGGGGGGTTTTCACAAACACCCTTCTTTTGTTGTCAAAGAGGATTACGAATTTATTGATTCTCTGGTTGAACCTCCATGAACAATGTTTGCCATCTGTCCCTTTTTTGGCGTGTTGGTGAAAAATGGCGTTTTCTGATTATGATCAATGGAATTGACGTTAACATCATTTATATAATGATGTGTTTGGCGCGTAGTTTTGGTGGGATTTTTTTATAATAAATGTTAGTAATAATTTTTCAGTTTCTTTTTGTTCAGCCTTTTACTTTTAACATTGTAACGCCATTAATTTGATTTGTCCCAACAGCTGATGGCGTTTTATATAAAATATGGCGTTTTATATGTCTTAATGGTGTTTTATATATAATTTGGCGTTTTATGCATGAGTATGGCGTTTTATGTGTTATTTGGCGTTTTATGTTATCGAAGTTAAAAGATCCTTTTACCCTTAATGAAGTGCGCCAACGTAATAAAGTTGGGGTTATTTACGAAAACACCACCATTCCAATCTAATCCATTGATTGTTTTGATCCAACGGCTGATGGCCGTTCTCATCGTTTTCACACTTCCCACCGTTTTCTCTAAATTCTAGCCCTATATATATATATATATATATTAGATTTTCTTAAACTAAAAGAAATAAGTATAACTATATATATATATTATATATTTGTATTTACTAATAAAACATAATGTTATTTTTAGTTATATAATCATAATAAAATAAGCAAATAAACATTAAATATAGGTTTAAATAAAATAAACATTAATTAAAATAAATTTTAGTCACAAGATTTGAACTTGTGACCTATATGTTATATGTAAAAAGACTTAACCAGTGAGCCACTTAATCCTTTATATTTTTTTATAAATCTGATTATTTAAATAAGAAATCTAATGTTATTAGTTATAAAATCTTATTAAAAAAATGTCACTAGTAAGGTTTGAACTCCAGACCTTTAGTTTCTAATTTCCAAGACTTAACCAGTTGGACTACACTACCTTTTGATATGCATTTTGAAATCTGGTGGGTTTAAATGCGAATCTGATGAAAATCTGATGTGTTTAAATATAAATCTGATGTACTAAAAATAATGCTTCTTGCAAGATTTGAACCCAAGGTTATTAGTTAAAGTCTTAATTAGTGGTCCATTTAATGATTTATGTTTGATTTATGAAATCTAATGTTTTATATAAGAAATCTGGTGCATTTAATTGAAAATCTGGTATTTTTATGAAAATCTGATGTTTATCAGAAAATCTGATGTAAATCTGATACTGCATCATATTCTGATGCATTATATCAGGATTCTGGTAAAAATATATGTCTCCAGCAGGATTCGAACTTGTGACCTCTGGGTTGTAAACTAGATGCTAAACCAACTAGGCTACATGAGCCATTGTGAATAAATAGATTCATTAATTATTTATTTACCCAGTTCACTGGTTTATCTTCTTATTCATCATCTTTTATACAAAACTAACATTTACATTATAAATTCTAGATTCCATTTTCATTACAGATTGACCTTAAAGTATCAAAATAAAGATTTAGTTTATGGTTACCCTGGTCAAAGACACGTTTCGGTTACGAGAGACGTCGTCGGAAAATACGTAAGTATCGTCGGAATTGGTATTTCTTCACTGGAAATGGTTTCGGGTGGTACGTTTTTCATGGTTAAAGCCTCTAGTGGTTTAGTAGAGATAATTAAATGGTTTAGTAGGCATAGTGGTGAATGAAAAGTAGCATCGGTATGGTGTTCGGTTTTGGTTATGGTTACCGAAACCGAGTTTTTCTTAGCTAGAGTTGATGGGAAAATGGTGTAGTGTTTGAAGGATGTTGGTGATGCTTTGCAAGAGGATCAAAACACTCTATTTATAGAGGGAAATGGAAGGTTCACATTGAGAAATGATATGCACCAAATGCAACATATAAATTATATCAAATAAGGTATAAAATCAACCCTTTTTAGTACTAATGTTGGAAAAAGTGCGTTTCTTTGTATACTTTTTATTTTCAGTATTAAAAGAGCTTAAATATACAAAAGGAACAAAATAACGGCAAAAATTAAAAAAATACGAAAGAAGGAAAGTTTATACATCATACCGACCCTCCAAGCTTCACCCCAAGACCAAAAACAACAAATCAGAAGACAAGCACGGGGTCGTGCCACCAAGGCATGGGGTCGTGCCCTACTCAAGATTCTAGAAAAAAAAAGACAATAGAAGTAGACAAGAGACACGGGGCCATGTCCCATGGACACGGGCCATGGTCAACTCCCATATTTAAATCTTGGATAGTACATCAAGTACAATAGCCACGGGGCCGTGCCATTAACACAGGGGGTCGTGCAAGCATCCAGAATGACACAGCTCATTAAATGAAGACAGGGAAGAAGGGACACAGGCTCGTGTAAAGCTTCTGTTTCCGACTATAAATAGGGGTGCTTGGCTTAATTGCATTCCATCCCTTGGTAAACCACTTCTCTCATACTCACCACCACAATACCACCATCGTCCACCATAATCGTTAGAGTTTAGAGTACATAGTAGTCTCGAGATCCAAGATTGATTGTAAGAGCCTTTGTCAAACTATGGTCATGCTTGGCTAATCTCTTACGTCAACCTTTTAGGTATTACTTTTGATTTCCAATCTTTGGTTAGCTTTTAAATTGGATTTTTATTAATGATTTTAATATCTAGTTTTTTTATATTGAAAATGAACTTTATTCTATCATTTCTTCATGTTTTGTTGATTCACTCATTCGTGTCTTTACGGTCTATATAAAACGCGTTAACCGCATCGAAGGGGGTTAGAAGGGTGGTTTGGGTAAAGTTCTTGCCTCGTTCAGTGTATAGATCCTGCGAGAACTTGATATAAGCTTATTATGATTTCCTTTGAGGCAGATAGCATCAAATTAGGGTAAGTAAGAACGGATTGAATCCCTTATAAATAAACTACTGTTAAAATTTTAAGCCTGCCTTGTTGGACTGTATCCCTGCTGACTTAAACCAATATGGCTGAGGGTAGCGTTGCCTCCAAAAGAGGGACATGCCACATTTTGTATTAATAACTTACTTATTTATCTTTCAATATTTCGGCCTTGCGGGACTGTATCCCTACTGACTCAGACCAATATGATCGAGGGTAGCGTTGCCTCCAAAAGAGGGACATGCCGCTCTAACTAAGATAATCTCTTAAAAAGCCTAAAGTGCATAAATCATCAAAGGATGCAAACAGATGAGTCGGAACCAAGTGATTCTACCTTGTCTATTTGTTTCTTTTATTTCTTTAGTTTCTTTCTTTATTTTACTTACTAAAAATCTTTTCTCAAAATTTGGTTAGATTAGATGTTGACGATAATCCGGTATTAAAAGCTCTTGTGTCCTTAGAGGACCTTGGTATCTTACCATCACTATACTATGCCAAAGATGGGTGCACTTGCAGCGTGTTCTAGAGAGTGATAGTGTTATATCATGTTTTATAAATTTAACGCTTAATAAATGAGAAAAAGTACTTAAAATTAGATTAAAATTATATACACCATCACTCACGTCAAGTTTTGGTGCCGTTGCCGGGGACACAAGGATTTTAAGAAAGTTTAAAATCAACGGCCTAGTCATTTTTTTCATTTTTCTGTCCAAATTCTTCTTTATTTTTCTAAAAAAAATCAGTTACAGAAGCTTTACACGGGGTTGTGCCACAATGACACGGGGCCGTGTCTAATCTGCGGAAACTGAAAACCAAACAAAACTTTTTTCACAAAAGGCTCACACGGGGCCGTGTTTCATTTGACACGGGGTCGTTTTAAAAACGCCCAGTACCGAATAAAACATAGTCCTAAGCATGAGGTCGTGTAAACTTTCTGTATTAAAAAAAAACTTTAATTTTCGAGAGTTGTAATCTTCTGGGTATTATCCAATAAATGTATTATTACATGGGAGATTATGACTACTACCATTATGATGATTATGAGGAACCATATTGTATCATATGTGGTGAATCCCATTCGATACAATTTTTTTTTTACTTTTTTCAACCATCAACCTCATACACAACATATGAGGAACCAAGGTTTGAGCTCCCAAAATCAAGCTTTGATTGGGACACTCCAGTGTTTAAACCAATTGTCCCGAATCCGAAAGCCTCATACAAAGTCTCAAGAACTTAGAATTCTTGATCAAGCAATCTCGTGCAAAAGAAGAGACCATTAGTACCAAAGAGCTAATCATAAAAGAGGTAAAACCTCAAGAGCTGATAAAGGAGGAACCACTCAAAGAAAACCCAACACGTGAAGGTGAAAGACCCGAACCAATTCATTTGGAAGGTTAGTCCTTAACGGTAAATTTCAAAGAGCAACAAAAAGACCTCCAAGAAATACACATCTTACAACCTTCTCTAGAAAATCATAGTTTGGTTCCATCCCATGCTAAGGTTTTAAAAGAGTTAACCACTAATCCTAACATCAAAGAAATAGCAAATATTAATTTAACTAAAGATCAAACCTCACTAATACAAGATGAACAAATAGGATTAAACATAAAACTGATAACATGTTTCATTCAAAACATCTATATTAGTAACATCTCAATAGACAAAGATCTTTGTGTTAATATAATTGCTTAGCTACATATTCGAAAGATTATGTATTGGCGATTTTCTTCCGATCAAAATTCCTATCATTTTGGCTACGAGAGTGATTGAAGATGTTCTCATTCAAACAAACCAAACAATTGTACCAACCGACTTTGTCATCTTAGATGATGCTCCACTCGTGTTGAGATAACCTTTCATTCAAACCTATCAAGCTTTGCTCAAATAAAAGCATCATGATCTTCCCACTAAACTTGGGGCCGACAAATGAAATTTTAATGAAAACAAATCAATGAAATTTCCAATCGGCAATGACGACCCCTTGTTGGAAGATGAAGTTGAGCCACCCGATACGGGGATCATAATGACCAATTCGTTGAAGAGGAAGCCGCTACCGAACAAACCATTTCGACCATCGACCACGATCATGAACCAAAGACAAAGACATCCATAGAAGACCCACCTTATCCAGAACTCAAAGAACTTCCAAAAGGCTTAGATTATGAATTCTTAGATAACAAAGGTATACTTCCCGTCATCATTTCCTTGTATCTAACTTTTCAAGAAAAAAATTACTTAATGTGCTTAAAAAACATAAAACGACAATTGCATGGAAATTAATGGACATCAAAAGAATTAGTCCTCATATGTGCACACACAAAATTCTAATGGAAGACGACTACAAAGCGGTACCACAAAGAAGGGTTAATCCTAATGTACAAGAAAATAACGAGCTCATACCATCAAGAACCGTCACCGGATGGAGAGTCTGCATCAACCATAGGAGATTCAATGAAGACACAAGGAAAGACCACTTTCCTTTGCCCTTTATTGATCAAATGTTAAAGCGATTATCCGGTCACAAATTCTATTGTTCTATAGACGGATTCTCAGGGTATTTCCAAATTCCTATCGCACCAGAAGACCAAGAGAAAACCACATTCACTTGTCCCTACAGAACCTTTGCATATCGACGCATGCCATATGGTCTATGCAACGCACCTGCAACATTCCAACGATGCATGGTGGCCCTTTTTCATGATATGATAGAAAAAACCATGGAAGTTTTCATGGATGATTTCTCTATCTTCGGTGATTCTTTTGACCAATGCCTCGATAACCTTGAATCAATGCTAACTAGATGTGAGGAGACCAACCTTGCCCTTAATTGGGAAAAGTGCCATTTTATGGTCATGGAGGGAATAGTACTTGGTCACAAAATCTCCAATGCACGAATGGAAGTCGATTGTGCAAAAATCGATACTATTTCCCAACTACCTCCTCCATCATCCGTTCGAGCCATCCGAAGCTTCCAAGAACATGCCAGATTCTATAGGTGATTTATCAGAGACTTTTCTAAAATCTCTCAACCTCTAACTAAACTACTTGAAAATTATGCCCATTCATCTTTGAGAAAGATTGCATGACAATCTTGCCCTTAAAGATATGCTAGTCAAGCACCAATCATCATTGCAGACTGGAGACTACCATTTGAAATCACGTGCGATGCAAGTGATTTTGCAGTTGGAGCAGTCTTGCGACAAAGAAAGGAAAAACACTTCCATCCCATATATTGCGCTAGCAAAACTCTTAATGACGCTCAAAAAAATTATACGACCACTGAAAAAGAGTTACTAGCTGTACTATTTGCATTTGATAAATTTCGTTCCTATCTTGTGCTCCCCAAAACTATAGTCTAGACGGACCATGATGCCATCTGATACCTTTTCAAAAAACAAGATGCAAAATCACGTCTTATCAGATGGATTCTTCTCCTTCAAGAATTTGACATAGAAATAAAAGATAAAAGAGGAGCAGAAAACATTGCCGATGTCCACCTGTCTCGTCTTGAAGACCCTGCTTTGGAAGATACTCGAGAAGAGTTCATCAATGAAAAATTCCCCATAGAATCCTTAGAAATGGTAGAGTATAGAGAAGAACCTTGGTACGCAGATTTTACTAACTACTTAGCTAGTGGCACCATCAGCCAAGGGTTGTCCTATCATTAGCGAAATAAATTCTTCGCTGATGTAAAACACTATTTTTTGGAAGACCCATACCTTTTCAAAATATGTGCAAACTAACTCATTCAACGATGCGTCCATGGTCGTGAAGCAAGACAAATTCTTTGCCATTGTCACGAAGGACCATGTGGAGGACATAATGGGATAGTCGGCATCGCACAAAAGGTGTACGATGCAAGATTTTATTGGCCCACAATACACAAAGATGCTTATGTATTGGTCAAAACATGTGATGCATGCCACCGAGCATGCAACATATCAAGAAGAAATGAAATGCCACATAATAGCATTCTTATTTGTGAGATCTTTGACGTCTGGGGACTGGATTTTATGGGACCATTCCCACCATCAAGCGGAAACAAATACATCTTAGTGGATGTCGACTACGTTTCTAAATGGGCCTAGGCCGAAGCTCTTCCCACCAATGACGGAAGAATGGTAGTGGAATTCCTGAAAAAGCTATTCTCACGTTTTGGGACTCTTAAAGCCCTAATCAGTTATAGAGGAACCAACGATATGGGGTATACCACCGTCTCTTGATCACTTATCATCCTCAAACTAATGGTCAAGCCGAAGTAACAAGTCGAGGTTTAAAAAGAATCCTAGAAAAAATTGTGGGTCAAAATCGAAAAGAATGGGTAGACAAATTAGACGATGCTTTACGGGCATTTCGAACAACTTCTAAAACACCAATAGGAACCACACCATATAAGCTAGTCTATGGAAAAAATATCACCTCCCAGTAGAAATTGAACATAGAGCATATTGGGCACTAACAAATGTAAACTTAGACCAAGAAATTTCAGGTGAAGATTGCCTACACCAGTTAAATGAGTTAGACGAATTGAGAATTCACGCATATTCCAACTCAGAAATCTATAAGAACACTCAAAATGAACACACGATATATGTATAAGCGGACCTAAGGAATTCAAAGAAGGAGATCAAGTACTCCTCTTTAACTCTAGGTTACGACTTTCTCCGGGAAAACTTTAGTCTCGATGGTCCGGACCTTTTACCATCACCAAAGTTTACTCTCACGGTGCAATAGATATTAAGCCTCCAAACGGAGAACCATTTAAAATTAATGGACAAAGTCTTAAATTCTATGAAGGATTCCTCGAGGATGAAGAAATGGAAATAACCTTGCAAGAGATAGATAAGTAACGAGAGAATAATAACAACTTGTATATATTTATTTGCTTTTTATAATCATCCATCTTGCAGGTTTGTCGTGAAAAGATCACGCCAAAAAGTCATCATACCAGGTAAAACAAGCCGAGGAATCAAGCTATAGAGAAACGACCAATTTTTTTTAAATAAAAAAAGAGGAAGACACGGGGCTGTGCCTCTTAGGCACAGGGTCGTGTCAAAACTGCAGACGTGATATAACCCTTTTCTTAGCAGTTTCACTTTCATAACTAACACGGGTTGTTTCTCTGAACCATCGGTTCCTCACGTTCTCCTGCAACTTTTCGACAATTTCTTCACACCAAACTCTGCAAGGTATGTTCCTAACAACTAGATTAGTTCGATTTATGTTTTGCATGTTAAATAACATCAAGATTTAGGGGAAAACTAGGGTTCTTGAACTTGACCTGTGTCGATCTAAAATTCCGATCTTGTTAGTAGTAGATAGTAGAAGTATTTTGAAGATTAAATCATCAAACAATTTTGAAAAAATCAGAAATGTTCAACCGATTTTAGTAAACCCTTGTTCTTGAACAACAAAAAGAAACTAAAAGTTGAAGGGTGAAATGGGTTGGTAACTTGAAATTGATACTTGGGGACTATTTTTCGGGGTATACCGCACATAGGGGACTAAAAATTTTGGACTTTTCGAGGCCAGCTCGAAAAAGTTGGATTTTTGGCAAAACAGTAAGTTCACACAGGGTCGTGCCTCTGAGGCACGAGGCCGTGTGCAGACCCCTGTTTCTCAGTTTTTCAAACTGTTTAAATGTTCGTTCTTTGCAGGAAATGCCCCCCCCCCAAATGTCTCAGGTTCAAATCATAACATGCACATTGCGAGGCACGAATGGAGATACTCAAGGAACGCAACGAAGAGACACCCAGGCAAGTTTTTTATGACACCTTGGTTACCGTGGGCAAAGAGAACGCTACGACAACCTAGTGACAGGACCCCTTCAACTCTTTCTTGAGGCACCACTTCAATCAGTTCATGAATTCAACCTTGAATTCTTGAGCACACTTTCCCTCAAGAAAGACATCAAAGATATTTTTGATCATGAAGCGGTTACATTCAGATGTGGCGGTAGTTGGTATGGTATTTCAGTGGCTAAATTTGGTGTAGATGTGGGGATCTACACCGAAGAAGAGGTTGGCGAGCCCGTCTTCACGGATAGCATTTTTGAGTTGCCCGACAATACAAGAAACACATTCTGGGCACATAGAGGAGACGGGATATACAACACAAGTCACACCAAGGGTACCAAAATAGGGGACCCGCTCATTCGCTACATACATCGGGTCCTAAGCAGTACACTGTGTTAGAGGAAAGATAGCGAGGGCGTTGTTAATCTTCGAGAGCTCACTTGCCTTTACTGCATCCTGAACCAACAGCCCCTCAACATCGTCTACATGTTGTTGAAGAATATGGCCTCAAATGCCAGAGCCACACATCCGACGCCTATATTCTTTGGTGGCTGGATCGCCCAGGTCTACAAGACCTACGTTGGACGCACCCCATGAAGCTTTACAAAAGGGGTTAGCATCACTTGAGCCGACATCAGCCTATGCCGTAGCTTGAACCTCATCGTAGACTACAAAAACGGGCTTCTACGCTTCAAAGACAACGAAGGAAAAGTTTGGAGCCTGAACTATCCGAATCAAGTCCTCACATTACTCCTATGGTTTCACTCCGGGATCCTCCTCCCAAGGAGGGTGTGACTTTCCTAACATGCACACTTTGTATAATATCATGCAGGAAACACTTCAGTATCCCGAAACGCCTTCAACTTGGGCCAAAGCACGAGCACCCGAGTCGGCGGCATAGTGAGAAACATTGCCTCTATGTGATCGGACATCACCTACATTCGGGAGCACATGGCGTACCAGGATGTCGAGGGGGAGGGCGAGGACATGGACTCGGATGAGGAAATGATGGTGAAGGTGGTGGCATGGTGGCGACGTGACTGGTTAACTCTTTCCTCTCTTTGAATGATGGTGATGATCGTGGGTCACGACCCGTTTGAACAATTTACTTTTTTGCACTTTTTATTTTTATGTTTGTGTGATGGATGTTAAACTAAATGATTGTAATTTAGGATTTTTATTTTTCTTGTTAGATTGTTGTTGTTGTGGTATGAATAAGCTTAAATGTACCTTGGGATGCTTGGATCCACCAAGAATAAGAAACCCCAAACCCGAAACAGGAAGCCCAACACTTTAACCACCTTTTTCTTAAACGAACAGTAGCTTCACATGGGGCCTTGTCTCCTAGACACGCCCCCGTGCCTCTTCGTTGCTGAAACATTTTTTCTTCTGGACTTTCTACACGGGGTCGTGCTTCTTTGACACGCCCCTTGTCAACCTTCTATAAGTTTTGCTAAAAACATGTTACTACCACTTTTTACATGGGGTAGTGTCCCCAAGAGACGCCCCTGTGTCTAGTGCTTGACTTTTGAAAAATTTGTTGTTTTAAACCCACATTTACCCATTTAATTTAGAAAACCAAGTTCTAAAAATTCAGGTTTTTACAAGTTAACAACCGACAGCGTCGTGATAAAAAGAACCGTATAAGAAAAATTTATAAAAAGGCATGACAATATTTTTAAATTTTGATTGTATATATTTTTTCACACTTTTTCCTTTTTCCCACAAATTGTGAGTTTTGAGCCATTACCGAGCATTGAATATCATATATTTACTAAATTCTCACTTTTCATCTCTTGTGTGAATAGCCCGTACGGTTCTTACAAATCTAGAACTTGACAAGACAATACATTCCCGGTCCTTACCAACTAATCAAGTAAGTAAATGATTTAGGCATTAGGACTATAAACATTTTTTTCTTTTTTAACCTTATTTTCTCCTTATCTCCCAAAAAACAAAATTTTCCATTAGTCAACCCCTTTCAGCCTAAACCTTTCATTTGAAAACCCGCAAAATACAATTTTACATAAATCACCCACCCAAAACCGATTTATTTCTACATCCCCTTATTTTTGTAAAATTCGGTTCTTTTAAAATACACAAAAATATGTGACTTAGTTATCTTGTGAATATTTATTCTATGACAAAAAATCTACTTGCTTGAAATAAATTAAGCAAATTTGTTGCTTAAAATCTTTAGTTGTACATAAGTCACAAATAAATAAATTTTTCAAAAAAAAAAAAAACTGACATTTTACACCTTTAGCCACTTTTCAAATAAAACTATCCTACCCCTAACCAAAAACCTACCCTTTAAAGGTCCTCTTGATATTTACAAAGATTATGTTAAAAAGGAGGAGGTTTGATTACTTGTCAAGCATATGGTTGGAGTAAGTTCCATACCGGGACTGAGCATTTCACTTATATATCTTCGGCAGAGTGTTGAGTGATCACTTGTGAGGTGTGTGAATTTGTATATAACTTAATGGAATTTTAGAAAGCATGTTATGCCCAAAAATATTTATTTTTCGGTGTTCTAAATCAATCATGTCTAATAGAATTGTAAATAAAATAACGGCAAAAAACCAGCATAAATACGAAAGAAGGAAAATGGATACATCATACCGACCCTCCAAGCTTCACCCCAAGACCAAAAACAACAAATCAGAAGAAAGCACGGGGTTGTGCCCTACTCAAGATTCTAGAAAAGAAAAGACAAACAGAAGCAGACAAGAGACATGGGGTCGTGTCCCATGGACACAGGGTGGTCAACTCCCAGATATGCAAATCTTGGATAGTACAGCAAGTACAATAGCCACATGGCCATGCCGTTGACACACCGGGCCGTGCAAGCATCCGAACTGACACAGCTCATTAAATGAAGACAGGGAAGAAGGGGACACGGGGTCGTGCCCACCGGGCACGCGGCCGTTTAAAGCTTCTGTTTCCAACTATAAATAGGGGTGGTTGGCTCAATTGCATCAATCCCTTGGCAAACCACTTCTCTCATACCCGCCACCACTCCACGACCACAATACCACCACCATCCACCATAATCGTTAGAGTTTAGAGTACGTAGTAGTCTTGGGATCCAAGATTTATTGTAAGAGCCTTTGTCAAACTATGGCCATGCTTGGCTAATCTCTTACATCACTTGGAGAAGACAAAATCTTTTAGGTATTACTTTTGATTTCCAATCTTTGGTTAGCTTTATAATTGAGTTTGTACTAATGACTTTAATATCTAGTTTTTTTCTATTGCATCTCTTCATGTTTTATTGAGTCACTCATTCCTGTCTTTACGGTCCGTATAAAGCGTGTTAACTGCCTGCAGGGGGTTAGAAGGGTGGTTTGGGTAAAGTTCTTGTCTCGTTCAGTGTATAGATCATGCGAGGACTTGATTCAAGCTTATTAGGACTTCCTTTGAAGCAGATAGCATCAAATCGAGGGAAGTAAGAACGGCTTGAATGCCTTATAGATAAACTACTATTATATTTTTAAACCGACCCTGCGAGATTTTATCCCTGTTGACTCAGACCAATATGGCTGAGGGTAGCGTTGCCTCCAAAAGAGGGACATACCACATTCTGCATTAATAACTTACTTAATTATTTTTCAATATTTCGGCTTTGTGGGATTGTATCCCTGCTGACTCCAATCAATATGACCGTGGGTAGCGTTGCCTCCAAAAGAGGGACATGCCACTATAACTAAGATAATCTCTTAAAAAACCCAAAAGTGCAGAAATCATCAAAGGATACATAAAAGATGAGTCGAAACCAAGTGATTCTATCTTGTCTATTTGCTTCTTTTATTTCTTTAGTTTCTTTCTTTATTTTACTTATTAAAAATCTTTTCTCAAAATTTGGTTAGATTAAACGTTGACGATAATCGGTATTTAAAGCTCTTGTGTTCTTGGACGACCTCGGTATCTTACTATCAGTATACTACGCCAACGATGGGTGCACTTGCCCTAGCATGTTGTAGAGAGTGATAGTGTTATATCTTGTTTTATAAATTTAAAGCTTGATAAAGGAGAAAGGGTACTTAAAATACATTAAAAATATACACACCCTCGCTCACGTCAAGAAAGTTTGGAGATATATTATTAAAAGTCAATTTGCATGAAATAATTAATGCATATAATATTTTATTCAAATAAATTCTCATCCATTCATTTCACACAATGATATATAAGTTGTCTGACAACTTCACTTTTCTTTACAATTGAAATTTTCTCATTTGCAGAGATTGTATTAATATATATATATATATATATATATATATATATATATATATATATTATTTGTAATTAGTATAATATTATTATTAATAATATTTGGTTATTACACCTTTTGTAACTGATATATCTAGATTCTCATTCCTAATCTTATTACTGTAAATGGGTCATTAATTAATAAGGAATTAAACATCGATAATACTAATTATAGCTCTTTTGCTTATTTAACAAATGTATGATGAAAACAACTCCTCCATCGCGCTCAAATCTATTCTTGAGAAAAAAAGCTTAATAGCACCAACTTTCTTAAATGGCACCGTAATATGAGAGTAGTTCTCAGGTTGGCGAAAAAGCTATATGTTCTAGATGGCCTAGTCCCTATCGAGCCCGTAAATAATACAGCTGCTATTCGTAAGGCACAGGAAAAGCATAGTGAGGATGTCACTGAGGTAGCCTGCCTTATATAAGCCACTATGTCTCGTGGTCTCAAGAAGAACAGGAAGACATAGATGCATTTGACATGATTAAACAAATTAAAAGCATGTTCTAGAAACAAGCCCAACAAGAACGCTATGACACCATGAAGCAACTCATAAGCTGCAAAATGTAAGAGGGTCGTTGGTTAGTACTCATGTGCCTAAGATGGAAGGGTACATCGAGTAAATGAACAAACTTGGTCATCCTTTGCAGGACGAAATGGCAACGGATTTCATCTTGACCTCTCTCCCTAGCTCTTATCACCAGTTCATAAAGAATTTCAATATGAATGCTTGGGTGAAGACTGTGCTTGAGCTCCACTGTATGCTCATAACAACCGACATGAATATTCCCAATAAAACTAACCATGATTTGATGTTAAGATCTGCTGGTGTTAAGAAGCCCAACCCCAAGAAAATGGAGTTATAACAATAAATGCAAGAAGAAAGTTAACGTTGCTGCCAAATCTGCCACCACCAACAATAAGTAAAGCACACATAAAAAGGCTCCAATTCAAGGGGATTCTTGAATACACTGGACATGTTTCCTTTGATAATTGTGAGTCTTACTTAACTGGCAAACTCACTATGGATCCGTTCACCCATGTTAGTGAATGATCCAATGATCTACTAGGACTCATACACACTGATGTATGTGGTCCTTTTAGAACCATAACTTGAAATCATGAAATGTACTTTGTTTGATTCCTCGACGATTGTAGTCGATATGCTTATGTCTATCTCATGAAGCATCTCAACTAGTTTCCAAACGAAGTAGAAAACCAACTTAGTAGAATGAGTAAAACACTATGATCAGATCGAGTTGGTGAATACCTCAGCTTAGAATTCCCCAATAGTCTAAAAGAGTGTGGAATAATTTCACAGGCCACTCCACCTGGAACACCCCAACTTAATGACGTGAGCGAGAGGATAAATCGAACCCAACTTAATATGGTCTGATTGATGATGCGTAGAACCAACTTTCCTCACTCCTTGTAGGATCCTGCTCTTGTGACCACCACCCACATTGTTAAACTGGCACTCACTAAGAAGGTAAACAGAACTCCATATTAGATATGGCATGGGCGTAACCTCATTTTGGATTCCCTTAGAGTATAGGAATGTGATACATATTCACTAGCGATTCTGATGATAAGCTCGATCCTCGAGGTGAAAAGGTTGTTTTCATCGGATACTATAACATAAGAAGATATTATTTCTACCATCTCGATGCAAATGTTATTTCCATTAAAAGCAATCGACACTTCTTCGAGGAAGAACTTCTTGATCGAGGAAATGGAAGCAATATTGTCGTTTTAGAAAAAAATTGAGAATCACAAAAAATCTCTGATGAAGTCAGAGCATTTGAACAACAACAAGTTGTCATCAGAGAACCAGGCACCAATACAAGCATTCACAGAAGTAGCAAGACTCAAAAAGAACCTGACAGGTACCTTTGGCATCTTGAGGGGGTTGAAGTCCTGGTAGTAGGTGAGTCTAATAACGAACCTGATAACTACAAAACTTTTATCTCAAATCCTGAATCTGTGAAATGGCTAGAAGCCATGAACGCTGAGATGCAATCTATGCCTGAAAATCAAGTCTGGGACTTGGTTCAGCTACCCCTTGAATCTCGGGCAGTAGGGGCAAATGGGTTTTCAAGAGAAAAACCGACATACATGGAAATGTATACATCTATAAAGCACAGCTAGTTGTGAAAGGTTTCACTTAAACTAAAGGTGATGACAATATTGAAACCTTCTCGACCGTTGGTATGATCAAATCAATTAGGATATTGCTTGCCATAGCCGCATACTATGACGACGATATATGGAAATGGATGTCAAAACCACTATTCTTAATGGGCATATCTCTGAAGATGTCTATATGGTTCATCCAAACAGTTTTGTTGATTCAAAATATCCTAATAGGGTGTGCAAACTGAAAAGGGTACATTTATGGACTCAAACCGGCATCTCGTAGCTGAACCTTCGTTTTGACAAAAAGATCAAGAGTTTGGTTTTGTCAAGAATGAAAATCAGCCTTGTGTTTACAGAAAGGCTAGTGGGAATAATATCATTCCTTATACTGTATGTGGATGATATACTGATCATTGAAAGCAACATCCTGATGCTTAACAAAGTTAAACGCTGATCGAGAAGTTGTTTGGCAATGAAAGATATTAAAGAAGCAGATTACATTCAAGTAATCAAGATCTGCAGGGATAGATTTAAATGACTTCTAAGGCTACGTCAAAGTACATACATAGACAAAATGATGACACGCTTTAAGATAGAAAGTTCAAAGAAAGGAGGTGTTCCTGTGACTAAAGGTATTGTGTTGAACAAATCGCAACCTCCTTCAATAGACATTGAAAGTAAGCGAATGGAAGAAGTTCCATATGCTTCAGCGATTGGTTCCATCATGTATGTTATGTTATGTATTAGACCTGACTTCTCGTATTCTTTTAGCATGACCATCCATTATTAGCAAAGTCCTAGCATAGCTAATTGGACTGCAATCAAGTACATTATGATGTACTTGAAAAGAACTAAAGATATGTTCTTAGTATTTGGAGGGGTGGAAGAAGAGCTTATTGTAAGATGTTACACTGATGCAAATAGATGACTCTCGCTCACAATCTGGTTTTTTATTCACTATAAATGGAGGAGCTATCTTATAAAAAAGCTGTGGTGGCGGATTTAACTATCGAATTTGAATAATAGGCGCATCAGATGTTGCAGAGGAAGGTGCTTGAATGATGAAATTCATAGCCTACCTCGATGTGGTTCCAAGCATTCAGAAATCCATCGAGATATTCTGTGATAACACAGGTGCTATTACTCAAGCCAAAGATCCCAAATTTTATCATAGGGCCAAAGACATTCTAAGAAAGTTCTACTATATACGGAAAATTATGGAACAGGGAGACATCGTGAAAAGCAAAGTAAGCACAACTCAAAACCTAGCAGATCGGTTTACTAAGCCCATGACTCAGAACAAGCATGATCAACACAAGGATGCTATCGGGCTTAAATTAGCTATATTTTGATTTAGTATTTGGATGTACGAACATTTAAACAGTACTTTTGAATTCATTTTTTATTTACAGGTTAAATGACTACTGAATCTTATAACTATGCTTGATTTTAATACGTTCAGTCTGTGAATCTTTTATTCTTAAATATCCATAGTCGATCAGACTCGTGGAAAAGACTCTGAATTAAGACTATTCCTGAATTTGCGCTCAAGTAGTTGACTCCCAAGTTCACATACATCATTGTGAATGACGTTGGATGTAACTCGCTTCAAATCGTCTTCATGGATTCTAGTCATAAGATGTTTTGATATTGGTATACTCATTAGTATACTCAGACCTAAGATACATATTGAAACTTCCATTTACCAAGGACTATTCTTTGATCATTGTCAACCGATGTCGTGTAACTGCCAGTCATAAAGACTTTGATTGGGAATAGTTCTGAAGTTCCGTGAGAGTTGTATGTAATCGATAGGGGATCCTGTACTCTTGATATGTAACAGTTAGGCATCGTGGCACCCTCGTTGATTCAAACTAGTGAAGTGTAAGGCCTTATCCAAACTGACTGTGTGTTTGGTTCGACCGCTATAAATCTTGATCAAGAACAATAATAATTGAACACCATATGAAAATGAATTGATCCATGTCTTGTTGATTCATTTGATATCTTTAACAAAAAGGATGAATGTCAATGATTGACATAAGTCTATTGTCTTGCCATAGTAAGTTGTTACTAAAACAAGATGTTTGGTTAATGACTATAAAGTATCATACCCAGGGGCGACAATTCTTGACACGACCCGCCAATGCGACCAGAACCTGAAATGAAAAAAACATGTTTGGGTCGACTAACTCAACCTGTTTTAAAAAACAGGTCGGGTTTGGGTTGACCCGTATTAAAAATGGCTTGGGTTCGGGTTGACCCGTATAAAAGGGGGTCGACCCATTAACCCGTTTAACTATTTAGAAAAAAATCTTTTATATTTTGGTTATAGTTTTTTCTGTTTCTATTTTACATGGTTAATTTTAATAATGTTAATTTTAACAAATTATACTATTTATTTGTCACACTCATACTCATTGTTAAACATGTTATCAATAACCCGCTTAAGACCCAACAACTCACTTATAAATCATCAACTTGTATGACTTATTAAAAATATGGGTTAAACGGGTCAGTTTCGGGTTGACCCAAATTTATATGGGTCGGGTTAGGGTTGAAATCTTTGACCCGAATCATAATATGGGTTGGGTTCGGGTTGAACATTTCAACCCGCCAACCCGCAACCCTTCAACCCACCAACCCGACATGATTGCCACCCCTAAGATTCATACCTTTTTGGAAGCAGCCATGTGCAGATAGAGCATTGTTGACTGTGTTATGATCTAAGTTTGAATTAGTTGTGATTTTTGTTTTCAAAAATGGAAAGTAGACGTAGAAATCAAAGTATAATGCAACCGAAATATATGGCAAACTTTTATCACAACAATGGTCGTTTGTTTTAATCATCATGCTTTCAAACTTATAGTTTTTGTATGTGAATCACAAACTCTTCCTTAGCCCAATAAGATCGTTTGAGTATTACAGAAATGCAGAGAACATGATAGGTGAATAATCTTTTTGATAGATAAATAAAACGGTACAAATGATCACATATTTATACTAGCACTTCTAACCTCTGAGAATCTTTGATGACGTTAGGGTTGATAGTGACATGTAACAAATATAACTAACTCTAAGGACTGCTCTACCTAAACTCTAATCAATGCCAAGCAGTGTTACATTGAACATAATACTATTATAGCTAAACATTGATCTTTATCCTCTGCTTGTGTTTTCTGGCAGACCTTTGATCTTGTCGTTTAGTGTTAGCAGATGATGAAGGCAGAGCTTAGGCAAGGCAGAGTTTATTGAACAAAGCTTGTAAACTCTGTTATCAGGACCAAACATCTGATGTGATTTTGGCTTTATATCATCTATTCCTTTTTTGCAGGGTTCAATCCCAACAATCTACCCCTTGAACAGATGATGCCAAAACACATTTATTCTTGATCTTTATTTCTCAATAAGAGTTCTCTTATTTTGCCTTTGAACTGAAGTTCAAAGTTAAGAGACTCTATATCATCCACATCCTTTTCAAGCTCCAAATTCATAAGATCTTGGAGGTCTTCTGCACCTAACCCATATGCATCCTCCATTTTCATTTCGGTAGCTTGGCCATCTGATTTGAGCAGGGTCAATTCATGGTTGTCTTTGTTGACCTTCCATTTTAGAATTTTTGGATCAGAAGGCTTTCTGGATTAGCTTATTATTGTTGAGATAGATGGTGGAAGTTGATGTGCAATCTTTGACAATGTTTCTCTTAACAGATCACTTGCATCATCAGTATGGAACTGGAGTTGATCTTTGATTCCTTCTTTAATGAGATCCAACTCATACATTTTCTCGTCTTCTTTTGACATCTCTCTCTGCCTTTTTCTTTGATTCAAGGCTAGAATGGAATGCGCAGATGTTGCAGATGACTTTTGAGAAGGTTAGGTCTGATGAGTTGTAACCTGTGATGGATATTCAGGCTTCTTTGGCAATGTAGGATCCGTCTTTCTTCTTTCTTCAAGCCTTTTGTATGTATCAATCACCTTAACCTCTAACCATCTTGTGATCTGATTCTTTGACCCGTAGTTTGCTGCTATCAGTTTTTCTTTCATTCTTTTGAGCTTTAACACTTTATCTGGCACATTCTTTTTGTACTTGTTCCAGTCTGGAGGAGTAGGCTTTTGAGTGGATCTTTTAATATTTCTTGCATTCTCACCACTTCTTGCTTCAAATGACTCACAGACCAGTCCTTGAATTGTGCTCTTGTAGCCTTGTGTTGTTTGTGTTGCATGATGTGTTCAATGTAATATGCTTTTAAGCTTTCATCATCTTTTTCTGATAGTCTTTTGCACAAGTCTCTTGAAAAATCCTTAAGTTTCCTGACTTTGCTCAACTGATACTGCATATGACTCTGCACCTCTCTATCAGAATTTCCCTACATATCTTTCTTAGTTATATCCTCTGCTTGTTTAGCTTTCAATTGCAGGAATTCATCCAAGTTCCTTGGTTTAGGATAACCTTCAATAGATGGGAAGTCCATTTTATCTGGATTTTCTCCAGAGAAGAAAGATTTGATCTCTTCTTTTACAGCTGGTAGATCTAGAGGAAACTGAGTAGATAGAGGAGCTGGTTGATCAGTGGTTTGAGGTCTTGCAGAGATGGGTTGTGATGATAATGGGAGTGGTGAATGAATGATGTTCTCATCTTCTATAACATTTGTCATTTTTCTTCTTTTAAAGATGAGTTTAGGTGATGATGGTTGTGGAATTCTTGTGGGTGTGGAGATTTGATTAGTGGTGGTTGGAAATGTGATCATGGCAGTGGTTTGGTTAACATCTACTATAACCACTGATGTATCAACAGATGTTGACACAACAGAAGTTGTAACATCTGTTGTGGTTGTGGATGGTGTTGCAGATGATGGTATTTGAGATTTTGTTGGAGCAGAGTTTGTCATTCGATTTTCAACATTTTTTGTTTTAGAAGGTGTGGATGTTGGTTGTCTTGTTTTTCTAACAGCCCTCTTCTTTTGTTGAGAAGTACCAACATCTTCTTTTTCCTTTTGTTGTGTAATCTTTTGCTCTACCAAAGCTCTGCTCCCATCTATTACCCTTTCCTTGTTTCTCTCCTTTTCCCTAGCCAAGATGTTCTGGCTTTCATCAATTTTCTTGGTGCTATCTGGCCTTGGGATAATCAGTGTTGGTCTTGAAGATGGATCTGTTTTGAGCTTTAGCACTTCTTTTTATTGAATTTCTCCCCCCTTTTTGGCATCATCTGTGTTAACCAGAATCACAGTGGGGGGAGAGTGCCTGTGGTTTGGAGTAGGTGAGCTTTGATTGCCTTTATATCTACAGAAGTATCCATGTATCTTGCATCAACCATGTTTCTGAGCTCTTGCATGTGATGTTTATCTTGTAGATTAGCATAGTGTTGTTTTTGTTGAAACAGAGGATACCTAACTTGTTGTAGCTCAGCAGTGGGTAGAACAGTGGATTGACCTTTGGATTGTGCTAACATCTACTTCATCAAACTCTTGATTTCATCCATAAAATTTTCAATCTTTGTAACTCTCTTCGTCAAATCCTTGTATTAAGCTCATCACCTAATCTAATAGGATCATCTGAACTCCTACCGACTTAGTAATTTTATCTGTGTTATCATGAGCAAAGGTTTCAAAACTTGCTTCAAACACAGATGTCCCTTTGTCTTGGTACTAGGGACTTCTAACTTTATCAGAGGATACCTTGGTAGCCTCAGCAGTTGTTGCCTTCAACAGAGTCTTATATATGTAACCACTGTCCAATTGAAAATTTGGGAGTTTTGCAATTGTAGTAGCTGCTCTTGTTGAACTATCACCAAGGGTTACTTGTAACCCAAGGGATGTAGCCTCTTCACTTGTTGATGGGTTAGTGTTGGTGCATATGTCTGTTGCCTACATCATTATGTATCGAGTCTGAGTGTATAGGGCTTAATATGTTAGAAACGAGGCGTATTTATGTGTGATAGAGGGCAAGTTCGCTTGAGAATGGTTATGAGAAGTCAAGTTCGACCGAACTTGACTAGGTCAAGTTTGCCCGAACTACTTCACTCTCTAGCGAACTTAGAAAACTATAAATAGGTGCCTTGGGATTTCATTTGTAATGTGGGGAGATTTTGGCACAGAGACGGCAAAGCTCTGTCGGATCCGGTTCTCGAATGTATTGAACTTTAGATCAATGAAAACAACATTTAAATGAGTAATTTTTGTTATTTGGTTAACTTGTCATTAGTTTCCGCCTAATCGGACAATAGATAACAAATCTAGGTTCCCGTGCTAATCGTGGACGTTCCTTCAATTGGTATCAGAGCCTGGATACCTAAATTTGCTGGAATCAAGACAAGAATTTCTCTATTTCATCTCCATTCTATCATTTTTCTTAACATTTTCACATACTTGATGATTTCATGGACAAAATCAGCTAAAATTGAATATGTCATGTAAAATACAGTTGTGATAAACCCCTGAGAGATTGGACAACAAATTCAAATGTTTTGATATCAAAAAGTTGAAAAAACCATGTTTTGGAAACAAGTTTCAGCCGAACTTAACACTAAGTTCGACCGAACTTAATTGAAATTCTTTGAGTTTTAATCAAGTTCGACCGAACTTGATTAGTTTTTCAAGATTTTGAGCTTAAGTCCGCTCGAACTTGTTGATTTTTGCTTGAAATTCTATCAAGTTAACTTGATATATTTCTAGTAAAGTTTCACTTAAGTTCGCCTGAACTTAGTTGTTTTTCTTTGAAATTCAAGTTTAAGTTCGACCGAACTTACAAGTTTCTTCTAAAAATCCTCAAGTCCGCTCGAAGGTTGATTTTTTTCTCAAAATCCCACATCAAGTTCGACCGAACTTGAGTGTTTGATAAAACTTTGGAAATTAATTCATCTAAATTCGACCGAACTGTGAAAATTTGAAATCAAAAAGTGTTTTCACACAAGTTCGACCGAACTTGTCTGTTTCTAATCGAATTTCGAGTGTTTTTGATCGTATTTTCAGATAAGTCTACGGATTGTCATAATGGAAGATTTCCACAACGTATTCGTATCTCAAATGGATTCTTCATCAAACGCTAGTGTTCTTGCGGCGAACCAGATGAATATTGACAACGAAATGGGTACTACGTCGAAACCGCCAAAGCTAATGAGCATGGATGAATTTGAAGGATGGAAAGAAAAATTTGTGAATTGGATACAAGCGAATCAATTCAACAGCTGGGTTGCAGTTGAGGATGGTTACAAATGGCCAAAGGATGAGCGTGATCAAGATCTTATGCTGAACAAGTTTTCAAATACCGACAAAGATAACTATGTTGCGGAGAAGAAAATGATCAGATTGATACAACAATCAGTGAAGGAAGATATCTTAATATTATTGCCAGAATATGACACTTAGCAAGAATTATGGAATCTCTTTGTGAAAAATTTAAAGGAAGTGATGAAATGATCAAAAACAAAAAGGCTTTAATCAAGAAGGAATTCGAGATCTTCACCATGATTAAATGAGAAACAATGAAGCAGATGATTGATAGATACTGTCACCTCATGGTCCAAATGCGGAGACATGATATCAAAAGATCTAATGAAGAGCAAATTGAAAAGCTGGCTGATGCACTTCCAGAAGGAGAATGGACAACATAGAATAGTCCATCTTGGAGACACTTCAAGTTGTCATCTTTCATTGACAAATTGGAAGGTCATGAAATGGAGTTGATGAAAATTGCTAAATCAAAGAATGCTAATGTTGTTCAAGATGTCGGTGTTTATTACAAAGGAGGTGTTCAAGATACTCCGATTCAAAGCCCGAAAATTCAAACAGCATTTAGTGCAAATACAAATTCTTCTCCAAATCAAAGTTTTCCATATGCTGGATATACAAGTGCTAGTTCAAGCTCTTCATTCCAAAATCAGACAAGTCAAGCAAATTCTGATTCAAATGTTTTCCAGTAATATAGCAGTTGATTTGAAGAATGTATTTCCAGAAAAAGTGGCTAAACAGCACATAGCACTTCTCGCTACCGTTCTCGAATCATATGAAAGTCTTATTGCTGGAAAGATCGGTAATCCAGAAATGACAGCAGAAGATTATGATCAGGTGGACGAAGAAGAGTTGGAACTGATGGATATCAAGTGGAGCCTTGCATCTATCATCAGAAGAGTTTCCAAATTTGTGGCACTCACTGGAAGGGATATTGGTAACTCAAGCAACAAGCTTGGTTTTGACAAATCTAAAGTCACATGCTTCAGGTGTCGACAAAAAGGACACTTCAAACGAGAATGTAGCAATCAAGAAGCAAGTGGAAACCAAAACCCTTTCGGCAGCAACAATTAGTACTACAGGAAAGCTCTTCAATACAAGCCATATCCAAAAAGAACACAAGTCGAAGTTGAAGATAAATCTGAAAAGAAAGCCGAACAAGCTCTTATTGCTAATGATGAAGAAGATGGTTTTGACTGGAACAGATACATTGGAAAGAAAACTGGTGTTGCTATGATAGCAGAGTTAGTGGATGAATCTGATACATCATATATTAACGCTGCTCTAGAAAATGTTGTTCTGGAAGGTTATAGGCAGAGAGCTGAGGAAGAAGAATTAGCTTACCTTGAAATGCAGAAACAAGAAGCATTGAAATCAGAGGCTGAAAAGGTAAATGCTAAGGTAAGTATGTCTGAAAAGGAGGTTGTGAAAGTTGTGGAGGTTGAAAAACCTTGCACAAAGTGCACAAATCCTTGTGAACCATGTCTTGATAAAGTCAAAGTCATAACAGAATTGACTGTACACAACGAATATTTTCGTTATGATTACAGAACCATAAAAGAAGCTTATGACAAAATATCAAGCAAATATAAATATGTTGAACATGCGAATAGTGAGCTTAACGCTAATGTAAAAATGTTAAATGCTACAGTTATTGAGAAACAAAAGACAATTAACATGTACATTAACACTATTGCTGAAATAAAGCATGAGTTTCACAGCATGAAAATAGAAACGGAATGGGTAAGACAACTTCTAAAGAGCTACACCACAAACGCGTATGTCATTGATCACATTTTACCTACGATTAAATCGGAGGAAAAAGGTGAGAAATCAAAGCGTAAAGAGTACGGATGTGTTCCTCCACCATTTCTTGCAAGTTATTCATGCAAGAAAGATGATGAGATTGAAAAGGCATTTAATCTACTTATTTTGTTAGATAAGAAAAATAAATTTCCTGAGAACATTGACGTAGACTTTACGAAATCAAACAATGACATTAAAGCGGTGGTAAAAAATGTGGTTAAAAATGTTTTGGGAAATGATTCTGACGAAGGCAGCTCTGAAAGCGCCAAATCAAGTTCGAACAACTCGGAATCACAATCTGAAGATGACGATACATCATCAGAACATGATCTAAGTGATGATCCTAATGTTGTCATGTACATGATTAAGGAATCTGATAGATTATACTTTGATGATAGTTTTCTGATTCGGAATGTGAGAGAAGATCAAGTTGACAAAATTTTCAAACTTGTAGAAATTTCATCAGATGATCTTGAAAAAAACGAGAAAAGATTTTACTCGAAACCCAAAAGGAATGCTAACAATTATCGAAAGTTTGGTGGTGATTTTCCTGAGCACAGGAGAGCAGGATTAGGTTTGGAGGTTGAAGGAGAAGAACCAAAGAAGAAGGAGAAACCAGCGTTCCAGGAATACAAAGGTAAGGATATAAAGTTTGTGTACGGAACGAGCACGGTTCAAGAGGAAAGCGTGATTAGTAAGCAATCGAATGATGAATTCAAGAAAGCAAAAGAACTTCGGGACAAGGCTAAGACCAAGTCACAAGTGGATTGAAACCCACTAGTGGAAATGGTTCTGATAATCGAACTTGCTTTAAATGCAATACTGTTGCTCATATTGCTCGCAAGTGTTTGAATCTAAAGCATGTGTTTCCATGAAGAAAAACTGGGTCAGAAGATGAAAAACAAAAACAATCAGAGATTGTAAATCTGATACAGAATCAATTAGAAACTATGAATCTAAAGATGAAGTGAAACCTAAAACGAGTTCAAAGTTTGAAAACTCAACATTTGAAAAAGGTGAAACTTCACAGTTAAATGAAAACAAAGATTCTAAGTTCTATATCAAGAAAGCTAGAAACAAACTACAATCTTGGGTTGCTAAGAAAAAGCTTTCATCATCAGAAAAACCAAAGTCTGTTGCTGATAAAACTGAAAATGTCAAAACAAACGAGTCAGTGATTAAACAGACAAAGAAAGAAAAGGACAAAATGTTTTCAGAATCGACATTGGACGAAATGTTTGATGATGATTTTGAATATGATGAAGAGTTAGAATATGGTTATGATGCTTATCAGTACAAACCTAAAACCAAAAAGGTTTGGGTTTCAATTTTCAAATAGTTGTTTCATGTGTAGGAGTCCCAAGATCCACTCTATCAAAGTTGATACAGGATAACGGAGCTCCATGAGTGTTTAACTTATCTAGAAAGTCATAATCTTTGACGTTTTTGAAATCACAAATGATTGAAAAAGAAAATTTTAAAATTTTTGGGAAAATCCACACCGTTAAACAGAATAGTGATGGTTATATTGAAAAATCATTTAAAATTTGATTTTCTACAAGTGATTCTTACAAAGTGGTTTCTATTAGTTGATGTTATCAAAGTTTAATGGTTTGTTCTGCTGACAGGTGATGATGCAGAAAATGAAATCAAAAGGATCGGACGACGAGTTCTCTTGATCCTCATTGGTTTGTTATATTTTTTAGAAAGAATATTTCTTTAAATCTAAAATCCAAAAAAAATATGTTTTTGATTTTAGGGGGAGTAAGAACATTTAGAAAAATAAAAAACATATGAAAAGGTTGAAAATCCAAAAACATTTGAAAATTTTAAAAAGTACAAAAACATTGAAAAAGACAAAAAGAATTTGGTTTTCAAAAGGAAATGATAGTACATCAGTGTACTATCACAGTATGCTAAAGAATTATACAGTTTAAAAGTGATAAACAAGTCTTACTGTGGATGTGTCGATAGGCTTTACACGTTCAGTAAATTGTTTCTGGGATATAAACTAAATTTTACAACTGCTTAATCTTGTGGATTAACACATCTTGGATATATGGACTTAGTACTCCGAAATTTCGATTGAAGGGTTTCCTGATTATGATACGAGGTCTTTATAGATAGTTGATATCTGGGGTATTATACAAGTTCTTCTGATTTTGCGGAAGCAATAGCCTAGAACTTCTATAATGCTTTTGCCATAAACCCCTAAGTGGAACACACCTTAAAGACGAGCCTTCATCTCTTTGTCTGTACGGTAGTACTAACCTGAGCTCTCAGGGCCTCGCATAACCTAGATACAGATATCAATTACGCTATACTCACCTGTAAGATGAAATCTAGGGAATCTGGATTCGGGAGTATATTCAAGAAGTGGGAACTATAGATAAGTCAAGTTTTATAATTCATATCTTAACATATCTTGGAACAATTGAGAAACGTGATAAAGTTTATGTCACACCCCGACCCGCAGCGGAATAAGAGTCGGGGCATAATTGGTTATCACCAAAGCTCATGATATTTACTAATATGTTTCATATTTATTAAATTCAAAATTTCATCCTCAATATTCCAAACATGTTCATACAATTACAAAGAAAGATAATCAACTAAACAATCCAAAGTCTAAACCAGTTTATTCTTCTAAGCCATCCTATGTGTTTCTTGCTGCAGCTGGATCACCTGTATCATGTGTAAAAATGGGATTTTTTGGGTCAACATAAGTTGGTGAGTGAACCTTGTTAGAAAAATATTTATTATTGATTTCTTGTTATATTTATTATGGAAAAATGTGCAATAATCATATGTGAGCAAACGTAAATAATCATACAATAACAATAACAACAACAAACAATAACATACAATAACAAAACAACTTGCATGAATGTATAACATGAATGATACTGTATATGTTGGCAACGTCGCGTTCACGCTCATAGGTAATGGGGAACGGACGGCCTATGATAAATGTCTGTGCGATCAAGGCTCAATCAAATGGAGCCGATCGTATGTTGGCAACGCCTAGTTCACGCTCATATGTAATGGGGAACAGCTCAACGCTCATATGTAATGGGGAGCGGCGGCCTATGATAATGTATGTACTGAAAATGATAAATTTAATCTAAATAATAACCACACAAACAGTTGATACATGATGAATACACATTTGTTCATGGATATGATGGATGCACAAGTCTTTTAAATGTAATAAATAATAAGACACATGATACACCCCAAAAACGTGATTAAAACGGGGAATTTGTAGAGATTCACTCACATTGGGTGCGTTCGGTTGAGGATGATGAAAGCGCACGAGTTTAGTGGATTGATCGACGAGAATTAACTAACCTAAATAATAACGAAAAGGTACGGTAAATGAGTGGATTTCATTAATAATTTTAATAAGATTTTTAGATATATTTTTTTTGTGAGTTTAAAGCTATTTTCTAACTTTAAAAACATTATTTTTAAGTATTTTTAATTGATTTTTAAATTAAATAAATAAATAAAAATATATAAAAAAATGTTGACTTTTGAGTTGACCATTGACCGTTGATTGTGAATGTTGACTGTTTGACCGGTTCGCTGGTGTGCAAGTGTGCGCCGGGTAAGGCTCGAACCCGAGACCTCCCGTACGCGCAGCTCTACCAATTGAGCTACGTGTCTAACCCGAAATATTTATGTTTTTAATTATATTTATATACTGTTTTAATTTATTCAAAATTCATTTATTTTTAAAAAAGGATTTAGTTATCGAACCGGTGCCGTCAACAGGTCTCGAACCCAGGACCTGTGATTTAGTGTTGCACACAGTCCACCGCTGGACTGTGTGTCTAACTTGGTTAATATACTGATTTTTATTATACTTAACATCTTCAGTGAGTTAACCCGGTTCAGTTCTAAAAAAAACATTTTTATTTCCGAGAATTGGGTCGTGATAGGAATCGAACTCGAGACGTATGCTTATTGTTTGCACACAGTCCACCGCTGGACTATGTGTCTAACCCGTTTATTATACTAATTTTAGTTAATCTTATAATCATAATCGACTTCGTCTTCTTCGCTCACGAACACAGACAACGATTAATCAACTGAACTTGCTTAATTCGATTAACAGGCGTATGAATGATTAAAATGTAACGGATAGGAAAAGGTTTTGGGAATGAACATACCGGAATGACGACTTTTCACAGAACTCCGACAATGTCATCGGCTCTGTTTTTATGAACTTCGTCTGAGCGGACCAATTAACAGTTTTGATTGATTAGATATGAAATTGAGTTACTAATCAATGATTAACAGGAGGTTTAGATGATCTTACCGATTAACAGCCTGATTTCGGAAATTCCAGCGATTTTCCGGCGAGTACAGAATATCCGGCAACGTCGTCTAGGATTGATTCTGGGTGATGGATTGATGTTAGTAATGTTCTAACAATGGATTGAAACAGAAGAGTCGAGGTATTTTACCGTTTTGATGAAAGACACGGTTTTCCGGCGAAAGTCCGGCGAGTTCAAAAAGTAATTCCGACGACCAGAAAATAGAGTAAACGTGAAATTAGAAGTTCTGGGAATGTAATTGAGTCGCGAGATGAGGATTTTGTTGAAGTAATGCAAGAAGTGAATGTTTTCGGTTTATAAAAACCGAACATCACATGAATTCAAGTTCATTAACGACTGAATTGATTTAAAATGTCGGTTTATCGGTTATGATCAAGAATCCGTGAGCACTCAAACGTCTTGGACGGTTGGAAGCCGATATCGGTTTCAGTTTGGCGCAACAGGTTGATTCACGGTTGTACATATGTTTTAATTGTTTCCTAGAACTCACAAAACATCAAGTGGCGGAGTGGTTATATGTGCGCGAGTTAAGTTGCAAGGCTCACCCGGCTGACCCGGGTTCGAATCCCGGCAGTCGGTTTTTTTTTTTTTCACTTTTTATCAATTATAGTTTTTACATTCTAATTTGTTTATTAATTATGCATCGTTTAAGATTAAAATAAACATAAATACGCAACGAAAAATTTATAACTTGATATTCGATTACAAACGAAGCAGGTTTGGAAAACCCGTTTTTTGACAAATGTTACAGTTTAAGTGGACAAACATATCGGCAATCTAGGTAAACGAGTTTAGAACTTAAAGTCTCAAAAAGGTCAACGGTACTGGTGATATGTCTCAAACAACTGATATGATCCTTAGACACGAATTCACAAAAAAATATGTCTGTAAATATGTTTGTACATAGTTTACTTTCTTAATTGCTTTCAGATAAAAATCAAAAAGATTTTCAGTATGTTTTAGCATAAACTTGCTAAAATACAAAAAGATTTTGTTTCTACATTAGTTTCAACGAGCCAATGTTGGAGAACGGATCTTCGAAGTCTGGTAAGAAAATCTGATAAATGTTTAAAAGTTCATTAATTTGAAACTTTAAAATCAGATTGTTCATAACGGTTTTTCAAACTGCGGTCATTAATTTGGACTTAGTTGATATATTTAGTTAATCAAGGTCATTAACTTGGACTTGATCAACTAAGTGGATTTTTACAAATCAAATGATAAAAATGTGAAAGTTGAAGGATTTAAATGTAAAATGTATTCAAGGTCATTAAGTTGAACTTGAAACAATTAAAACGTCTTTGAAAGGATTGAAGTGAGGATTATAGTTTGAAATGTTGATGGTACAAAATTTCAAAACAGTGAATCTGAAATGTTTATTTGAATGTCAGAATTTATTTAGACAGGTAGTAAAGTTTGAGGGGAGCTGGATAAAACATTGTCAAAAGATTTCAAAAAGCTCAAAGCTAGGGGGAGTTTGAAGTCTAAAGATCGAAGCAAAGGAGAGTCTGAGACTAAAGCTTAAAGCTAGGGGAGCATATTGATTAAAATTTTTTATAAAGACAAAAGCTCAAGAAAAAAGAAGAGGATATAAAGATCAAAATGATAAAGTTTATTCAAGAACTAAAGATTGGAAGACTCAGAAGATTTTAAAGTCAAAATGACTACGGCAACATCCAAGGGGGAGTCTGTTGGTGCATATGTCTGTTGCCTACGTCATTATGTATCGAGTCTGAGTGTATAGGGCTTAATATGTTAGAAACGAGGCGTATTTATGTGTGATAGAGGGCAAGTTCGCTTGAGAATGGTTATGAGAAGTCAAGTTCGGCCGAACTTGACTAGGTCAAGTTCGCCCGAACTACTTCACTCTCTAGCGAACTTAGAAAACTATAAATAGGTGCCTTGGGATTTCATTTGTAATGTGGGGAGATTTTGGCACAGAGACGGCAAAGCTCTGTCGGATCCGGTTCTCGAATGTATTGAACTTTATATCAATGAAAACAACATTTAAATGAGTAATTTTTGTTATTTGGTTAACTTGTCATTAGTTTCTGCCTAATTGGACAATAGATAACAAATTTAGGTTCCCGTGCTAATCATGGATGTTCCTTCAGTTAGCAAAGATTAAAGAATCAGACCCAATCACATTCAGAGGTAAATTCTCATTGATAGGTTGTTGCGAAGAGCTGGTTAGTGTCTGTTCCAAATCAATTGCATTCAACAAAGGTAATATGGTAGGTGGAAGTTTTATTGGTGAGGGTTGTGGTGTTGAAAGAGACATTGCCCTGGGAGAGGGGCTGCGGAAGATAGAGCCAAGTGGACCAAGAGCTTCAAACTTTGGTGTCCCTGTGTTTACAACCTTATCCTTTTGTGAGGATGAATGAGGAGTTTGGTAAGCAGGTGGAGATCTTTTTAACATCTGCTGTGAAGAAGTAGCAGCAGTGTTTTCAGATGAGTTTTGTGTTGCACAGGGTTATCTTTTGGGATCTCATCTTCCAGAAGTCCCTTGTTATTTCTTGGTTTGGTGGGCTTTTGGATTGTATCTTGGTTTTCTTTTTGGTGTGGGTTTTAAAGCACTGGTTGTAGTTCCCTATTCACCAAGAGCAGTGGGCTCAGTAGCAGGAGGTTGAGTTTGAACATTTTGTTCTTCTAAAACAGGCTCAGCCTCCTCTACTTGTGTTTTTGATTTTGATTGATTGGTGATGCAAGTAAAAGTTTCATGTGTAAGGCGGCCATGTGGTGTCGCAGACCCTTGTTTAACAGCATCACCAATCTTCTTTTGAAGATAAACACTTAGAAATCTTGGATGCATCAGACAAGGTGAGCGATCCTTTTGAATGTTTTCAAAATTTGTTACAAAGTCATTGAACAATACTTGGAAAAGTTAAAATCAGATTTTGTTAAAATAGCATAACCCAAGTATTGCATGTTCAAAGGTATCTCATTAAAAGCCATTGACTTGGCAGACATGCAGGTTAACAAAGTGTGGAAGAAAAACTTCATTTCTCCAGGAAATTGAGGTTTCTAGATAGTCTTACCTTTAAGTTGACCAACATACCCTCTTTCGATGAACTTGTGTTGTAAATCTGCGATTGGGAAGGTAGTGGCATGATTTAGGTCATTTAACCCAAAAACCTCTAAAATCGAAGCAGGTGTTACTTCCAACAATGTTTTCCCCACCATGGTAACAATAAGATAAGCCACCTTGTCTGTGTAATGAACCTTGGCGTTTACCCATAACTCCCTTAAAGATGTTCGGTAAATGGGAGCAGTAATTTGCATGAGCTCTTTGTATTTTGACTCTTTTAACGCTTTAATCATGGAATGATATTGCGTATTTGAGTTTGTTTCTTCAAAAATGCAACATAGTTGTGTGGGGTTTTAAAATTGAGGATCACTATGATCGAAGACGATGAAAACAGTTGTGAAAATGGAGAAGATTTGAGAGAAAACCGCTTTGAGAATTTTGAATTCGATACGGCAGAGGTAAAAACTCTTTTTGGGATAAAACAAGGTTTTATAAAGGGAAAAAGTGATGATGACATGGCAAAGATCTGACGGCTATCATTTGTCCACGTGTATCCTCTGATGGTGTATGGAAGACAGTTGTTATGGTAAACATTGTTTTGTGCCAATAGTGGATGGAAAGTAGTGTTTGGATTTTACACTATCAGTGGATAAGGTCAACGCAGTGGTTTGACCAATAAGAGGATACGCTTTGTACATTGGATAGATTTTCCAAGCCTATCAGTGTTTTGAAAGAGCAGTGGATTGAACAGACTTTTGAGATTTATTGAAAAACTTCAATTTTGGCTATTTTTAAGGATGGATTTTGATTTTCTAAAAACCTTTTATTGCTATTTACACATGGAACACAAGAATTTGTTTTCAATCCATGTTTAGCATTCCAATTCTAGAGATCAAACTTTCAAAAGTAGATGTATCTAATGCTTTGGTTAGAACATCTGCTAGTTGATCTTTAGTATGGACATGTTGTAAAGAAATCAAACCTTTTTCATAGCAATCTCTCACAAAATAATGTCTGATGTCAATATGCTTTGTTGTGGAGTGAGAGACATGATTTTTAATGATATTTTCAGCTTATGACTATCTATCTTGAGAGGAGTCTTAAAAGCAGTTACACCAAAATCCAGCAGCTGCTTCTGAAGCCACAAAAGTTGAGCAATGCAACTTGCAGCAGCAATGTATTCTGCCTCAACAGTGGATGTGGAAACTGCAACTTGCTTTTTGCTTTGCCAGGACAGTAGGCAATCACCTAGGAATTGAACTCCTCCTGATGTGGACTTCCTTGTGGTGTGGAAACCAGCAAAATCACTATCTGAGTAACCTGAAAGCTTAATGTTTCCATTAGCAGGATACCAGATACCAAGTGTGGAAGAACCTTTTAAGTATCTGAATATCCTCTTCACAGCAATTAAGTTTGACTTTCTAGGTGCTGACTGGGATCTGGCACAAACACATGTTGCAAACATGATATCTGGCCTAGAAGCAGTTAGGTACAATAAAGAACCAATCATACTTCTATAAAGAGTTTTGATCAACCAAGTCATCTTTGTCCTCAACAGTGACAAGCTTGGAGGTTGCCAAGGGTGTGCTGCAAGGTTTACAGTCATTCATATCAAATTTGTAAAGTAGTTCTTTAACATATTTATTTTGATGAATGAAAGTGCCATTGTGATTTTGTTTAATTTGAAGACCAAGAAAACATTGTAGCTCACCTATTGCACTCATTTCAAACTCAGCTGCCATGAGTTGTCTAAACTCTTCACACATGGCAGTGCATGTGGATCCAAATATGATGTCATCCACATAAATTTGGACAAGCACCAAATCTTTTCCTCTCCATTTCAAAAATAATGTTTTGTCAATTTTACCTCTTGAAAAATCCAATGGATAAGAGAAAAGTGGAAAGAGTTTCATACCGGCCTCTGGGTGCTTGTTTTAGACCATACAATGCTTTGTTTAACTTGTACACATGTTCAGGATAGAATGCGTCTTCAAATCCAGGAGGTTGACACACATACACTTCTTCCTTGATCTTTCCATACAAGAATGCACTTTTGATGTCCATTTGAAACACTTTGATGTTGTGGTTGGCAGCAAAAGCTAAGAACAGTCTGATAGCTTCTAACCTTGCTACAGGAGCAAAGGTTTCATCATAGTCAATGCCTTCTTCCTGTCTGTAGCCTTGAACGACGAGCCTTGCTTTTGACAACAATACCCCTTTCATCAGTTTTGTTTTTGAAGACCCACTTTGTGCCAATAGGACATACATCCTAAGGCAGTGGTACAAGTTCCCAGACTTGTTGTCTTTTAAACTGAAGGAGCTCCTCTTGCATTGCTTCTACCCAACTATTGTCTTTCAGTGCCTCTTGGTACTTGACAGGTTGTGTGAGTGATAGAAAACCAGCAAAGAGGCAAATGTTATGGGATTGGTTTCTTGTGAGCACTCCCTCATTTATGTTGCCAATAAATTGATCCAATGGATGACTTTTGAGGAAAATCAATTCACCTTGATATGGGACAATTGCATTTTGAGGAGAAGGTTGCAAATGTGTATCATCTGACCTAACCTCTGCTGGTGAATTTGAAGGTCCGGCCTCTGATTAGAATGGTGGTGGAGGTATGGGAGGTATGGATGTATGATTGTGTTGATTTTTGTCCAAATTGTGTGGACTTTTATCAACAGTGGTTTGGTTTTGAGAACTGGCAGAGGTTTATGGATCAACAATTGTTGAGCCAGCAGAGCTTTCACCATTGTTTCTAACATATGCTCCTCTGGTAGCATGACTGACTTTGAAGTTTGGAAGGACACAATCATATCCTTGATCTTGAAATGTTGGTTGTGATGTACCTGCATGGTTAGTCTTGACAGACACATCTTCAAATGTAAATTTTTCTAAATCAAACAATTCAGTAGGATTTGCTGGGATTTTCAATGAAGAAAGTTCATTGAACTTCACATTCAAAGTTTCTTCAACACACTTTGTCCTAGAGTTAGAAACTCTATAGGCTTCGGCATTGATTGAGTACCCCAGAAAATAACCACAATCAACTTTGGCTGTAAACTTTGAAATTGAATCTTTTAAGTTTTGAATGAAGCATGGACAACCAAAAACCTTTGAAATATGAGATCAGAGGTTTGATTTTGTAAAGAATTTCATAGGCAGTCTTTTGATGCCTGGGGTTAATCAAAACTCTGTTTTGAACATAGTAAGTAGTGTTTATAGCCTCTGCCCAGAAAGACAAGGGTAAACCTGAGTCTGCAAGCATAGTTCTTGCTGATTCAATTAAAGTTCTATTTTTCCTTTCAACCACCCCATTTTGTTATGGAGTTCTTGGGATGTTATATTGCCTAACAATCACTTTTGACTCACAGAAGGCATCCAACTCCCTGTTCCTAAACTCTGTCCCACTATCACTTCTAAAAGTTTTACTATAGGTCAAATTGCTTTTCAACTTATTTACAAAATTTTGCAAAATGCCACCAGTGTCATCTTTAGAATGCATGAAGAAAGTCCATGTAAACCTTGAAAAATCATCAACAATGACCAAATAATACCTTCTCTTTGTGGGATTCATGATTTTTATAGGGCCAAACAAATCCATGTGCAGCAATTGCAAGCACTGGGTTGTTTTGGACTCTTCAATGGACTTGTATGAGCTTTTATGTTGTTTACCTTTTAAACAGGAAACACAATGCTCTTCATAAGTAAATTGTTTTTGAGGTAAACCTTTGACAAGACTTTGTTTTGAGAGAGCGGAGATAGTTTTGAGATTTGTGTGCCCAAGTCTTCTATGCCATAGCTCTGTCTTTTTGTTTGAGGCAACTGAGAACAGGCATGCATTTGACATTGGGTTATCTTTCAACATATCCACCACATACACTTTGCCATTCCTATGAGCAACAAGTTGTGCTTTACAATCTGACATGTTTTCTTTGTAAAGAAGGGTCCATATCCTTTGTCACTCATTTGTGAAACACTCAGAAGATTGAATTTTAGATTGTCAATGAATAACATTTTCAAATTTGAGTTTCCCCAGCTTAAACACACCCAGACCACAACACCTTCCCTTTTGAATTATTACCAAATGATATATCACCCCCTCCATGAGCCATGAAATCTTTAAACAGGGCTTTACATCATGTCATGTGCATGGAGCCTCCACTATCTACATACCATAAACTATCAAGGCAAGTAGAAGCTCCCTGCACACAAGTAAATAATTAGTTCAGGTGGGTTTCCAAAGCCAAAATGGCTTTGGATGGGGTCACAGACTGTCCAATCTCAAATTCAGGAGAATGGTCAGTGGTTTGGATTTGTCTTTGTAACCACTGCAGCGAACCATTTTCTATCAGATGTTGGTAACCATGAGGATACCTATTGACTTTTAGCTTTGAGGATTTTTTGTAACCCTCATAGCTAAAAGGAACCTTTGGATAAATAGGTTGGCCATACCCTCTTGGATATCTGTTTGCAGGCGATGCATCTGTCACTTGTACCTCTTTGGGAACAGAGGTTTTGGTCAGTGCTTTAGTAACAGATGTTTCCACAGGTTCAAAGGTCTGCTTAGATTTATTTCTAGCAGAGCTTGAACTTTGATTTTCAAGAGCTTTTGTTTTGATCTCTTTTACCCTTTCATCATAGGTTTTAAGTTAAACACACTCCTGAGTCTTGTGATTTGTCTTTTCACAGATGATACATTTTGAGGAATTTGGGGTCACACAAGTTTTGTTAATGTCATAAGCTCTTAAAATAAAATAGTTTTCAGATACATGATTTCTTTTCTCACAAAAATTGCAAAACAAGTTTTTGACCTTTTCCTTCCTCCTTTTAACAGACTTCTTTTCAACAGATGTTGTAACATCTGCTGGAAGATCTTTAATAGGAATGACTCTTTGTCACACCCCAACCGATGGCGGAAACATCGGGATGAGACGAAAATGAGATTGCAAGAGACTTCATAACACTAATTGTGACAAGTTAATAAATTACTTTTTACGTTGCTTGAACTAGGAACACCACAAGTTTAAAATGAATATTGTACAATAAGTATTCAAATAAATAAATTTCATTTCATTAAAATGATTTTTGTACAAGTATTGGAATCGAGATACAACAAGATTGAAAGTAAATTAAAATACAACGAACATTAAAATTTAAATGCGTTTCTAGGCAATCCTACTAGATTCATCTGTCACAATCCCGCAACATGTAATAAAAGCATGGATTAGTATAAAGCACTGGCGAGCATACAAGTTTGAATATAAGTATATGCATAAAATTTTGCCTCAAATCCACATGGCATTTTATATTCAAGTTGAAACGAGCATACATGAATAATTTACGCATAGCAAATAGTATATAATTAAAATCTTTAACTAGCATGCATAACAACCTAAGCATAACAATATCATGAGAATACAAGTTGAAACTAACAAGCATAAACTACCTAAGCATAACAATGAACGTGTTCGATGGCTTGAGTATTTAGTTATAACCGATTGCATAACGTAGATTTTGTATACATGGTGCACCCAAAAATGCGTTAAAGCATAAAAAGGGTCGAGTATGCTCACGGTTTTGGAAAGCTTCCTTTGGTGATTCCGTGAAGAGTTGGAGGTTGGAGCTTCAAGCTTCCTTTAAAACACTTAGTGTTTTCTTTTAGAACTATTAGAGTTCTCTTCCTTACTTGAAAGATTTGAGAGAAGTAGAGAGGTTGAGAGAATAATGATTGGCACACTTAGTGTCCTTTTAGAATTCTTAGAATTCTTGATTTAGAGAGATTGAGAGAATTAGAGAGATGGAGAGAAGAATGGTGTGAAGAAAATGGTAGAAGGAGGTTAGTATTTATAGGTAGAGAAGGTGGAAAAGGGTGAAATATGATTGGTTAAAAAAGGTGGAAGAAGATTGATGAGGTGGAAAGATGATTGGTGTATTTCTTAGTATTTCTTGAGTATATATTATGTAATTGAGTATATAAAAAGTATAAAAGTATAATTCAACTATTGAGGATGTGCGTATAAGTATTTATACGTATAATTGTGTCGGTTTGCGTATAAATACGTATTTAAATGATCGGTTGTGTGAATAAAAAAAATATATAAAATATGAATTTTATTATGATTAACACCTCAAATTGTGAGATTGAAATTAAAATACGAATGTAAGGTTTCTAAAATTAGAATACGAATACGAACATTTTCAAAATAGACATACCGAAAATACGAGGCGTTACACTCTTGCTTTTGGTGCGTTACACCATCAATGGTTGTGAAGTCCATTGGCTTGAAATTTTCTAAAATGTCACACTCATCTGACCATGCGGGTTTGAACTGATATTTCTCAACTTCTTTAAAAGTTGAGGAACCCTCTGGTTTTTCCAAAATGATTTTGTTTCCATTCTTATCTGTGACTTTTATTTCTTCACCAGCCAAGTTTTTTGGGACAACTTCAACCAATCCAGAATCAATTTTAGCATCATTTTTAGAAATTTGATCATTGTTTTTAAAACCAATACCAAATTTTATGTTGCTCTTGATCTGTTTTTCCAACATGATCTCATAACCTTTACAAGACTCAACCCATTTTTCACATGTGATTTGTGTGGATTCTAACTCCTTTTTGCAAACTTGGTATTTCTCTACCATAGTTTGGAGTTGGTCTTTGGTTATGCTTGCCTCATGCTTCAGGCTGCTGATTTCAGAATCTTTGTTAACCAACTTTGTTTTCAACTCTTTTGTGAGTTTTTAAAATTTAGTCCGTCTTCCAAAATTTTGTTTCTAAGGTTTTCATTTACCTTTTTTATGTTTGCAAAAGCTATGATGCATTTTTTCAGAACATAGATCTTTGAGGATCTAGGGGGATACCTTAGAAGCAGCCATGAGAGCACAGTCACAATCATCTTCACACACATATGTATCCCATAGATCAGATAGAGAGTTATTTTCTTCATCAACAATATCTTTTGAAACCACTGCTTCATCACAACTTTTAAACTCATCAGACTTAGACACTTGTTCCACAGATTCATCACCTTCAACAATTGTCTCTAAGGCCATTAAACAAATATTTTCATTTTCAAATCATTTTTGGCCATAAGAGCAAAGTTTTCATCGGTTAATTCCTCTGGCAAACTACTCCAATCAACAAAGCCTTGAGTGAAAAATCTTTGCTGGTTAACCTCTGCTGGAGCAGTGGTTTGAGTAGTTTGAGTGCATGAGGTGCTTGTTGCACATGCACTTGAGGTGGTGGTGCTTGAACATATTGAATTTGTGGAACAGTGGTTTGAACATAATGCACCAGAACAGAGGTAGCAGGGTGTGCAAAATGAGCAGTGTTTTGAACTTGATGAGCAGGGGTATATTGGGAAAATGTCCATCTCTTCCAAATCAGATGGTTCAAAGTATTGCAGATCATTTAACTCAAAAGAGAGATTGTTAGAGGTTTGGCTTTCCCCACTTGCAGTAAATGCATAGTTGGGTGAGTAAGAATCAGGGTTAAAGTTTCCTCCAGAAGTTATATCAATAAAATGATCATAACCCTGATCCTTTCCACTGCCAGAACCCTCTTCTTGGCCAAATAGATATGTGTTACCCAAAGTGTAATCATCAGTTATTTTACCAGACTCTTGTAGCTTCTTTTTCTGGTTTTAACTTTCTCTCATAAGTGAGGAGTATGCCATGAAGCTGTGTGAGTGACATCTCTTTAAAACCAACAGATGTGCGTGTAACGTAAGCTACAGTGTCCCATTTTTCTGGTAACGATCAAAGGAAACGACTATTGACAGTCGAATTTGAGAATACAACGTTCACCAGTTTGAGTTCACTGATTAGACAGCTAAAACGTTCGAACAGTTGTGTTAACGACTCACCTTTGACGTGATAAAAGGTTTCATACTGATGATTCATAATTTCTCTATTGTTTTCGATAACCTCTTTAGTACCACCGACTTGCTCTTTTAGTGCATCCCACAACTCCTTTGCACTATTTCAGTGGAGCAGTCCAACATAGATTTTGTTGGGTAAGGCAGAAGCAACAATGCTAAACGCCTTAGCATCCAACTCTATTTTCTGGTAATCCCGGAGTATAGATCAAGGGTTTTTGGCACTTGAGTATTGGGATCCTCTATACTTGGAACCATTGGAATGTGAGGTCCAAATACAACAGATCGCCAACAACCGATGTTCTATTGAGCTAAAATGTGTCCCATCCGACGCTGCCATATGAAATATTCATTTCTTTTCAGCATCGGTGGTTTAAACATCGATCCAATGTTGGAAGTGGGTGTGTTTTGAGACATTTCTGATGGTTTTCAACAGATTTTTGTTTTAAAAGCTTTTAAATGCAGTAAAACTCTGCTTTCCACAAACTATCCAACGAATTCGCAGGGAGAGCTGATCTTTCAAATCAAATTGATAGTTAAATCAAATTTTGATTGACCAAGCTCTGGTACGAATTTTTAGGATCTAAGTTTGAATTAGTTGTGATTTTTGTTTCAAAAATGGAAAGTGAACGTAGAAATCAAAGTATAATGCAGCGAAAATATATGGAAAACTTTTATCACAACTAACAGTCGTTTGTTTTAATCATCATGCTTTCAAACTTATGGTTTTTGCATGTGAATCACAAACTCCCCCTTAGCCCAATAAGATCGTTTGAGTAGTACAGAAATGCAGAGAAGATGATAGGTGAATGATCTTTTTGATAGATAAATAAAACAGTACAAACGATCACATATTTATATATGAACTTCTAACCTCTGAGCATCTTTGATGACGTTAGGGTTGATAGTGACATGTAAAAAATAAAACTAACTCTATGGACTGCTCTACCTAAACTCTGATCAATGCCAAACACTGTTACATTGAATATAATACTATTATAGCTAAACACTGATCTCTATCCTCAGCTTGTGTCTTATGGCAGACCTTTGATCTTGTCGTTTAGTGTTAGCAGGTGATAGAAGGCAGAGCTTAGGCAAGGCAGAGTTTATTTAACAAAGCTTGTAAACTCTGTTATCAGAACCAAACATCTGATGTGATTTTGGCTTTATATCATCTGTTGCTTTTTGCAGGGTTCAATCCCAACAGACTGTCTGCGGTCAAGATTTTATTGAAGACCGTCCAAGTGGGGGATTGTTCGATTTAGATGTACGGACTCGATAAGTCAACGCTGCTGACTGAGCTATGACTCATAAGAGTTGCACCTTAGGCAACGAACATTAACTCCACTTAAGTTGATTAACTGGTTATCACGAAAAATTATCGGAACGAAATATGTAATTATCCAAAATAATTATATATTCACAAGAACTAAATGTATTATTTATACGGGTTATAATAATATGACGGTTAATTATTTTATATAATTTAACTAAATTTTTAGGCTTCATATCGCGTCTGTGCTTAAACGAGTTGCATTTGGCTTTGGGCCCGAGAGGGAATTAACTCATATATATTAGGGCATTAGGAGAACAAATATTTTTCATCCTACTACAAATACATTGTAGTCATAATAAGAAACGGAGTTCCCTTTTTTTGTTTTCGTGATGCAACCACAATTCCGCTGTCACCCAAAAAAAGGTGCCCCTTTTTCCCCTTGCCCGTTGCGACAACCAACTGGCCAAGGCAAAAGACCGGTCGTTGCTTACCACTTTCATTCGGCACTCTCGGCCACTCTCTTCATTCGTGTTCGTTCTAGGACCCGTTCATTGTACCTCGGTGTCTCAATCGGTTAATCTTTAACTACTAAGGTATATCTATCTAATTGGTAGATTAATCAGTGTATTGTATTTGCATGTTTGTAACCATGATCCTGTGTTGTTCGTTTTTGGTGTTGATTATTTATATTTTATTCCGCTGCATTTTTATGAATTATAGATTTAATAAATATATCAAAGCCGCTTTAATAAAGACTAACAAGATCACCATTAAAACCCAACATGGAGGACCTTGATTAACAAGATGAACCTAATGCGAACTTCACAGGTTTGGTTTTAATCTAAACATATCAGTTAGTGTAGGATCAATCCTGCAAACATGTGTTCTGGATGTTTAGGTTGACTAGGTTTTACCCGTGTCGACGAGTGCCCCTCGATTGGGCTCCTCATCTGGGCTGCTCTGTTGGGCTCCCCAGAAGGCCCATTTTTACACTCTCAAGGATCTCGTGCACAAGGAAAAGAGCGGGAACAAGGAAGCCCATCACCTCACATCGTCTTCCCAGTCAGAAGCATTAAATGCCTGCAACAAGAGAGATGGTGTCAACCAGGGACGTACGAGGAGAGTACAAGCCTCATTAAATGCGAAGAGCATCTCGCCGAAGAACAGGGGACACGAATCCAACGTAACCAGAGATATTCTCTGGCACATAAGAATACCGTTGGATCGCAGTGGGATCCTCATCATCAGATAAGCTTATCTTTCTATATAAGTTATTCATATGATCGTCAAGGTAAGCATGGAATAACCCTCACACACACACACACAAGAGTTGCATTTACTTCGAATATTCTTTGTCTCACATTGAATACTCGAATCTTTGGATTCACACCAAACATTCCGGCAACTTCATCACGCTGGAATAACTTTTCTTCTCCAGCAAGTTTACTTATTCTCACGCCGGAGCTTGGTCACGGATACCCCCCGCTCGGGGGCCCTCCGTGACAAGGCTAACGGTATTCTCTTTTGCAGACCTTAGGAAAGATCTCTTTGGACGGTGACGAGTCTCTTCCACTACGAACCGGAGTTAGGGGATTCGACAACCCGTATTAGCTTATTATTTTTCTAACATGATTCTGTGTCATCACTAAAAATGTGTCGATACTTTATGCAAAAAAGAAAAAGAAAAAAAAGGAAGGAAAAATATAAATTAAAAGAGAATTTTGGATCTATTTTTACAACTTAAACATAATTGTTTTATATATTTTTAATTTTTATTGTAAGCTTATAATTTAGAGTATTAATATGTAAAAGTGTTAATTTAGAGTATCAATATGTAAAAGTGTTGTAAGCTTATAATTTAGAGTATTTATATGTAAAAGCGTCGTAAGCTTATAATATATGTACAAGTGAAAAAAGATAATAAAAAGCATTTCGGGTTAAATCGTTCATGTTCTTGTCAAACACGTGAATATTCGTGTCGGCTTCAAGTTCATGTGTTTGACATGATTTTATGGTTCATGCTAAATTTCATGTTCCTGCCAGGTACGACTAACCAACCCACGAACAAGATCCGTTTAGCACCACAATAAAAGAAAGTATTGCTCAAAACATTTAATAGTAGTGTGCCAATCTTGGTCATGTGTGTGTATTATGTGATAGTGCATGTAAGGTTCCAAATATGTTGATCCACTATCAAAATTCTCCATCTCTATGGTTCGAATAGCAAAATTTGTGATGTTCTTTGAGCTAAATGATAAGACATAATCAAGAGTAAAGTTCAAATCAATGATTGTTTGGTTAGGAGCAGGGCTCTGTGACAACTTCTTTGGATTAAATCATTATATCATGTCAATTACTTGGCTAATATCCTAATTGATTATTTACATCAAAATGATTAAATTAAATTAGAATAACTTCTTTTTTGATCTCGAACACACACCCATAATATCATAATCGTCATTTAACTGATAATCAGAAATGACTGTACAATATATGAGTAATCCCTAAAGCCATTCTATAGCTCAAATAGATAATAATCAGAATTATAATAAAAAATCTCACAACTAAGCTAGTCAATCTTCATCGTAACTTAGCATATATAATTTCCTTGATATACATCTCTAATTACACATTACATAGACGTGCACTCAAATATGGAAAACTCAATAAATTCGGTTAAGAAAACACACAACATGAGTATACATTTACATAACCATGTATCTTCTGTGCGAAAAAAACCCATTCTCTTACAAAATATTACACCACTATGTGATTAGATCATTAGAGAGTACATAGTCTTACATCATATTTGTTTGTCAAATTTCCACCAAACCCCAAATTTTCCGGGTATTTCAATACACCGTACATATGTGTATTTCAAACAATTTTTTGCTCGAAACCAACTCAAATTCCATATTCTGACATGTTTCACTACTCTAGTCAAAATTCAACACATTTTTAAAACTTGATAGTTTTAAACTAATTTAAACCAAAATTTGGGCCATAAGTTTTCCACACATGACTTTTAACATTCAATTAAATATTTCATAGACCCACGACCAATTGGGATGGACTTGTTGATTATTATTTTCTTTTAATCATAAATTTCACTCAAGTGTGCTATACATTTTTATTCATTTTTAACATGATTCACATGAAGTTGGGATGCGCCTACTACGTATTCTTAATCATATTACACCCATATGTGAACACTAATTTCACTCAATTTTCTCAAATTGTGCACTCGATTATGCTTTCCAAAATTAGCTAATTTCAACCAATAATGGTTCTTCCAAGTGGTCCTTCCACCTATGATATAAGTCATTTTATCAAACTACACATTGGTGTCGTTACACTCTTGATATACATCCTTAATCAAAGAAAAGTATCACAATAATCCATCCACTTGTCCCATGTTCATAACGATAAAAACATCTTGATTACACGTTTCATTAACTTTAATTGTTTCTTTACAAGTAAAGATGATCATAAACAAATGCAATTCCACCAAGGACATTTTATGGCACTAACTACTTAACAAGAAATGTATATATTTACAAACATTTCACCAATTTAAGCTTTTTGGTAGCTTTTGCTTACTCATCAACAACAATTATGTACTCACTTACTTTTGCCCTTAATCTTTAAGGCGCTAGGCTACTTAACAATTCATTTCCATTAACATGATACACTCAAATGTTTCAAAATCACTTTGCTTATTAATTGGTTACTTAATGCACACACAACACACCCGTCACCAAATATTAAACCATCGTAATGGGTATTATAGCGGTGTTAAGGAGCTTGATAAAACCCCCCAACACCACCCTCTAGGCATTGTAGAGGCATGAAGAGAGAGGGTGTTTCTAGTATAACGTCAAATTAAAAGAAAATTGAAAATTGATGATTGAAATGCATTTAGAAGCGTTAACCATTACATAATTTTATGAGGTATTGTGATGCAAATATAACGGAAAATACCCCTTATGAGGCATTAGCCATTATGGATAGTATAAAAATTTCTTGTGGCAAATGGTTGCTTTATTACCAAATTACTAACTATATTGATTTCCATTTTTCCTTTTATAAGCTACTTATTCAATATATCTATTTGAATTTTATTTATATTATCAATGTTTCATCAAATATTTAGGACTTTTTCTTGTGAGGAAAAGTATTTATCATAATGGAATTGCTTCAGAAATATTTATCAAAATAGTGTTTTTAAAAAACAAATGTTGTTCTCAATTCTAATCTAATCGGATAATCTATACTTAGATAAAATAACACTTGTTCTAATAATTTGGAAAACATGATTTGTTTTCTTATTAAATAAACATATAATTCTTTTCATATTCCTCTTTCAATCAAACCATGTTAACACAAGCTAAAAGAATCACATCTAGTAAATTCAGAAAAGGATAAGAAACATTAATTTTATTTATGTATATTGAAAGTAAATAAAAGTGCACAACCCACAATGCATTTCAATAGTAACAATACTATTTTCAGTAATCATAATCATAGTTATTAAAAACCATCGCGTCTTGCGCCCAGGCTCATTTTTCAGGTGATGTGAGTCAGTTGTGTTTTAAGTCGAGGAAATTGCACTTTAATTCTCCAGGTGATGGTCCAGGTGCGCATTCTGGCGAGATTCCCAGATTCCGGAGAGTTTCTGGCCAAATTCTCAAAATTCCGACAAGATTTCTAGTTAGATTTCTTCTTTTATCTAAGGAAAACTAATTTTCTACACTAATACACTAATCTTTTAGAACCTTTTGTACTAAATAGATGATATAAAGTGTTATATAATAGATTTTGGTTATTTTGTTTGAAGAATAATATTCTTTTTCTAATACATAATATATTTTATTTTTTTTCATTATACGTTTTATTTTTCTCATGCACTCGCTCTTTTTGCGCTTTACACCTAGGACCCAGGTGAGGCCTATGCGCCTAGCGCCTTAGTAACTATGATCATAATACAAGTTATGTACAAACATGAAAAAAGTTGCAAGTAATATAAAAAAAATGCCGTGTCATTCTCTAAGACATAAATTCGTATGAATATATTAATTATCTTTTATATAAATTCATATGTATGTATGTACGTAGTGTATAGATAGCGTTTGTCTGTGTTATATTTTAGTTTTTACATATCTCATCTCATTTCTATTAATTCTATTATTATTATATAGGGATATTGAATTTAAATAACCTTAACTTTCACCAATTGGCCGATAACACTCTCAACTTTCGATTTGTACACCAACACTCCCAACTTTCAATTTATTGACCAATAACACTCCCTAATTGACTGAATCCTAACCCAGTTAGCTGATGTCATCTGCCACATCATCAAAGCCGCCACATCAACTACCACGTCATTAAAAATGCCATGCCAGCTGCCATGTCATCAAAAAATGTCACATCAGCTGTCATGTCATATGCCATGTCAGCAAAAAGGTCCACATCAGATGCCACGTCAGCAAAAACTAACTGGGTTAGGGTTCAGTCAGCTTGGGAGTGTTATCGGCCAATAAGTTGAAAGTTGGGAGTGCTGGTGTACAAATCGAAAGTTAAGAGTGTTATCGGCCAATTGGTGAAAGTTGGAGTTATTTAAATCCAATATCTCTGTTATATATAATAAATGAAAGAATTTGAGATGATGTGGCATGTTATTTGAGCTCCTCAAATCCATTTTCCCGCTCAAAATTCCGGGTTAAAATTAGTTTCTATGGATATAGCGTGTCTTGCTCCAAACCCGTTTGTTGACCCCCGTATATAAACCATATGATAAACCTAAATATCTTAATCCCCCATTCGTCTTCCTAACCTGTCTAGGTCGTCTTCTTCTCATTTCCTTAATCAGAAACCCTAAAATCAACCACAACAGATCATTCTTTGTTCCATTCAAGCTATTTGGATTCAACCATCGAATTGATATGTATTTTAATCTCAGAGTGGCGCTTAAAGTGAGGATTCATGGTCTAACGCACGCGGAACCTTTTGGTCCAATGCCACAATTGAAAACCTTCCGGTAAGTTTTTTCGATCTATAATCTAATCCATGTATGTTTTTTCGTATAGAGACGGGTAAAAACCTGAGGTGATTGATTAATTTAGGGTGCGATTAGGGTTTCGCGGTACACAATCATCCATCCTTGACGCCAATTTATTATTTATATTTTTATTAGTTTGATGTTTTTTTCTTTTTATGATATGTTCAGGATTGTTTTCTAAACCCTAGATGTCACATACATCTTCTTTCTGGTTGAAGCCTCTTCAATCCAAACATTCAAGCATCAGGAACAAAGATCTCATAAGAAAATCCGTTGAGTTTGGAGGTCTATTGTAAACTTCACAAACATCTGATAAGAAGATTTGTCAGGTACATTCATTTGTTTGGGTCGAATCCATTCCAAAGTGGCTTCATCCCACGTTTGTGACATGCAGTTTTAAAAAAGTTGAATATTTTGAATTTTTATTCATCTCGAGTTAGGGAAGAACGCAACTAAGTAATGTTCACTTCTTTCATTTTGTATTAAATCCTAAAGTACTATGCGTTTCCGTTGTAGCCATACAAAGTTCGATCCTAACATACGGTTACATGATATTAAAGACAACAACCAGTCAAAGTTTAGCCCTAGAAGGTAATGAAGAATGTTTATGGTTTCATACTATTTATTTGACTGGAACTTCGATATTTGTAATATATATGGCTTCTTTATTCAAGTGTTAGAGATTGAAACTATATTGGTTTTTCTTTTCTTGATTGATGATATTTTTTTTTCAATTTTCAACTTCATCGTCTTTGTTATCTAATTTATTAGGTTGTTCTTGATCAAACGAAACTAATTCACCATCAATTTTGTTGTTTCGTTGAGTTTAGTAGTGGATTCCTATCACTAAACTTTTTTGGTTGTGTTATTTGATAGTAATGTGTTTGAAAATTTAATGATGATTTAATGTCTTGATCTAAATGTTAGGGTTTTGACAAAGAAGTGAAAGTAGTCTTGAAGCTGTGTAACTGGGGACGTAATGAGTGGTATATATATGATGATGGAGACTTCAAAACGGACTTGTTGTGACTTATTTTATAGAGTTTAAATATTTGATTTCTTTTTCATTGCATGTATCATATGCTGCTAATGGTAACGAAGAACTGATGGTGATGAAGAACTGTTGGATCTATATCAAGAAAAGTGTAGGATGCTTGACGAGATTTTACTTAATCAAGGGATAGTCTTTTATTCATTCTTTTTTCTTTCTTTCTTTCATTTATATTTAGTTGCTTTTATTTTACCTAATTTTTATGGTTATGCAACTTAAGTCGTTTGGAAAAGATTCATAATATATTTTTTTATAGTTTAGTGTTGCTGCTGGGGTTGAGACATTGGAGCCGGAAGTTTTATCAGCCTCTTTGGTTGCGGCTAGGGTAGTTTTATCTCAGAATAAGGATGGATAGGTTTGGTACTATGACGACTCTGGGTTATTTACTGTTCACAACCTCAAAGTCTGTTTGCAATCTTCACCAGTTTCCAGCCAGTTCAAGTATCTTGCTGGAATTGTTGGGCGCCTATAAAAGTTGGGATTATGGTATAGCAAGCTATGAAGAAGTGCTGCCTACTCAGTTGGACAGTAGGAGGCCCAATTATCACCACCAGCTACCACTATGATGGTTCTATAGATGAATACAGTACGCCCCACATCATCTTGGTTTTTGGGCCATCTCGATACGACTAGACCAAGAGACTTGACAATATTATTAAGCCATTTTAAAGTCATTTGTTTTTGTATTTACATTTGCAGGTTTGCTTAGGCCAGCCCAAATATGATTACCCAAAGGGACTTCATAGAGCTATCAATTTAAGTGAACGAAACATTGTCTATTTTGATCCTGCTTTAATTTCCTTAGGAACCTACGAATTGGTTTGTTAATACAATTCTCCAATGTACTAAAAATCAGCCTAAATCCTCTAAAACCTGTTAGTGTTGTATTCCTCGTTAGTTTTAGATTCTTTTATCGTAACTTGAGAGGCTTTCAATAGGTGGAATTTCATATATCCCTACGTAAAATATCATATTTCCTCTTATACAAGTTTTTATAACATAAATGAACGATTTAGGGAATATGATATTTTATAAGGTTAAAAAAATTTTCTTCCGAACAATTGAATCATATATTTATTAACAATAAAGGTATTGTGTGTGTGTTTTTCTGCTTATACATTTCACAGTAAAGGTGAGAAAATAAGTGGGTTAAAACATTTTTTTTTCATACGGGTCAACACCGGTTGATTTGTTTTGGATCACCTTTTGTGTTTGAAGATTAGTCTAATTAATGGCTACTAAATAACATGTTGCTTACTAGATCGAACTAAGCTCATTAAATGACGCATGCATGGCTGCAACTTAAAGGTTTGGTGTCACACCTTGATTTTCACGTATAACCCGGTGGGCCCGGTGGGGAGTATCGTGATGTAGTTATATCATCATAGTCAATTATACACACTTATAGCACAGTGGAAGGCTTGGAAAGAAATTACTATTATAACCCAAATGTTTAAAGTACGAATAAAATAATATACAGGCGGTTGTAAAAAGGATCCATAGGCGGATCTATAAATGAATACATAAAACTGAGTTTCACAGACTTAAGGTATCTAGGGATTTGCAAAGTCCTCTTATTATGCCAAGTAGCTCCAGCCTATTTCGTGAGGTACCTGTCACTTAGTCTTTGAAAAACACGTCAGTTTTCATTGGTAAATACAATTTAACTGACTCATTTTTAAATGTTTACGAAAGTCGGTTACGTGTTTATTAAATGAAAATTCTTTTATAACTTGGGATAATTTTATTTAAAACCTTGTATGTTGATTTACATGTTTGTCGTACTATTAGGGTCGTTTGAAAACCGAACATGATTAACTAACTCACCACATATAAAACCCACAAAGGAGTTATCCCCAACTTGTACGTAATTTATATTTTGGCATTCGCATCTGTCAGGTGTATGCCTACACTCGTGCTTAGGTCGTGGCCATCAATAACTTAGATGAGCCGAGGATATCCAGGACATGATTGTTAACCTCCATAGTTTATGTTATCAAACAAAATAGATTAAAACGGGTTATGCAGATTCATTAATCACAATCCTACTAAATGATCCCATACCCGACCAAGCGGTAATAATTTACCGTACCCCAAGCCCGTATAAGGGAAAATAAGTTAAAAATATTTACCTGAGTTTAATGCAAGATTCTACTCAGACGTATCTCACTAAGACTTTATGAAGGTATCTTCTACTGGGCTACCTAATCTGGAAGAAAGGTTCTATATAACCTATTAGGATACTAACGGGTCTTTATTTAAGCCAAAGACTTCGACATGTTAGTTTTAAAAGATGATTTACGGTACAAAACGCTAGATTAAGCGGTAACCGGAAAGGAATGTAATTTAGACCCAACAAGTATGAAAACTTGTATAATATGGCTAAACTAAATACATTCTGGATTTTGAAGTTTAGACGACAAGGTTAAACCCGTCGCAGTCCGTTTGTGAAAACTAGTCACATAAGCCGAACTGAACGCATAAAAGCATGTACGGGTAACCAAACAATACATATACAAGTTTCCTAAGTTTTGATGCTTATGATATGTTATAATATCAGTAAGATGTCAACAAGTATGCCCGCAAAGGTTTTAAAGTCAAACTAAGCCCTAAAGGGCGTTTTGGTCATTTTAGAAATTCATAAAGGGGTTTTTATGTAAACTGAGGTTCTGCTCATAAACTTTCTGTGAAAACATTTAATTTATGATATTAAAATGGTAGGATATCATATATATGCGTGGTTTAAGGCTTATGGCCAAACTATGCCCCCAGAAGGGTATTTTGGTCATTTCACACATGGTTTTAGGGACTTAATTGGGATTCTGAGTTCATGACTTATCCTTACTGTAAAAACACTTAAAATCATTTATAAAGTCAGTAAGTATTAAGTCTTAGGTGCTAGATATGATTTAAAACCATACTATGCGCCTAGTTAGCGTAAAAGTCGGTAAATGACGATAATTTCGAAGCTAAAGTGATTCTAAGAATTTGACCAGCTTTAAAGTGTTAAAACATTTTATTTTTCATAATATATCAGTAGCAAAAGGTTTTGCATGTTAATTATATGTAAAACTCATTTTATTTGCAAAAAGGGTATTATCGCCATTTATGATCTTTATGCAAGAACTCAAGGTTATGGTCATTATAAAATCTAACTCAACATCCCAATAAATCCTAAATATGATATCACAATAGTAAGCAAGGATTTTTGTGTCAATGTTATGTTAAAACTTGATTTACATGCGTAAAGGGCATCTTAGTCCTTATAAAAGTGTGAATTTCGCTTTTCTACATAACTTCAGTTTATGACCAGGTTTGGAGTATCAAAATACTCTAAATATGTTCATAATCAGTACCTAATTTGTTTGCATGACCATTTACCTTAAAAGTCTCGTTCTTGACAAAAAGGGCATACTAGTCAACATAAAGCGTAATAACGGAAACAAGCATAAAATCTTAGATTACTAAAGGACCATGTACTATAACCTCAGAGGGTTATGCTACAACATAATATGGTCCTAAAGGAACCCTAATGCATAAAGGAATTAAGCTAATTCGGGTCAGAACTGAAAGTCAAAGCAAAAGTCAAGCTTTTGCGACTTTCGGTTGCGAACCGAGCCTAAACTCAGAATTGTCGGGTTAAACATGTTTAGACATGTTCTAATAATATTTACCAAGTTATTAAAGTGATAAAACGTGTTTTATAACCTCTACATTTTCAGATTTGATTTTATTTAAAATCTGACTAGTTTGACTTTTATTATTAATTTATTTGACCCGACAAATAACTAAGTAAACGTGGTAATTAAGAGGTGCCCTTTTGAGGGATTAACACCCACCTAATTACGATCACGTAGCCACATTCGCATCGAACAATGGCTGGACCGTTTAGGTCTAAGCCGAAGGTCAAAGCCGTTTTGCGGCAACTTTGACTTTCGGCCCTTAAACGCATAAAAACCGGACTAGAGTGGCTAAGAACACTTACCACTGGTCCTAGCACGAAAATGGAACTTAGAGGGGCTTCCTTTTTTATCAGGAATCCCAGAGAATGCCAAGCAAGAGAGAAAGAAGTGATTTTGAAAGGTGCAAGAACAAGTGCTAACATAAGGCACCTATTTATAGTGCAAGGGGCCATCACAAGATCAATCCAGGTGTTATCAAGTGTTGTAGGATGTCTCCAGGTGTCCTTAGACGAGTAATGAGCAAGCATGCAGCCCATGGTTTCGAATAAGGCAGTTTGGAAGCTTGTGTGTGGAGGCCAAGTAAAAATGCGCCCAGTTACAGGCCTTACGGACTGTGTAGGCAAGGCCTTACGGTCCGAAAGGCACCTGCCCAGCGAACAAAAGTTTCAGAAATGGCAGTTTTGGTCACCCGTCTTGTATAAACGTATTTTTGGGACATGTATTTAGTATAATGCCATTAAAAGCCAACATTAGGCATGTGTGGGAGTATAAATAATTATTTTTAAGCTCCCGGTTAATCGGTAGACCATACGAAGGCACTAGTTTCGCTCGTTGACACTTTCAACCCCTTTAAAGTAGACTTTTAACGCTTAGGGTCTAGGACACGTGTCTTTACATCAATGATCCCGATTTTACGAGGTGTTACATCTGGACATCTCTCTGTTCACTGAAATTGGAACAACTAGAAAATATATATCCCATTATATGAATTCGTTAAATTCTTGTTCTATTATTTCAAGAAAAAAAGTCGTATACATCTATAATAGATTATATTATTTACTTATAACATCTAAGCTATACCATCAAACAAAATTGTTTTGTTCAGTTACAAACACTATATTATTCTTTACATTCTGTTTAACATAATATTCAATGATTTATTGAAAAGTGTTCTGATTTGTTCATAATTAAGCATTCTTCAAAATAAATCCGCCTTACATTAATACACTTTGGTGAATTTTGACCTGTTTGATCCATTAAAGTTAGAGCACATTCCAAATCGACTATTGATAAGTAACTGGGTGGAAGTTGACCCGTTATAATCATTTTATTGAGCCTACAAAGATTATATAGAAACGTTGATATACTTTCCATGGTGTTACCTTAAATTTCGGCTTTTATTATTACACCCAAATAACCCGTTTTCGGTGAAATCGGTCCTTTGCGATTCTTCATAGTCATGATTCAATTGTTCCTTAAACTTCGTGTTGAAAAATAAAAGATTACGGGATCAGTCAAGCATCATCTCCCAAGTTACCGGGTCAAACACAACTAGTAATCAGCTGTTAAGATTAGCAGGATTGAAGACAGCTGGTAATCAGCTGTAAATCCAGCCGTAAACCAAGCTGTCTTCTATGTTTAGATTACGGTCTTTATGTATAAATTCTATACCTTTCTTGTAATGAAAAATAAAGAAATACATACCTCAATTCAGTGTCTTGTGAATCAACTTTTAACATGGTATCAGAGCAGTGTCGTTCTTGACCTGTTCATCATTTACCTTGCTCATCCAAACCAATCATCCTCTCAACCAAGCTGCCATGGCCGAAGCCGGTAACTTGGGAGAAGATCTATCAATACAAATCGCCAATCTGCTCAAGAATGGCCTCAACCCACAAAACCGAAACCCAAAAATGTCAGATAACCTTCAAATAAACCTCAAGCTCAACAGCCAGAATTATGCCTTATGGACCCGGATGATGAGGGTAGCCATAGGCGGTAAATCAAAAATCCTTCTAAACCATTTATCAACCAACCCACCGAACCAAACCAATGAAGAATATGAGCAATGGGAACAGGACGACCTAGTCGTCTTCTCATGGCTCATACAAAACATCGAACCAACCCTCGCCAGCAATCTAACCGAATTTCCGACAGCAAAATCGCTGTGGGATGCTCTGGCTATAACATATAGCAGTGGGCGTGACAAGCTCCAAACCTTTAATCTTCATGTCAAAGCAAATGACATCAAACAGAACAATACTTCTCTCGAAGAATTGTGGATCACCCTCCAAGGCATATGGGGAGAAATCGACCGCATTGATCCGAATCCGATGACTTGTTCAACGGATATTCAAACCTACTCCAGAATCCGAACTGAGCAGAAACTCTTCCAGTTCTTAAATGCCCTTGACCGGAAGTATGACCCCATAAAAAGGGAAATACTCCGGTCGGAACCACTTCCGACTGCAGAAGCCGCATATGCCACTGTCCGCAAGGAGGCTGCTCACCAAAAACTTCTCGGAACACCTCTCAATGACGCACAGGGCATCGCAGCAGGTCTAATAGCCACAGAAATAGAAGGGGCAGGACTTGCATCGAAAGGGCTCCGACGGTTTGACGGAAGAAGAACTGGATCCGTAAGCAGAGATGACAAAACTCATCTCAAATGTGACCATTGTGGTATGACGAAACATACCCGGGAACAATGTTTCAAACTCGTTGGGTATCCTGAATGGTGGTCCGATGGTCAGAAGAAAGGCACAAAGACTACGGAAAAGGGGAAGTCATCTAGCACCAGCCGAGATATCACCAGAGATGAAAACCGGAGCAGATCAGGGTTCGGCGGAATGGCCAAAGGAGATGAAGAAGAAGATAACACTGCAACAGGTAAAGCGTTTGGGGCGCAACCAAACCCTAGGTCACACACAGATGATAAAGAAACAAATATTGCGAAGATAGTCCCTGAAAATAAGTATGGGGCGCAACAAAACCCTCGGTCACACACAACATATAAAGAAACAAATATTGTGCATTTAGTCCCTGAAAATAAAGGAAATGCCAATATAGCCCACAAACATCACAAAAAACAAAAAACATGGATTTTCGATTGTGGTGCGACCGATACAATGACTTATGAGCTATCGGATATTATTTCAACAACCAAACCAGAAAAAAACACATATTCAAACGGCAAACGGAGGAATAATGGATGTAAAATCGGGAGGAACTATTGAGATTTCACCCACAATAAAAATCTCTAATTGCCTCTATGTTCCTTCGTTATCACATAAGCTGCTTTCCATCAGCCATGTCACGAAGGAACTCAACTGTATTGTCCTAATGTACACTACGTTTTGTATTTTACAGGATATCAGGACGGGAGTGATCATTGGGCGTGGCACTGAAAATCAAGGGTTGTACTATGTGGATGAGGTGACTCAAAGTGGTGCTGTGATGCTGACTCATGGGACATCGGAACGGGAAGCTTGGCTATGGCACCGAAGATTAGGTCATCCCTCTACAAGTTATTCGCATATCTTATTTCCAAAACTATTTCCAGTTAATTCTATGTCACATTGTGAAACATGTGTTTTAGCAAAAAGCCATAGAAAGACATTTAAACCCAATAACACTAAGACTGCTTTGCCGTTTTCATTTCTGACGTATGGGGTCCTGCCCCAGTTCTTGGGGGGCAAAACCTTCGGTACTTTGTGATGTTCGTTGATGATTGTACCCGAATGACCTGGGTCTATTTTTTGAAAAACAAATCTGAAGTATTTGAAAAATTCACTATGTTTTACGCCATGATCCAAACATCCAAATATTCCGATCTGATAATGGCGGTGAGTTTGTTAATACCTTGTTTAAATCCTTTTTCCAAGACAAGGGAATAATCCACCAAACTACATGCCCAAACACCCCAGAACAAAACGGTGTCGCCGAAAGAAAAAATCGCATTTTGCTAGAAATGACACGAGCTCTCCTAATTGAATCCCAGGTCCCGAAATATTTTTGGCCTGAAGCCCTTGCTACTGCTACTGCTACCTATCTTCTCAACCGACTCCCAACAAAAATCCTAAAGCTTAACACTCCGTTACACACCCTTTCAAAATTCTTCAAACTACCCTCAGTTCTCACTCTTCAACCACGAATCTTTGGATGTACTTCCTTTGTTCACATACCTAAATCAGATCGAACCAAACTTGACCCTTGTGCTGTAAAATGTGTCTTTGTCGGGTATGGAATGAATCAAAAGGGATACAAATGTTATAATCCAAAAACACGTCATATGTTCACCACAATAAACTGTGACTTTCTTGAAACCGAGTATTACTACAATTCCCAACTCAGTGGTCAGGGGGAGAAGGAATGTTTAGACACACTAAGCTGGTTGGAATATGTTCCCTATGTACCAACAACAGAGTCACCAACCACAGAGTCACCAGAGTCACCAACCACAGAGTCACCAGAGTCCAATTTCAGTGACGGTCCTAATGTTCCTCCTAACCTGGTGTCCGAGGTAAGTGATACTCATCCTATTCAGTCTGGTGGTACTTTTGAAGTTTCTAATGACTCTGAGGATACCAATACTTCTAACCATGAAACTGCCACAGAACAAACTGAAAATTTGCAGGCAGATGAATCCAGACAAGGAGAACCACCATCAAGATATGTGTTACCCCCTAGAACAAACAGAGGGGTTCCTCCGAAACGGTATTCTCCCGAAAAAGAACCAAGAAGATCTAGCTATCCTATAGCTAGTGTGGCCGATGGAAATTTCACTAAGGAAGCCAAAGCATTTATCTCATCTGTTTATTCCGAAGAAACTCCTACGAACGTGGATCAAGCCTTAAAGTCTAAACATTGGAAGGAAGCGATGAAAACAGAAATGGAAGCCCTAATCAAGAGCAATACTTGGGAAAAGTGTACTCTCCCATTGGGAAAGAAATCCGTAGGGTGTCGTTGGGTCTATACGGTTAAGTATAAACCAGATGGTACAATTGAAAGATATAAAGCCCGACTGGTAGCAAAAGGGTATACCCAGACATATGGGATTGACTATGCTGAAACATTCTCCCCGGTTGCAAAAATGAACACAATCAGGGTTCTTTTTTCGATAGCTGCAAATGAAGGATGGCCACTTTAACAGTTTGACGTAAAAAATGCCTTTTTACACGGAGACCTAGACGAAGAGGTATTTATGGATGCTCCTCCAGGATTCACAAAAGATTTCAAAACTGGAGAAGTTTGCCGTCTGAAGAAGTCTCTTTATGGTTTGAAGCAATCTCCCCGGGCTTGGTTTGGCAGATTTACGATAGCTATGAAAAAATTTGGATATAAACAGAGTAATGCCGATCATACTCTGTTTCTCAAAAAAAGAGGAAAATTCGTAACCTGCCTAATCATCTATGTAGATGATATGATCATTACAGGGAACGATAAAGAAGAAATGGTAAAACTCAAGGAAAACTTGTTTGCTGAATTTGAAATGAAAGATTTGGGCAGACTTAAGTATTTCCTCGGTATTGAAGTACTAAGGTCGAAACAAGGAATCTTCATTAGTCAAAAGAAGTATGTCTTAGACCTGTTGGCAGAAATTGGAATGATCGATTGCAAACCAGCAGGAACTCCTATGAGTGTAACCCAAAAGCTTTACATGGAAGAAGGAGCAAAATTAGCAAATAAAGAAAGATACCAACGGCTGGTGGGAAAACTAATATATCTCTCACACACTCGTCCAGACATCGCCTATGCTGTAGGGGTAGTAAGTCAGTTCATGCACCAACCTCAACAGTCACATATGGAAGCAGTTTGGAGAATTATTAGATATCTCAAAGGAACAGTGGGTCATGGAGTCCTGTTTCAATCACATGGACACCTAAATGTTCAAATCTATACCGATGCAGACTGGGCAGGGGATAAGGGAAATCGGAGATCAACAACAGGCTACTTCACTTTAGTTGGAGGGAATCTTGTTACTTGGAGAAGTAAAAAACAAAAGGTGGTTGCTCTTTCAAGTGCAGAAGCCGAATTTAGAGGTATAGCTCGAGGTTTAACAGAAGCCATGTGGATGCGGAGACTCTTAGCTGAGATTGGTTTTCCGTCAAAAGAGACAAGTAAGATTATGTGTGATAATAAAGCTGCAATTCAGATTTCAGAAAACCCAGTACAACATGATCGAACTAAACACGTGGAGGTTGATAGAAACTTCATCAAAGAAAAATTGGAAGATGGAACGATTGAACTACCATTCGTTCGATCAAAGGATCAGCTTGCTGACATTCTAACAAAAGCAGTTAACGGGAAAATTTTCAGCGATTGTTTGGGCAAGTTGAAATTTGGAAATCCAACTATTCAACTTGAGGGGGAGTGTTGAAAAATAAAAGATTACGGGATCAGTCAAGCATCATCTCCCAAGTTACCGAGTCAAACACAACTAGTAATCAGCTGTTAAGATTAGCAGGATTGAAGACAGCTGGTAATCAGCTGTAAATCCAGCCGTAAACCAAGCTGTCTTCTATGTTTAGATTACGGTCTTTATGTATAAATTCTATACCTTTCTTGTAATGAAAAATAAAGAAATACATACCTCAATTCAGTGTCTTGTGAATCAACTTTTAACACTTCGGACTTCTGTTGGTTAAAATGGGTGCGTGTTAAGGTTCTTTGCTTCAACTGGAGGCTTCTACTATGATAGTTCCTACCCAGAATCTTGCATTCATTAATGTGGCAAAAGGAGTCTACATGTTTTCTACGCTATGATTTTGTGTAATATACGATTTAAAAATATATTCTTTTATGTATTCCATACAACATCTTTATATGGTTTCAGGTACTATGTGTCGCGGTTGTTGAAAATATGTGCCACTTTGATGTAGACGAGAAACGGTTTTACCCATTTGGTAGAGGAGCAGGATCACTGGTAAGAAACCCTTAACTAAAAAGTGAATGCTATATGTGGCAAGATGGGTGTGTCCATGTAGGTTAGGTAATCGGTCAGTGTGGGTTTGGGTCGAAATAGGCTATTGAAGGGTGTTTAGCAACACTATTTGATAATTCTGTTATAGAAGGGTGTTTCCATACAGGGTTGTCCAAAAAGTTCGGAGCTTCCCCGAAGCTCGGTCGGATTTAGCTCGGAAAAAGCTTTCTCGATATGGCTTGGTTTGGAACCGAGCCTAGCTGGCTCGGCTCGGTAAGTGAGCATTGCTTGGGTAGGCTCGTAACGAGCCAAATTAGCTCGATTTGGCTCGCTTTTTAGCTCGGCTTCGCTCGTTTTTAGCTCGGCTCGGCTTACCTCGGATTAGTTTACTTATAATGTATGTTATTTTTATATACTTTATAATATATTACAAAAAAACTGATTTATATATATATATATATATATATATATATATATATGATTGTAATTGTATATCTATGGCACCTTTAAAGGTGGATTACCATGCTAATGAACTTATATTATATTTTATTGAAATTTGAAACTTAGTTTGTGTTGTTGAACTTGATTTTCACTTGTAATGTATTAAGTTAAACTCATTTTGGATATGCTTTTTTTTTTAAATTATCGAATAATACTTTAGACATTAAACTTCGAGAGCTATATATTAATTTTTCTTTTTGAATTCGAACCAAACCAAGCCAAGCCGAGCCCGAGCTTAGATTTACAGCTCGGTTTTAAATCCAAGCCGAGCAGAACCGACTCGGTTTATAATCCAGCCGAGCCCGAGCTTTTCCTAGCTCGGCTCGGCTCATGAACAACCCTAACGTACACCACCTGCAAATGGGTGCTCATTACACGCACACCCCCTAGTCAATATAAGTCTGAAGACTTTCATTGAGCTTTTTAAATAGGATCGAAGCGTAGTTAGGTGAACTTTTAATTTGGATCAATCTTAGTTATATTTTTTACTATATTATCATGCATTTTTTTCTTGAAATTGAAAGTTCGTGTTTTTGATGTTCTTTTCATTGATGATAATGAGTTTATTGTGGATTTTTGGTTTTTTTTTTCTATGTCCATGGAGAGAGAGGAGAGAGAGGAAGGAGAGATACCGCCGGAGCATACCAACCCCGGCCGGTACCAGGTAAATGGGGAAGGAGTGGATTCTGGAGACAAGAGAGTACCAAGAAAGGAAGACGCTGTCACGTTCTATGTCACCAACATTCCGCTGTGGATGACAGATGCGGACTTTTGGACGGAATGCAGAAACATCGGATGGCTGGTGGATGCTTATATTGCAAAGAAGAAAGACACGTTGGGGAGGAGATTTGGTTTTCTGAGATATGCTTATGTACGGGATGCTGACAAGATGGTGAAAGCGATTAACCAGGTCGATTTAAACAACGTCAGGTTGAAGGCTAACATTGCAAAGTATTATAAGGATGGGAGGAAATTGACGAATGCAAAAGGTAGAATATGGTTGAAGAAGTTCCTAGAAGCAACATCTGGGGGATCCTGGCGCAGACAAACTCAAAGAATCCATATGATAGACCTGCAACGCAGGTTCATCAAGTCCATGTTGGAGGAGAAGGCCACTGGAGAGACACGCTAATGGGTAACAAGAAGTCGAAAGAGGCGGTTGGATGTAGGTTTCTGCAATTCAATCAGGATGCAGACACGGTTAATCTTTCGAGAAGAAGAGCATTTGTGGGTAGTTTCAAAGATTTTGAGGCCTTAAAGAAGGCTTGCAGGTTAAAGACACATGTGAAAAGTCAAGGGGGGTTATTGAGATACATAGGAGGATTAAGAGTGTTGGTAACCTTTGGTGATGAAAAGAGGATGTTAGAGTTTTTAGAAGGGGTGAAATCTGTGTGGAAGAATGAATTGGTAGACTTGCAGGTCTGGGACGGCCAACCGATACCATACCAACGGATGGTATGGCTATCAATAAAAGGCGTACCGATACAACTGTGGAGGGCCGATGTCATGAACGAAATAGCGGGAAGTTCGGTAAGGTGATAGCAAGCTCTACGTCGAATAGTTTGGATCTCAACCTAACGATGGATAGTGTTGGTATTTTGGTGACTCATGGTGACATCATTAAGGAGAAGATCACTGTTGCATGGAAAGGAGAGAGGTTCAATGTTTGGGTCTCGGAGATGGATGAATGCTGGACTCCAAGCTTCATTATGGAATGTTGCAGGGATGGTGACGGTGGCCAGTCGTCAAATTCTGATTCGAAAGGGAAGGGGGTGGAGGTTGACGGCGACCCGCCTGAATCACCGAAGCACTCACCGCCGGCGGGAAAGAAGGGTGACCGTTCGTCTCAGGGGGATACTGAGAAGTCTCATACATTGGAACTCGATAACTTGGAAAAAGAAGCATTTATGGCAGAAAACTCGCCGACCATAAATGGAGTACGCGACACGGACCCAAAGGTTGATTGTGATAATGAGGGTGGGAATGTTACCTCGGATATGGAAGAGTCACGTGCTCAATCAAGTGAGTTAGGTGGACCAGGGTTATTTGTTAGTATCAATACAGATAAAGTTGGGTCTGGGCCAGCCCAAGAAGCAAGTAATGAACCAGGTGTACTGACCCAAAAAAAGAAAGAGAAGTCATATCGCTGAAGTGAAAAATAATGCCCTTAAGCCCAATAATCAGGTCAGAAAATACAAATCGTTTGACTTGAATGGCGGACGAATCAAGGTGGAACCCTAGAAAAAAAGCAACTAAGAGGAGATCAACCCTAGAAAAATACAAATCGGGTGGCTTGCTCTCCCAGGCCTATTTAGACGAAATATGGAAATAAAAAATCAAAATTTTGTGATTGTAAAAGGCGAAATAGTAGGGGGGAGGGGAGAGGAACTGGTAGTGGTCAATGTGTATGCACCAAACGTTGGCACAGAAAGAAGAAGGGTATGGAACAAACTTTTGTCGCTTCGAAATTCAATACAGGGGATGTGGCTACTAATTGGGGACTTCAACCGAAAGACAGATGGAACTCTAATTTTGATAGTAATAATGCTCTACATTTTAATAATTTCATTGGGGCAGCTGGTCTTTTGGAGTACCCTATGTCAGGCAGAAAGTACACGTTTTTGTCGGGTGACGGTAAGAAGCTTAGTAAAATCGATAGGGCTCTAGTGTGCAGCGACTTTATGTTCAAGTGGCCAAATGCGACCCTTCGTGCCCTCGAAAAAGTCATCTCGGATCATAGCCCATTAGTTTTATCCACCGGGGTTTCAAATTTTGGGCCATCACCATTTAATTTTTTAACAGTTGGATGGATATGTAGGGTAAGGAGGAAGCCGTTAAAAAAGGCCTTAGTAGTCAGGGGGATGACAGGTTTAAAGATATGTTGCTGGGGGCAAAGCTAAAGGCAATAAAGGAGGAAGTAAAATTATGGAGAAAAGATAGGAAAGAAATAGAGGAAAAAGAATTCAAGGAAGCCGTAGCTTGCGTCAAAGAGATAGACGCTATACCTGAAAACAGAGCACTCGAAGAGAATGAGATTGAAAAGTGGCGTGAAAACAAAATCAAGATTAGAAGTTGGTTTAGGTCAAAAGCAAAAGATATGCAACAAAAATCGAGAGCGAAGTGGATCTCTGAAGGAGATGAAAACTCTAAATATTTTCATGCAGTGGTGAACCATAATGTGGCGAGAAATAAATTGAGTGGCCTGTGGATCGATGGTAACTGGGAGACCGACCCGATGATTATCAAAAGACACATACATGAAATAATGAAAAGGAAATTTTTGGAACCAGTGGCATCACGGCCCCGCATGCCTCCGGATGGGTTCTCGAGGATAACGGAAACCGAAGCAAACAAACTAATTGAAAAGTTTACACGAGAAGAGATGAAAGCGGCAGTCTGGGAGTGTGGTTCCGAGAAAGCACCAGGCCCGGATGGAATCACTTTTGCACTTGTTAAAAAATTCTGGGAAGATCTGGAAGGATACATCATGGATATGATGGACCAGTTCTACCTACATGGGTCAATCCAACAAGCTTGCAGTGCATCATTCATATCTTTGATCCCCAAAGTAAATGACCCGGTAACACTCTCTGATTTCAGACCCATTTCACTCATTGGTGTCATTAATAAAATTATATCAAAGGTATTGGCCAACCATATGAAGAAAGTTCTGAACGAGATTATATCTAGCGAGCAATCGGCTTTTGTGGCGAACCGGAACATTGTCGATGGACCATTAATTCTTAATGAATTGGTATCTTGGGCGAAGAAGCATAAGAAAGAATTATTCCTGTTTAAAGCGGATGTGGAGAAGGCTTACGACACGCTAAGTTGGAAATTTTTAATAACAGTACACTCACATGGGATGTCCATCGAAGTGGAGAAATTGGATAATGGGGATTCTATTCTCATGCAAAGCTTCGGTTCTAGTAAATGGGGCACCGACGAACGAGTTCCATTATCAAAGGGGCCTTAGACAAGGCGACCCGTTATCCCCGTTTCTTTTTACGGTAGCAATGGAAGCTCTTCACGTACTCATGGTAAAGGCAGAGCGGCTGGGCTTGTTTAAAGGAGTTGATGTACTTGATAATGGGCCATGTCTATCACACCTATTCTTTGCGGATGACTCGATTTTTATGGGAAGATGGGACGTGGAAAACATGAAATCAATGAGAAGAATGTTAAGGGTATTCTATATGATGATGGGTTTAAAAGTAAATCATAAGAAAAGCTTTCTTTATGGGGTGGGCAAGACCGAAACCGAGATAGAACATATGGCGGGGATTTTAAAGTGCAAGTCGGGTACGTTTCGTTCTCCTATCTAGGACTAAAAGTTGGTGCGAACATGAATCAGGTTGGGAATTGGAAAGAAGAAATCGATAGGTTTAATAAACGCCTTTCAAATTGGAAAGCAAAATTCCTATCATTCGCTGGAAGACTCACACTCATAAAATCGGTACTAGGAAGTATTCCTAATTATTTTCTATCAGTTTATTAAGCACCCAAAAAGGTTATAAAATCTCTGGAGGAAATTAGGAGACGATTCCTATGGGGTGGGTGTGGCGGAGGGAACAAAATACACTGGATGAAATGGGAAAGAATTGTAGCCACTAAAAACATGGGTGGGCTTGGTGTGGGGGGATCCGTGAAATGAATTTGGCACTTCTAATAAAATGGAGGTGGAGGTAAAAGAGGACCCAAATCAATTGTGGGTTAAGGTAATTAATGCGTTACATCGGAACAAAAGAGTAGTTCGTAGTATTCCGGTAAAAAAATCATTGTCGGGGGTTTGGAAAACAATTGTTGGGGGTTGAGGAGGACTTTAAAAAGATGGGTATTGAAGTACATCAATGTCTCAAAAGTAAAGTGGGTAACAGCGACAAAACTTTCTTTTGGCTAGATACATGGGCAACCTTCAGGCCACTAAAAGATGAGTTTCCGCTCATATATGAGTTAGCAAAAAACAAAAAAGGAGCAGTGTTACAGAGCTACAAATTAAATCAAGGAGGAATGATGTGAGACTGGCAATGGCGAAGACCGCCCAATTGTGATGAAGAAAGGAACGAGATGGCTGGCCTAAACGCATTATTACTACAACAACAACAGGGTACGTGGAAGACCAATGGAGGTGGAAGGAGAATGTGATGCAGGGCTTCTCGGTGAAGGATATAGGAGAGAGTTGGGTGGGATTGTGAACTTAAATATCGTGCCTAACTGTCTCGAATGGAGCAGACTTGCAACGCCGAAAGCAAACTTATTAATATGGAGAGCCTTGGAGGAGAAGATCCCTACAATGGATGCGCTAAAAAGGAGGGGGTGCAGGTCACATCAGATACTTGTAAGATTTGTGGCCTAGCAACAGAAACGGCAAATCACATATTTATCCAATGTCCATATGCAAGACAAGTGTGGCTGCAGCTATGGGCATGGGTGAAAGTTCCTGCTAGGGATCATCGGGAGATGCTACATACAAGAATTCAAGATAGAACAGACTGGCCGAGAAGAAAATCAAAAATAATTTACGCCATTTATCTCTTAACTGTGTGGAGTATTTGGATAAATAGAAACAATAAGGCCTTCAGCGACGAAATAATGGACCCAAACAAACTAGTAGAAGAGATCAAGGAGGAGTCGTTTGACTGGATAAACAAGAGACCAAGGTTTCAAAGGATAACATGGCTCGAGTGGAGGGATTTCTCGTTTTTGGAATAAAGAAGTGTTATGCAGTCTGATTGTTTTGTCTTTTCCCTTGATGTATTGTTCTCTTGATTACCTGGGATGTACCTTTTGGCTCTATAGCGCCTTGCTATGTGCCGGGTTTTGTGTTGAATAAAGGTTCCGTTGTTGTTCATAAAAAAAGATAAGAATGAAGCTTATCTAGGTGAACTATATGTTGGAAAGTGCGGAGTAAATAACTGAATCATTTATTAAAGTAGAGCTAGCAAAGTTTTAATGGGTTTCATGGGAGAACAATAAAAGGAGAACAGTTCTTCCCCAAAAATTATATAACTAATATAAACACTTTTCGACTGAAAGGTTATGATAATCTTGCTTAGATTTGGTGTTTATGTTGAACCTGCTTTGATCAGTTGATCAAATGTGAACTATAAATTAAAAACTTTTTTATTAAGGGGTTTAAATAATTGTGCTCAGATTTTATTTTACTCTCAAATTGCTTTAACGAGCTAATCATATAATCTATGCAACTAAACATGTGTGAAATGATCTTCCCCAGAATTTGCATAACTTAACGACTTTTTGTTTTACTGAGCGCTTTAATAACTGAAGCTAAACCATGTTTACGAATGTCGTGTTAAAATTTGGATGAAAAGGAACAATCGTTACCTTTAGAAGCATCCGAAGTGTACAAGGAAATATAGACACAATATGAACAGATTAACGAATTCGAGATTGCAATTTCTTTATTAGAGAAAGCGCGTAGTATACTTAAAAAAATACCAAATGAACAACATTCGGTTGGTAGTATTCGGCTTTTGCATTGGCTCTAGATATTATTGACACATCACTCGGTCCTAATCGTGTCAATAACTTCATAACCCGTTAAAAAGTGTATCAAAATTTATGTTTAGGGTTTTTGCTTCACTTATACACAACATTGGCTTCTCTTATACACAACTGACATGCCGATGTGAGTTTTTAGTGGCAGTAGGTTAATTTTTCTAAGTTTTTGAAATTGTATGCTTTGTAAAGTTTGGTTGAGAAAATTGGGAGATTGTTATTTTGTGGAAATTCGTATATAAAGATATTTGTTTTGTTATCGTTTAAATATAAAGTCTTTTTGTGTTTAAGACTTAAACTAACTATTCAATTGTTTTATTAATCATTAAATGTTTAATACAAAGTAAATTATAATCATAAATAATAAGCAACCAATAAGTTTATAAGTTTTATTAACGTTCACAACCTGTGACAAAGTTTATAACTATTTTATACTTTTTGTATGATTTCAATTATGTATTAATCAGTTATAATTTTTAATATAAGTAACTTTCTCGAGCCCGAGAAGCAATCCCGAGTAATAACCTAGTTACTAATAATATAGCAAACATCATGTTCTAGATCAACGAAACAAGCAAGATTTAAAAAAATAACTAAAAATATGTTTATATACTAAGAATAGAAAATATTAGAAAACATGGGTTTATTTAATAATAAAAGAAAACTATTTTACAAAAATATTGTATGAAGTTTTATTTTATCAAAAATTATCATAGTTTACCTAATAAGATTAACGGTGAAAAAAAAGTATTTCAAAAACACTATTTTGGTTTATATTTTAAAAAACACGCATATTTCCTGTTTCAATTACAGATGCATATTTATTTTAACCAAATTACATGTAATTTGAAACCAGGCTACTTCAAATTTCTATTCGTCGAAATTTTAATAAGTTTGTTTTTCATAAACATTAATCTGGAACATATTTTAATGTGAGTTTTGTAAAGTCCATCGTATCGTTGGTAAACCCAAGCTTGATCTAGTTCTTTAATCATGTTCATCGAAATTTTAATAATTTTGTTATTCCTAAACATTAATCTAGAATAGCACAACATTTCCTATTCATAGATCCGCGCCTGCCTTTATACAGTTAGATACAAAATTATCTATTTTTGAAACCGGAATTAAAGTAGTAGATCTTTTAGCCCCTTATCGCCGTGGAGGAAAAATCGGACTATTCGGGGAGCTGGCGTGGGTAAAACAGTACTCATTATGGAATTGATTAACAATATTGCCAAAGCTCACGGAGGCGTATCTGTATTTGGCGGAGTCGGTGAACGGACTCATGAAGGAAATGATCTTTACATGGAAATGAAAGAATCTGGAGTCATTAATGAACAAAATATTGCAGAATCAAAAGTGGCTCTAGTTTACGGTCAAATGAACGAACCGCCGGGAGCTCGTATGAGAGTTGGTTTGACTGCCCTAACTATGGCGGAATATTTCCGAGATGTTAATGAACAAGACGTTCTTTTATTTGTTGACAATATCTTCCGTTTTGTCCAAGCAGGATCTGAAGTATCCGCCTTGTTGGGTAGAATGCCTTCCGCTGTGGGTTATCAACCTACCCTTAGTACCGAAATGGGTTCTTTACAAGAAAGAATTACTTCTACCAAAGAAGGGTCCATAACTTCTATTCAAGCTGTTTATGTACCTGCAGATGATTTGACCGACCCTGCTCCTGCTACGACATTTGCACATTTAGATGCTACGACCGTACTATCAAGAGGATTAGCCGCCAAAGGTATCTATCCAGCAGTAGATCCTTTAGATTCAACGTCAACTATGCTACAACCCCGGATCGTTGGTGACGAACATTATGAAACTGCACAACAAATAAAAAACAAACAAATCGAACCAAACTATAAAAAGTACTTGTTATTTTTAAAGTTTAAAGAAACTATGTAAGGCAAATAGTACTAAATAAAAAAAGGAGCAATAGCTTCCCTCTTGATAAAACAAGAGGGCGTTATTGCTCCTTTTTTAGTTCAAAAACTCCTATACAATTTTAATGTGAGGCATGTTTTGTTAGGGTCTGTGGTCATCATTGGCAAACCCGAGCTTAGATCTTTTAATTATAATAAACGTCATTTTCTGTTTAGTGAGAACCAACATGATCAATATAACATATCATATTTAATTAACCTACACATATCTATAAGTTAATACAAAAACAACAACAAACATACCTAGTAAAATCCTACCTGTAATCAAGCTACTGATAGAATCTGAGAAGGATATACGCAAATCACACCTCAATCTCAAGGAATATAGGGAGGTTGCTTCCAACGAGAGAGCGCAAATCATACCCACTCTGAAACCATATTTAGACATTTAAAGTCTACAGGGAATGACGAATGCTTCTCATAGAATAAACACATAGCAACAACAGAAAAAATTGTCTAAATATAGTATTAATTAGCTATGTCATAGAAAATTGTTGGTAAAAGTATACTCTTAACAAATAGCACACAAAAGAGACATATAAGGTTAAGCAAAGTTAGATATATTATCATATCGACGGTTTAAATATCCAATCAAATAAATATTTAGCTTTTCATCGATTGGACCTATTTCTACCAATTTCGTTTTGGCATACCATTTTTACCCGTTTTAAGTTCTTCAAACTTTTAAATCAAATATGCTACATTAACTTTTCATGGTCCTAGAATAGCTTTATTAAACATGTCTAACTCGTAATATGATCTTTTTATTGGTTTAAAAGGATTACAACGACGAATAAGTTGATGAAGAGATTTTTGGATTACAAAGTTAGTAGTTTTTAATTTGTTTTGTAGATTGTATTTAATGATTTTAATATTTAGAAATAAAAACAAAAACATACACAAGGACACGTCTAGTTCTTCTATATTTAGACTAATTTGGTTTTACGTACAAACATATATTGGTGATCAATTGTATGTACGACCCTCCAACTACTTTTTTCTGTCTTCTCCACTTGCGACCAAATTAGATGGTGAAACAACTATGGATAAGCATCTTCGCAAGGTATAGGCTCTAGCCAAGCTTCAACGTACCGTTGTTCACACTTAAATATATATATGTATATTGTAATTTTCTAACAACTAGATTATTATATATTTGCAGGAAATTAGATTTTAATAATCCAAATTAGTTCTTTTTGACCGATAATAATCTAAACTCATTTAATTTCCCACAAAAATCTAAACTCTTCCATTTTGTTTGTAAAATAGTTCGCCGTTAAAAAACACAATGGAGTTCAGAGCGATGTTTTCGGGTTTTTGATCAGAACGAGGATGCTGGTCGATTGATGTAAAACATACTTCGAAAATGCTCTAAACGACGAAAACGATGCTTCAATTCGGGTGTTTGAACTTATATTTATACAAAAAATCAAGCCGTTTAGAGCCCCGTTTCGAGGCAAGTTTTACATCAATCGACTTATATCCTCGTTCTGATTAAAAGTCCAAAAAACATCGGTTTGTAATTTGGAAAAATACTTAACTTCATTATGTTTTTTTAACGGTGGACCATTTTACAAACAAAATGGAAGAGTTCGGATTATTGTGGGTAATTAACTGAGTTGAAATTATTATCGGCTAAAAAGAGCCAGCTCGGATTATTAAAATTTAATTTGCCATAGATGTATGATATATATTGAATATAAGCATGTAGAAGTTAAAAAAGTTATCGAAAACTATGAAGGATGTGACACATGTATTTTATGGTGAAACCAACAATACTACATCCACAACCACCATAAAAAACACCCACACCTCAAACTAGAACGTGGAGAATTAAATTCATTGTCCAAGATAATAATGAAGAAACTCCTGATGCATCTCCTATCAAAACAACCAGCACTACTACATCTCAACCATCCACCACCACAACCACTGTACTCACCAATATATCACCACCCACCAAACCTCTATCTGACCCGTTGGAGTTAGAAAATGTATCACAAGAGATACAATCTTTCTACTCCACAACTGACATCAGCAAACTTACCTTGCCATTCCTCAAGAGATATCAGAAGCCTAAAAATGTACAAGAGTACTTGGAACTGAAAGTCAAACATGCTAAAAAGATAGCTGCCTACAAAAACAAAGGGAAAAGTGATAAAGAGGCTCAACAAACTATGTCTGCATAATTCACTAAAGTGAACAGACTTGAAGACTTTGCAAAAGATGTAAGCTAAAAGGCTTCTCAAGGACCAGTAAACAACCCTGACCTCAAAAAGGAACTAAAGGAAGACTACTTGGAGTTTATCATGAAGAATAAGCCTTATAGAGCTTCAAGAGCTCAATTCTCTAGTTGGTCTATAGAAACCCTTCTGGAAGAAATAACTAGGATTGAGATGTTAAAGCTCAATCCAGATATCAAGCCCACGCATCTCAACTGGGCTGCAGGAAGAAAACTTGTTGGTCAAAAAGCAGTTGAACTCGGAAGAACGAGGGATGAGATGGTTGCTGCAAAGTATGAATCCATGCAATCCATGGCTAGATGGGATAAGCCAACAATAATAGAAAACTACAAGAAGCTTGCAGCTTTAAGAGCATCCCCCAGTCCCTAAAAAGCCTAACTATGAAGACTTAACTATCAGTTCTAAGGCCACCACATCTGAACTTCCATCTGCAAAACATGTCTTTACAATGGTCAAAAGCCACATCATAAGACAGAAGTTCGTTCCACTTTACGTTGTAATTATGTGAAATTATTAAATGCAAATCATTATATTAAACTGTTTAAATAATTTAATGGATATGTATGCATGATTATGAAACTATTATGAATGTTTTAATAGTTATGTATGCATGATTATGAAATGTTAGTTTATATGTGAGAATAATCATACATACTTGAATTATGTATATGAATGTGTGAGTGGTAGCGTCCACAGCACACTCCCTTTATGTATATAAACATATAAATGTGTGAGTGGTAGTGTGCACCGCACACTCCCTCTCACATTACATATTAGGGGTGTGTAATAAGTGAACCGTTAACTGAAACCGAACCGAAAATCGACAAAACCGAACCGAAATTAACCGAGACCGGTTAACAGATAACTTTTTACCATCGGTTAACCGAACCGAACCATTTTTTTTATTTCTAGATTTTATACATCCATTTCATATATTTCATGTTTAATACTTTTATTTCATGTAATAATACGTCCATCTAATTTATTTATACTTTCATTTCATTTATTTATACTTCCATTTCTGTACTTAAACATCTAATTCATGCATTTATACCTCCGTTTCATTTATTTATACACCCATTTAATGTTTTTATAGATCTATTTCAAGTATTTATACCTCCATTACATGTATTTCTTAGCAAAATATTTAGCCCTTGTTTGAATTGGTTATTAACCGAATCGAACCGAAAACCAACAAATTAACGGAATTAACCGAACCGATTAACCGATGACTTCGGATACGGATACGGATAATGCTAATAATCGAACCGAACCGTGGACACCCCTACTACATACATATATATATATACATACATATATATATATATACATACATACATATATATATACATACATACATATATATATGAGGGCTATATATTGTTAGTCGCACACCACCTCCTAGCCGCACACCTCCACTCCCACTTGGTCGCACACTACTAATTCAGGCCCAATCGAATATATATATATATGATACATATATATATATATATATATATATATATGAGGGCTATATATTGTTAGTCGCACACCACCTCCTAGCCGCACACCTCCACTCCCACTTGGTCGCACACTATTAATTCAGGCCCAATCGAATATATATATATATATGAGGGCTATATATTGTTAGTCGCACACCACCTCCTAGCCGCACACCTCCACTCCCACTTGGTCGCACACTATTAATTCAGGCCCAATCGAAGCCCACATCTAACCTTAATAAGATCGCACACTCCTTCACATGGTGTGTGCGGAATCTTTTGTTGGGTATAAATACGCATATGCAGCCAACCCTGGAATGATTCTTCCAATCATTTGATGGCAGCAACACTCCAGAAACATTCTCTTTTTTCACCAACATTCTCCTATTTTAGAAACCTTTCTCCTTTTAGAAGAAGCAAGGCAGCATATTCTTGAAGTTCCTGTTCTCCTTTTGAAGATCTCTATAACACCCGACCGCGTATAAAACAACTCGCGGCGGAAACGCCGGGGGTCACGTTACAAATTGTTTCAAACACATGGTATTTAAAGTTTTGTTTTATTGAATTAATAATTGACATTGTCTTAGAGAATTCAGAACAAAATACAACAACTATTTTATTTTTAATCAAGCTATGGCCAGCTTCCGTCCTATGTGTAGCATACTTGATCATGTATTAGTACCTGAAACATATGTAAAAATAAAGTTAACATTGAATGCTAGCGAGTAACATAGGTTTTGTAAGTCAAATTCATGGCTTTGTATTTGTATTGCAATACCTAGTTCGACTACGAGAGTCAATAAGTGGAAATCTTGTAACCAAACTTGTAATAAATGTGGTTGGTATTGCAACATGTTTAACCCATTATAAAAGTTGGTATGATTAAGAAAATCTTGTAGCCATGAATCTTGACAAAAGTGTTTCCTTTGTAAAATCTTGGAAGTAATCGATTTAAAAGAACGCTTTGTATGGTTTATATACCTTTAATTGAAAACCACTCGTGTTTTGTCTAACCCAATCCTTTTTGTTTTGTGTAAATCAATTGTTCGTATTTTAATCGCCTTTGTGTAAACAAGTGTGGTCGTGTGTGAATACATTCAAGCCTGTGTTGACTTGTGTAACAAACCACCCAAGGGTTTATCAATTGCGCAGTTTCTGTTGTTTCCCAAATTTCCCCACAACATACTACCGGTCAACTTTGCCAAAGTTAATGAACATACTCATGTTATGGATGACGCACCACCCAGTTTCACACGTTATTGAAAACATATTGTATATATATATATATAAACCATATGCATTGTTTTGAAATTTTGAAAATAGTTTAGCACATATGAATCACCCCAAAACATTAAGAAAACGTAAAAGAGGGGACTATGTACTCACTTGCATTGTGGATGACTTGCTTAATTGTGTTTAGCAAAGCTGCCACCGGTCTTTGTGGAGAGATGGGGTGTCTCTCGCGTGGTGCGGGGGAGGTCACCTAGGCCTAGATTGCCACCGGTCTTAGGTAGGTTGGACACGTGTCGCAAAACGGAGCCACATGTCCTGGTACTCTCCCACGTGTCGTGGGAGATACCCAGGATTCTGGCACATGGCGCCTGAGAGGTTTTCTTTTGTTCGTGTCGGTTTTCGTCGTGCGTGTCCGGGGTTGCGATTAAGGTCTTTCTAAGGTTTATTTGGGAATATGTTACAGTAACTTGGATATTAATCCGGAAATGTTGTGAATATCATTTTGACCGATCGCATGGAAATAAAATACGTAAATGATTGAAAGTGTTCATTGGTTGAAATGCTACAAATGTTACAGTGTCCCCTACTTTGGGGAATTTCGTCCCGAAATTGAATCAGAGGAGACTTGTGAGAAAAGATGTGGATACTTTTCTTTCATTTGATCCTCTCGTTCCCAAGTAAATTCTGGGCCACGTTTGGATTCCCAGTGAACTTTTATAATTGGTATTCGACTACGCTTGAGTTTCTTGACTTCACGGTCCATAATTTCCACAGGTTTCTCGACGAAATTCATAGTGTCGTCAATACGAATTTCATTAATAGGAATGTGGAGGTTTTCATTGGCTAAACACTTTTTCAAGTTGGACACGTGAAAAGTTGGATGAACATTTCCAAGTTCATGAGGTAGTTCGAGTTTTTAGGCTACCTTTCTGATCTTTTCAATGATCTTAAAAGCTCCCACATGTCGAGGAGCTAGTTTACTTTCTTTCCAAATCTGACCATACCTTTCCAAGGGGATACCTTGAGCAGAACACGGTCACCAATTTTGAATTCCAAAGGTTTGCGTCGTTTGTCAGCATAACTCTTTTGACTACTTCTTGCTGTCAAAAGGTTATTGCGGATTTTCATGATTTTGTCTATTGTTTCTTGAATGAGTTCAGGTCCGGTGATTTGAGCTTCACCAACTTCATTCCAACAGACAGGTGAACAACATTTTCGACCATAAAGAGCCTCGAAGGGAGCCATGTTGATGCTGGAGTGATAACTGTTGTTATAGGAGAATTCGATCAAAGGTAGATGCGAATCCCAACTACCACGAAAGTCAATCACACAAGCTCTAAGCATATCCTCAAGTGTTTGAATTGTCCTTTCGGTTTGTCCATCCGTCTGAGGATGATAAGCAGTGCTTAGATTTAATTTGGTTCCCATGGCAGATTGCATGGTCTTCCAGAAACGAGATGAGAAACGAGCATCACGATTTGAAATGATGTTCAAAGGAACACCATGACGAGATACAATCTCATCAATATAGATCTTAGCAAGTTTGTCAGCAGAGAAATCCTCGCGAATTGGCAAAAAGTGTGCTGACTTAGTCAGACGGTCAATGATTACCCAAATGGCATCATGGCCTCTAGAAGTGCGTGGTAACTTAGTGGTGAGATCCATAGCGATGTTCTCCCATTTCCATACCGAAACTTCTGGTTGTTCGAGCAAACCAAAGGGATGTTGATGTTCTGCCTTGATTTTAAGACAAATAAGGCATTTGGACACGTACAACGCTATGTCCATCTTCATACCCGGCCACCAATACTGGGTACAAAGGTCCATGTACATTTTGTCCGTACCAGGATGGATAGAATGACATGACTTGTGTGCTTCATCCATTAGTAAGGTACAAAGATTATCTTGGTTTGGAACCGATAAACGATTCAAGAAATAGAGTAATCCATCATCTTTAGTTTCAAGTTGAAGTTCAAGATTATGTGGTAGTTCATTTTTCATCAAGCTTTGGGTTACGCAAGTACGTTGGGCTTGGGAAATACGTGTTTGGATACCTGATTGGATACGAACACAGTGAAGTTTGACTTGTTCTTTGCGACTAAGTGCGTCTGCTACGACATTCGCCTTGCGAGGATGGTAACGAATTTCGCAGTCATAGTCGTTCAACAATTCGACCCAACGTCGTTGTCTCATGTTTAGGTCTTTTTGATTGAAAATGTGCTGGAGACTTTTGTGGTCAGTGAAAACCACACACTTAGTACCATAGAGGTAACGTCTCCAAATTTTGAGAGCGAAAACAACGTCACCTAACTCAAGATCATGAGTTGTGTAGTTCTTTTCGTGGATTTTCAATTGTCTTGATGCATATGCTATGACTTTATCTTGTTGCATGAGAACATAACCAAGGCGTAGATTTGAAGCATCACAATATACAATGAAATCATTATTGCCATCAGGTAAGGATTGAATAGGAGCATCACAAAGCTTTTGTTTCAAGGTTTGAAAAGCTTCTTCTTGTTTGGGTCCCCACTCAAAAGGTTTATTCTTTTGAGTTAGAGAAGTGAGTGGAACCGCAATCTTGGAGAATTTTGCGATAAAACGATGATAGTAACCGGCTAGACCAAGAAAAGAACGAACTTCGGTAGGAGTAGTAGGTGTACTCCAATCCTTGATTGCTGTGATTTTGGATGGATCCACATGTATGCTTTGCTCATTGACAATGTGACCCTAGAATTGAACTTCATTTAGCCAAAATTCACACTTGGAGAATTTGGCATAAAGTTGTTCCTTCTTTAGAAGCTCCATCGTTAGACGGAGGTGATGTTCGTGGTCAGCTCGAGATTTCGAATATATCAAGATCTCATAGATAAAAACAATGATGAACTTATCTAAATATGGTTTACAGACCCTATTTATTAAGTCCATGAAAATGGCAGGAGCATTTGTTAATCCAAAAGGCATGACAGTGAACTCATAATGGCCGTATCGGGTTCAAAAAGCAGTTTTGGGAATATCTTCTTCTTGTACACGAAGTTGATGATACCCTGAACGAAGGTCGATCTTTGAAAAACAGGTAGCACCTTGTAGTTGATCAAAAAGATCATCAATACGAGGTAGGGGATATCAATTTTTAGTCGTGAGTTTGTTGAGCTCACGATAATCGATGCACATGCGAAAGGATCCGTCCTTCTTTTTCACAAAAAGCACAGGAGCGCCCCAAGGTGAAAAACTCGGACGAATGAACCCTTTGTCTAAAAGCTCTTGGAGTTGTTTTGACAATTCTTGCATTTTAGATGGTGCAAGACGGTAGCAATTGGGTTTGCACCAGGTATAAGAACGATGCGAAATTCCACTTGGCGTATCGGGGGTAAGCCAGGTAGATCTTCCGGAAATACCTCGGGAAATTCCCGAACAATGGGGATGTCTTGAATACTAATGCTCTTGTCTTTCTTTTCCATGATATGCGCCAAAAAAGGCTACATAGTTCTTTCGTAGGTATCTCTAAGCTTGGGTATATGTCAAGAGTTTGAGATTACTGGAAGGTTTCTCTCCATGAGCTTTTAAGACTTCGCCAAATGAAAGGGGTATGCGAACAATCGTATCGGAACAGATGATTTCGGCATGAAGTCTGGTTAACCAGTCCATGTCTACTATGACGTCGAAACTCCGAAGTTGCATTGATGTGAGGTTGATGGGAAAAAGCTGGTCATTGAGGTTTAGTTGACAATTACAATTGACAGAATCGAGTACAAGAGGTCCACCACTCGCTATTTCTACCGTTAAAGGTTTCCTAGCTTAGTTCGGGGCATCAAAAGAAAATGTTCAAATGCTGTGGATACAAAACTTCTATCGGCACCTGAATCAAAAAGAATAGAAGCAAGATGGTTATTAACAAGGAATGTACCGTTAACACGTTATTGTCATCACGAGCCTCATTAGCATTCAGGTTAAATGTGTGTCCACGAGCTGGGTTAGCATTAACAAGTTTTGGGAAATTGTTTCGGTAGTGAGTAAGATCACCACAATTATAGCAGGATCCAGGTGGGTAATGAGGGCGGTTAGGTATTGCTTGCTTTTGAACAGGATTTGGAATAGTTTGGTTCAGGGTAGGTGCAGAACGACGGACATTGGCTAAGTGACCAAATCGTCCACAGAGGGTACATTGGCGACATGGTAAATGATGTTGGTGATGACAATTGCATCGGTTGCACAGAGGTGCAGTACCAACATATCGTTTCTTAGCAGGAGGTTGAGCTGGTTGGTTGGGGGTAACTTGATTGGTTGGAGTGGTAATAGCAAAATTCTTTGAAGCCTTACGCTTCCTTGAATTTTTGGAGGGTTCGGTTTTTGTTACTTTTGGTTTCTCTTGGGTAGTCTTAGCAGATTGTTTCTTATCACCTTTGCTGAAAAGTTTCCCTTTCTTAACTTGAGAATCGGTTAGAGTTGCGGCTAGTTCAATAGCTTCCCTAACGGTGGCTGGCTGGCTACCAGTAACGATGTCTTGAACGGGATCAGGTAAGCCATCAATGTATTTCTCAATAGCCTTATCTAAGGGAGTGACCATAGTGGGACATAGTAGGCTCAATTCCTCGTACCGATCTATGTAGGCACGATTCTCGCCACTATATTACTTGAGATCGTGGAATTCATTCTCAAGTGCCCTTATCTCATTGTGTGGGCAGAATTCTTTCATCATGAGAGCTCTAAGTTCTCCCCAAGTTTGTGACATGGCTATATCCGCACCTCATTCCACCAGGTGAGCGCTCTTTTCTGGAATACGCTTGAAGCAAACTCTACTTTGCACTCATTGGCACATTGACATTGGCAGAAAGTGTTTTCGATGCTTTCAAACCATTGTAGGAGCCTAGTAGCTCCTTCAAACCCATAAAACTTGGGTGGTTTAGCCGAATTGAACTGTTCGAAATTACACAGTACATTGTTGTTGTTATTGTTGAGTTGACTGAGTTGGGTCACAAGGTTTGGAAGTATCACAGCCATTTGTTGAGCGATCATAACTACCATTTCGGTGTTTTGGGTAGTGTCGCGACGAGGAGGCATTCTAAAAGAGAAGAAAGTATGAGTGAAAATGAGTGAGGTTGATAAAGTATAGTTAAAAAGAAATATAAAAATATAAACAAAGCATAAGGAGGGTATCCATTTATTCGTTACTTAAAACGAATAAACGGCACAATGACTAATCAAAGTAAATGGGTCTTTATAATGTATAGCGAAGACATGCTTTAGCCTATAAGTGGACACTTATCCCAAGAGTTCCCAGGTAAGAGTGACTGGTCCGATTAAGTGGATTTGTACGAACACTCTAGCCTTAGACAGAAAATTTAGGGTACAGGCACCCACCCTTCCAGATTGCACGTGTTCACATTATTAAAACCCAAACGTTTGATGAGATTTTGAAAAAAAATTAAGGCTTATGAGCCTAAAACAAATCATCCAAGGATAGATAATGATTTCTTGTAAAATTTTGGAAATTTTGACTTTTATGAATGAATTTGATATTTTTGTTATCACCTAAGGATAGGTGATGGTATTGTATTAAAAATCTAGACGCAAGATAACTCGCGTTGGGATCCTAGGAAGGTTATAGTCTAGGTCAAAAAGTATTTCTAATAACCTAATTCCCTATAACCATGGCTCTGATACCAATCTGTAACACCCCGACCGCGTATAATACAACTCGCAGGGGAAACGTCAGGGGGTCACGTTACAAATTGTTTCAAACACATGGTATTTAAAGTTTTGTTTTATTGAATTAATAATTGACATTGTCTTAGAGAATTCGGAACAAAATACAACAACTATTTTATTTTTAACCAAGCTAAGGCCAGCGTCCATCCTATTTGTAGCGTACTTGATCATGTATTAGTACCTGAAACATATGTAAAAATAAAGTCAACATTGAATGTTGGCGAGTAACAAGGTTTTGTAAGTCAAATTCATGGCTTTGTATTTGTATTGCAATACCTCGTTCGACTACGAGAGTCGATAAGTGAAAATCTTGTAACCAAACTTGTAATAAATGTGGTTGGTATTGCAACATGTTTAACCCATTATAAAAGTTGGTATAATTAAGAAAATCTTGTAGCCATGAATCTTGACAAAAGTGTTTCCTTTGTAAAATCATGGAAGTAATCGATTTAAAAGAAAGCTTTGTATCATTTATATACCTTTAATTGAAAACCACTCGTGTTTTGTCTAACCCAATCCTTTTTGTTTTGTGTAAATCAATTGTTCGTATTTTAATCGTCTTTGTGTAAACAAGTGTGGTCGTGTGTGATTACATTCAAGCCTATGTTGACTTGTGTAACAAACCACCCAAGGGTTTATCAATTGCGTAGTTTCTGTCGTTTCCCAAATTTCCCCACAAACCCTGGGAAATTTGGTAATGGGATGGTCGGTCCTATGGTACGATAACATACTACCAGTCGGCTTAGCCAAAGTTAATGAAATATTCGTGTTATGGATGACGCACCACCCAGTTTCACACGTTATTGAAAACATATTGTATATATATAAATCATATGCATTGTTTTGAAATTTTGAAAATAGTTTAGCACATATGAATCACCCCAAACATTAAGAAAACATAAAAGAGGGGACTATGTACTCACTTGGATTGTGGATGACTTCCTTAACTGTGTTTAGCAAAGCTCAAGTGTTTCCTAATAATATACAATGCACACGTGTTAATAACCTAAGTCACTTTAGCCATATAACACGAGACAGAACCCCAACAGACTTAGTCGGGCAGAGCCTTGACATGCGTTGGTGGGTTCTAAATCAATCGGTTAGGGTGGCCATACTACACGAGACAGAACCCCAACGAACTTAGTCAGGCAGGCCTTGACATGCGGCGGTGGGTCCTAAATCAATCGGGTAGAGTGACGAATTAGTGATTGGGGGTTAAGATACTTACAACGGGGCAGAGCATAGGGATTTAGGGGGGCTCGGTATTTGAACAGAGCTTCGAGAGAGGAAGAGACGTCGATTTTCGATAAAAATGAGCGATTTGAACTCGTCACAGACCGGCTTTTATATACCCAATTTTTGACTCTCCCGCGTGTCGCGCGGGGTGACAGGGTGTCTCTCGCGTGGCGCGAGGAAGGTTACCTAGGCCTAGACTGCCACCGGTCTTAGATAGGGTGGACACGTGTCGCAAAACAGAGCCACGTGACCTGTACTCTCCTGCGCGTCGCGGGAGATACCCAGGATTCTGGCGCATGGCGCCTGAGAGGTTTTTTTTTTGTTTCAGTTTTCGTCGTGCGTGTCTGGGGTTTTGATTAAGGTCTTTGTAAGGTGTATTTGGGAATATGTTACAGTAACTTGGATATTAATCCGGAAATGTTGTGAATATCATTTTGACCGATCGCATGTAAATAAAATTCGTAAACGATTGAAAGTGTTCATTGGTTGAAATGCTACAAATGTTACAATCTCTTCTAATTTACACACCAATTCTATTTTCCTTTTCCAGGTTAGTGTATTATCATTATTTGATCTATAAAGTGTTTAAATTTATTGGAAAACCTACTTGAATGGCTTGATCTAAAAGATGATGAATTAGTATTTTTGAATGATAAAAGGTGTTGATTAATCATGATATGTATAAATATTGGTGTTTATACTTGCTGGATGAACTTGAATAGCATGACTTATATTGATGAGCTAGGAATGTTGTATAATGATTAAAAGATGATTTTTGTTTGATGCTAGTATGATAAAGGGTTGATTATATGCTCATAAATCAAATGTGGTGCTTGGTGATGATATGCATAATGGATTAAACAAACATCTAGGGTCATGCTAGAATCAAAGTGCATATAGTTCTAATGGTGAATGGAATTCATAAACAAAAAAGCGATTCTTGATGATTTTGACAAAAGAGAACCCTAGATCTAATTGTGGTGATTTAGTGAGTATTGATAATGAAAAATCCGTTTATATGAAAAGTAGAGTTGTTATGATACTAATGTTGATGAATATGATATTAGGGTTCATGAGAATATTATGTAAAGATTTGTGCTCTTGTTGTTTTGATCGGTTTGACCAATTGGACTGAACCGTAGACTACGGTTGAGCATCGTAGTCTATGGTAGAGTAAATTTACTTCGCACACACTCATGGACGTACAACTTAATCTGCACGCTAAACAACCTTGCACAACACCCCACACACTCGGCTGCCACGTGTACCACACATCCTTAGAAACTGTACAACCTCGTTGTACAAGCACATGTTGTACATAATATGACAACATTATGCATAACCGCACACCGGCAAGTGACCACACTCTTGCTGGTGGGCTGCACACTGTTTTTGGACATTAACTTGTTCGGGTCGCACAAATACACATCGGGCCGTACACTGTATTGGGCCACTAATAATATCGTGTGGGCCGCATACTGCCTTTGTTTGATTAAATGTGACTGTTCATGAATGGCCCGCATGTCTTATGTGATACGTGATATTATAACTTGCATACTACTTGTTAGTTACGGGTAGAACATACATGAATTAGGTGCATACAAACCTAATTAACATTGGTAACCATAATAGGACGTGGTTGACCAACTTTAAAACGAGTAAATTGTCTGTCGGGCTAAGAAAAGGTGAGTTCATACACTTACTAAAAGCATGTATTCCCGGTGGTTGGGAAAGAACTACACTTTCCGTGTTTTGGGATTTCCCAGTATTCCGGGAAGGAATACTACTAAATTACTTTTTAGAATTCATGTCGTAGTGTACAAAACGCAACTCTGTCATGAAGTTCCCACTTACTATACCGATTAATCGCCTAGTGAACGGGATATTAGTTGATAGTGCTATTAGGTCTCACAAACCTCACACCGTGCCAAGGACGACGGGCATGAACTAGTATTCATTGGCAACCGTCAATGATGATAAACATTGAATAACGGGGCAACAACGAAACCACAACAGTAGCATGTCTTCGGTATTATGCAGTTTAGTAGCTTACAGATGGGGTAGCTCCCCATGACAAAAATGATTTATAAATGATTAACTTAACGACTTATGTTTTTGAAAATAAAACTGGAAAACCGTGAACTCGCCAAGTTTATTGTTGAGACTCTACTACATGCTTTACAGGACCTCAGGTACAGCTCGGGAGCTTGCAGCGGGGAGTGTAGTGATTGATTTGAACCTTGTTGGTTCCTAATAAAATCCATGAACCTTAAACTATTGCTTGGATAATTAAGCGGTTAAACTTTATGCTTCCGTTGTTAACTTATTTAATGTTTTTGGAACTTTGAACTTTAGTCACTAATCGTATTGTGGTGATGAACTTACTTTACTTTGTTTTAAATAATTGTTCAATATGATTGGTGGCATGATCCTGGTCAAGTCACGCGCCTCGCGGTAATACTCCGCATGTGGAAATTGAGGGTGTGCCAGATTGTTATCAGAGCCTTTGGTTATAGTGAACTCAGTTTTAAAAGAAAAATATTTTTGAGAAAACCAGACTATAACCTGATTTATATTAAACGGACTGCAACGCCACTACACTCCAAGTGCAAGTCTCAACAAACTAGAGTTGATAGCTCGTGCACTGTTTACTTGTTAGTTACATGATGCATATTTGATGATATATGTAATGGTATACTTAGTATTTGAAGCTCTAATAGTAAGATATGTACGTATATGTTATGGTCAAACTCTCTTATATTTTTCTCGCATCACTATGACTACGTTCTTATTCTGTGTTTTGTGGATGTGAAGAAAATGAGCAGACGCGGAAGAGGCAATATCAACCTGATTCAGGGCCAACTGGCGGCCATGATCAGCGCACGGGTTGCGGGGGCTTTGGCAACCCAGCAACTTGCACCCACTCAACCTCGGGTTTGAACTTTCAAGGCTTTAATAGATTGCAAACCTCACTCTTTCAATGGCACCGAAGGAGCTGTAGGCCTCCTACACTGGATCGAGAAGGTCGAGTCGGTGTTCGAGATGTGTGAATGCCCTGCTAACAACATAGTGAAGTATGCTACTGGCACTCTTGAAGGAAACACGCTCTCCTGGTGGAATGTGCAAGTTCAAATGCTCGGATTGGTGGACGCCAATGCCACCCCTTGGAACCAATTCAAGGATCTGATCAAGGAAGAATACTGTCAGAGGGATGACAATCAGAAGCTTGAAGTCGAGTACTACGGTGAAGATGGTTGGATCAAAGATCGAGGCGTACACCAAAAGGTCCAACGACTTGGCTGCTTTATGTCCCAACATGTCACAACCTGCCTACAAATGAATTAAGCTTTATCTCAATGGTTTGGTTCCCGAAATCCAAAGCCCGGTAACTTCAGCTAATCTTCCCATAATCCAGCAAGTCATCCGTTTGGCACACCGTCTTACCGATCAAGCAGTTGAACAGGGCAAGTTGCCCAAGTGAATCAGTGCTACTACCGATACTTTTGCTGATAACAAGCGCAAATGGGATAACAACCAGGGCAAGGGTTCCAACTCCGCACAACCTCAAGCTCAGCAGAGGAAGTTTGAAGATAATAGGAATTCCAATCAGCAAGCTCCAACCAAGCAAAATCAGGGTGGTTACAAGGAAACTAACCCAAGTGCAACAAGTGCAATCGCCATCACAATGGGCAGTGTGAGAAGAACCATTGTCGGTGGTGCAACAAGCAAGGGCACGCGACTAAGAATGCAGAAGCTCGTACCCAGTGAGAGAAACCAGCCACACCAGGAGCAGCAACAACAAAGAGGTAACAACCAAGGGTGCTATCACTGCAGAGCTGAAGGGCACATCAAGCAGAATTGCCCTCAACTGAACCAAAACAGACTGGAAACAACACCAACAACAACAACAATGACAACAATGGTGCAAGAGGACGAGTTTTTGTGATTGGCACAGGTGAAGCAAGGATCGATCCCAACGTTATAACGGGTAACTTCCTACTCGATGATCATTTTGTTTCCGTACTTTTTGATTCTGGAGCTGATGCTAGTTATGTATCCTTAAGTGCTAGTGATATGCTTAATTCAACCCCAACTCTCTTGAACTCTCAACGTGTCGTCGAGCTAGCCAATGGTCGGAATACCGAGACTACTCATATCGTCAACGATTGTAAACTTGTGTTATCCGGTCAGACGTTCACTCTCGATCTTCTCCCTATCATTCTCGGATGCTTCGCCATTATCGTCAAAATGGATTGGTTGTCCCTACGTCGAGCGGAATTACTCTGCCAAGAGAAAATCATCCGCATCCCTCATTCGGTCGGTGAACCTCTTGTTATTCAAGGCTAAAGGAGTGGTGCTGTTGTAGGCATCATCTTATTCTTAAAGGCTTAGAAGTGTTTACGAAAAGGAGTGGTGCTGTTGTAGGCATCATCTTATTCAAGGATAAAGGAGTGGTGCTGTTGTAGCTTTCGTCATCGATCGCAATCTAAAGAAAAGAAGATTGAGGATATCCCCATTGTTCGCCACTTTCTCGAGGTATTTCCTGATGAATTACCTGGTCTCCCACCTGACCGTCAAGTCGAATTTCAAATCGAGCTAACTCCTGGAGCACCACTTATAGCTCGTACACCTTATCGACTAGCCCCAACCGAACTAGAAGAGTTGTCCATGCAATTGCAAGAGCTACTAGACAAGGGTTTTATTTGTCCTAGCTCGTCACCATGGGGAGCCTCTATACTGTTTGTCAAGAAGAAAATATCACTTTTCGTATGTGCATCGACTATCGCGAGCTGAGCAAAGTCACTATCAAGAATCGTTACCTACTCCCACACATCGACGACTTATTCGACCAGCTACAAGGGTCGAGTTACTATTCTAAGATTGATCTGAGATCGGGCTATCACCAGCTGAGAGTCCAAGATGAAGACATCTCTAAAACGACATTCAGGACTCGTTACGGTCATTACGAGTTTCTTGTTATACCATTTGGGTTGACTAATGCACCTGCGGTTTTCGTGGATCTCTTGAACCGAGTGTGCAAACCTTATCTTGATAAGTTTGTAACTGTATTCATCGACGGCATCTTGATTTACTCGAAGAGTCAAGAAGAACACGAGCAACACCTATGTCTTATTTTGGAACTCTTACGAAACGAACAACTCTATGCCAAGTTCTCCAAATGCGACTTTATAAATCGTCGCATTTCCTTGGACACGTGGTCAATGAAGCTGGGATTCACGTTGATCCAGCTAAGATTGACTTTATCAAGAACTGGCATGCACCTAGAACTCCGACAGAAATCCGCCAATTCTTGGGTCTGGCGGGTTACTATCATAGATTCATCGAGAATTACTACAACAACCGGAATTACCAACGTGGAAATGGGAGCAAATTTCCATGGATTTTGTCACCGGTTTGCCTAGATCTCAAAGTGGAAACGACACCATTTGGGTGGTCGTGGATCGCTTAACCAAATCTGCGCATTTCCTCGCGGTCAAAGAAATCGACAAGTTCTCGAAACTTGCAAGCATCTACTTGAAGGAAGTGGTTACTAGGCACGGGGTGCCAACTTCTATTATCTCTGATCATGATCCACGTTTCACATCTAATTTGTGGCAGGCTATGCACAAATCCTCCGGCTCACGTTTTGACATGATCACCGCTTATCACCCACAAACGGATGGTCAAACTGAGCGTACCATCCAAACTCTTGAAGACATGCTGCGAGCATGTGTTATTGACTTTGGGAACGGCTGGGAACGACACTTACCTCTAATAGAATTTTCTTATAACCACAGTTACCACACTAGCATTCAGGCTGCTCCATTCGAAGCGTTATACGAACATAGTTGTTGATAACCTTTGTGTTGGGCTGAAGATGGCGACAGCCAAATCACAGGCCCTGAACTCGTACTCGACATAACAGAAAAGTTTGTCCAGATCAGACAACGAATGGCGGCCGCCCGCGACCGTCAGAAAAGCGCTGACAAGCGTAGGAAACCTTTGGAATTCCAATTTGGTGGCCGAGTCTTGTTAAAAGTCTCACCTTGGAAAGGTATGATCCATTTTGGCAAAACGAGCAAGCTTAATCCGCGTTATATCAGGCCTTTGGAAATCCTGAGAAAATCGGTACAACGGCTTATAGAGTAAACTTGCCTGAAGAGCTTAGTGCGGTACACAAAGTCTTCCACGTGTCGAATTCGAAGAAGTGTTTATCAGATGAGACTCTTATTATTCCTTTCAAGGAACTCATGATCGATGATCAGCTTTATTTCATTGAGGAACCGGTTGAGATCATGGATCGAGAGATCAAAACCCACAAGCATAGTAAGATACCTATAGTTCGAGTTCGTTGGAACTCACGTCGTGGCCCAGAGTTTACCTGGGAATGGGAAGACCAAATGATGCGCAAGCATCCCTAGTTGTTTAAGAACAACGTAACCAGTACTGAAGCTACTACTGAATTTCGAGACGAAATTCCAAACCAACATGGGGATGATGTGACACCCGCGAAAGCACTTAGCTACATTAGTTGATTCAATGATTGCACGCTAAATTTTCAGGACGAATTTCTTTCAACTTGGGGATAACGTGACAACTCGAATTTTCCTTTTCTTCGTTCCACTTACGTTGTAATTATGTGAAATTATAAACGCTAATCATTATATTAAGTTGTTTATGTGTGAGTGATTTAATGTTTATGTATGCATGATTATGAAACTGTTAGTTTATAGGTGAGAATAATTATACATACTTGAATTATGTATATAAACATATGAATGTGTGAGTGGTAGTGTCCACCGCACACTCCCTTTATGTATATAAACATATAAATGTGTGAGTGGTAGTGTCCACCGCACACACTCCCTCGCACAATATATATATATATATATATATGAGGGCTATATATTGTTGGTCGCACACCACCTACTAGCCGCACACCTCCACTCCCACTTGTTCACACACCTATTAATTCAGTCCCAGTCGAAGACCACATCTAACCCTAATAAGATCGCACACTCCTGCACATGGTGTGTGCGGAATCTTTTGTTGGGTATATGTTAGGATCTGAGTTTGAATTACTTGTAGTTTTTGTTTCAAAAATGGAAAATGATTGAGTTTTAAAAGAGATTTGCAGCGAAAATAAATGAAAACCTTTTACTACAAGCAATGGTCGTTTGTTTTCATCATCATCATGCTTTCAAGTTGGTAAACTCGCATGTGATTCACAAACTCCCCCTCAGCCTTTGCAATTGAAGTTTGGTAGTAAGAAAATGCAGAGAAGATGATATGCGAAAGTTGATCTTTTGATGGACGAGTTAAATTGTTACACAAGTTACCTATTTATACTAAACTATCTAACCACTTAGCATCTTTGATGACGTCAGGATTGATAGTGACATGAAACTATATGTAACTAAGTACAAACACTGCTAATACTAACTATCAGTGCTTAGTATGTTACATTGATTATCTATCTAATGACCAAGCTCTGATCTCTATCCTCTGATCCTTGTAACTCTGGCAGACCTTTGCAACTTTGTGAAGTCAGATGATAGGAGAGCAGTCTTTAGGGAAAGCAGTGCATATACAACAGAGGTTGTAACCTCTAATAGTTTAACCAAAGCTCGGATAGTGTTATTTGGCTTTGTATCATCTGTTCCTTTCATAGGGTTCAATCCCAACAGTATAAATATGCATATCCAGCCAACCCTAGAATGATTGTTCCAAACATTTTGACGGCAACAACACTCTAGAAACATTCTCTCTTTTCACCAACATTCTCATATTTTAGAAACCTTTCCCCTTTTTAGAAGAAGCAAGGCAGTAAATTCTTGAAGTTCCTCTTCTCCTTTTGAAGATCTCTTCTATTCTACCCACTACTTCTATTTTTCCTTTCCAAGGTTAGTGTGTTATCATTATTTGATCTATAAAGTGTTTAAATTTATTGGAAAACCTACTTGAATGGTATGATCTAAAGATGATGAATTAGTATTTTTGAATGATAAAAGGTGTTGATTAATCATGATATGTGTAAATAGTGGTGTTTATACTTCTTGGATGAACTTGAATAACATGAATTATATTGATGAGCTATGAATGTTGTGTAATGATTAAAAGATGATTCTTATTTGATGCTAGTATGATAAAGGATTGATAATATGCTAATAAATCAAATATGGTGCTTGGTGATGATATGCATAATGGATTAAACAAACATTTACGGTCATGCTAGAATCAAAGTGCACATAGTTCTAATGTTGAATGGAATTCATGTACAAAAAAGGGCTTCTTGATGATTTTGAAAAAGTAGAACCCTAGATCTAATTGTGGTGATTTAATGAGTATTGATAATGAAAAACTTGTTTATATGAAAAGTAGAGTTGGTATGATACTAATGTTGATGATTAAGATATTAGGGTTCATGAGAATATTATGTAAAGATCTTTGCTTTTGTTGTATTGATCGGTTTGACCAATTGGACTGAACCGTAGAATACGGTTGAGCACCGTAGCCTGAGGCAGAGTAAATTTACTTCGCACACACTCATGGACGTACACCTTAATCCGCACGCTGCACAACCTTGCACAGCACCCCGCACATTCGGGTGCCACGTGTACCGCACACCCTTAGAAACTATACGACCTCGTTGTACATGCACCTGATACGACATCATTATGCATAACCGCACAATTGCTGGTGGGACGCACACTCTTTTTGGACTTTAACTTGTTCGGGCCGCACACACACACATCGGGCCGTATACTGTACTGGGCCCCTAATAATATCGTGTGGGCCAAACGCTGCCTATGTTAGATTAAATGTTACTGTTCATGAACGGCCCGCATGTCGTATATGATACGTGATATTATAACTTGCATACTACTTGTTAGTTACTTGTAGAAAATACGTGAATTACGTGCATACAAACCTAATTAACATTGGTAACGATAATAGGACGCGGTTGACCAACTTTAAAACGAGTAAATTGCCTGCTGAAGCAAATGTGAGTTCACACACTTACTAAAAGAATGTATTCCCGGCGGTTGGGAACGAACTACACTTTCCATAGTTTGGGATTGCCTAGTATTCCGGGAAGAATACTACTAAAATACTTTTTATACTTCATGTCGTAGTGTACTAAATGCAACTCTATCACGAAGTCCCCACTAACTATACCAATTAATCCCCTAGCCTAGTGAACGGGATATTAGTTGATAGTGCTATTAGGTCTCACAAACCTCACACCGTACCGAGGAGGACGGGCGTGAAGTAGTATGCCTTGGCAACCGTCAATGATGATAGACATTGACAAACGGGGCAACAACAAAAGAACAACAGTCGCATGTCTTTGGTATTATGCAGTTTAGTAGCTTACATATGGGGTAGCTCCCCATGACAAATATGATTTATAAATGAGTAACTTAACGACTTATGTTTTTGGAAATAAAACTGGAAAACCGTGAACTCGCCAACTTTATTGTTGACACTCTACTGCATGCTTTGCAGGACCTTAGGTACTGCTCAAGAGCTTGCGGCGGGGGAGTGTAGTGATTGCGTTGAACCTTGTTGGGTTCCTAATAAAATCCATGAACCTTAAACTAATGCTTGGATTATTAAACTGTTAAACTTTATACTTCCGCTATTAAGTTATTTAATGTTTTTGGAACTTTGAACTTTAGTCACTAATCGTATTGTGGTGATGAACTTACTTTACTTTGTTTTAAATAATTGTTCAATATGATTGGTGGCATGATCTTGGTCAAGTCACGAGCCTCACAGTAATAATGCTTCGCATATGGAAATTGAGGGTGTGACAGTATGTATGTAGAAGATGTAAAAACATATGATGATGATGATGATTTTAGAAAGGAACGGATCAAAAATTTGATAATGTATGGGCATCCAGATTCCAATCCAGCATAACTGTTAGGGTAAGTCTTGGGAATGCGTATTCCCTCACGTCTTCCAATAAACATCACTTCCTGTAACTGCATCTCCCTCTAGATTTTAAAAATGGTCATCAGACAAAGCCAATCATGAATTGACAATAGTCAGGGCAAATAGGGAAATGAAAAAGACTTGAACGAATAGTGTGATGAGCCTAAAAATTGAAGATCTGCAAGATCTACTGGATCTTCCACTCGAAAGGGTTGCTGATGACTTACTGATGTGTCTTGAATATACATATTTTACGTGTCGAATTTCCTACATTTTGAGTGGTTTGCATATGGTTTTCCCGCGATTTGGATACTTAATCGATTGATTTGTGAATTTGCAGGATTTGGTGAATAACATGCTTGTATTGCGGTGAAAATGAGAAGAAGCGGAGCAGCGAAGATTATACACTGAAAGACATGTCGGAAGAACAAGAAAAAAATCAAAAACATTGCTGCCTAGGAGGTCTTACGGATCGTAAGGCCCTTGTCCTTGCGGTCCGTAAGCATTTACACGCGCGTTGACTTTCTTAGGCTTACGGACCGTAAGCCTGAGGCCCTTACAATCCGTAAGGATGTCGGTTTTCGAGAAAAAATGTTATTAAACCACACAACCGCTAGGGTTTGAGGTATCCGGTAATCAGGCGACTTGGGAGCATTTGTGGACGATCATAGAGCATTGTGAAGCTGTTGAAAGGTCCAGGGAACTTTCGGTTCAAGTTTTGGTCGTCTAGGCTTCGTTTAACATTCGTTTTTCGGTATCTTTTCGATTTAAACAATGACTTCAGTTGTTTTCAGACTTATTTCAGTTGTTTCACTGAATATTATGAGTAGCTAAACTGTTTTAATACTTAGGTTGAGATGAACTAGTTGTTGTAATGCAATTTTGACATGATTTTGGCTATTTGATGTGATTTACGTAACCTTTCTTTGATTGTGATCTTGGTATTGCATGTTAGTGTGTTTGGTTTGGTTTTTGGTTGAAGAATTCATAGGTTTAGGCACATAGAAATATCCCCTAGACTTGGAGTTTATTTTGAATCGTTGATCTTAGGGTTTTCGATTTGATTATTGAGTCGAGAAATTGACCAATTCAACTAATCATTAAAATCAATTAACTAAAACGTGCATCCTCATTTGATGACTCGAGAGACGATTTGAATGAGCTAGGTTATTAGCTAATCATTTGTGGGTAGATTGGGTGACCGATAGCTCGGGCTCGTTTATTGCATCGTGGTTAAGGTTTCCTAGGATTTCACTAATCAGGGTTTGGTTTGGTTTGCGTTTTGAGGGTTTTGGGAGTCATAGATACTTCCTTGGCTTGATTCTCGTAGGATTTGGTATTGATAGGTCGAGCCGGTTCGTTCTAGCACTTCATATTTCGTCTTTATCTTTCGTACGATACATCTCTAGCGGGGGGTCATACGAACGAGTAGGATATCTAGCCACTGTCATCGTCATCATAGCATTGCATGATTCTAGGGATTCGACACCTAGGTAGTTCTTTGTCTCATATATATATTTGATCACTCTTTGCTCGCATGTTTGTGGTCTGCTTCACGTTGTTTGTCGTGTTTGCCATTTTCATAATCATTTAGGTTATTAGTTAAACACCAAATTCAAATCAACTTTGACTTTGTATTCGATAGAGGTTCAGTATCTGAAGTTCGCATATAGTGTCCATGGATTGATACTCGGTCTTGCTATCTACACTACACCGCGACCGGTGCACTTGCCGATTGTGTGTGGTTTAGGTTATGATTCCATTTTAAAACTTGTTTGATTTTTACATACACATTTCACTTACCATCAGAAAGATTTGAAATACAATTTAAAGCACAAATCAAAAGTAAGATGAAAGGAATAAATATTGATCCAATAAACATCTGTTTTGGCGTTATCTGTTCTATGGGGAGATTGTTGGACCTACAAAAGAACGGATGATATTCAAAAGGCAAAACATGATCCACTGATCAAGAAATAAACATAAGAATGAACCAGTCTCTCCCCAAAGATAGTAAATCTTGAACACCTAATCATAACATCTGTTGAAGACAAAGCAAACATCTGTTCAAGCCTTGGAACCTCTCTTCAAGAAGAAACAACATCTGTTGAAGGATAAAGTTTGTTGAAGTCAAAGGTCTAATGAAGAAGACCAAACATCTGTCTGGTCAAACAAATGTTTGGATCACAACAGAGGATAGTCTTGACAGTGGTTTTCTAATGTAACATTATTTATCTTGTAACAATGTTTAGACTAGTTAAAACATATATTAAGATTTGCACAAATGTTTGCAACATCTGTGGAATCTTTTCTATTAGGAATGTTAGATGTCATTATCAGGGATATGTTAGCCAATCACTGAACAGGGCTTTCGTAGTTGGTATAAATAGATCACACCTGTTAGTGATCTATTTATCACACACATCACATTTTCTCGTGTACGAAGTGTTTTGTTACATGGTAGGCTGATAGGGAGTCTGTAGAGTCAACTTTTGTAAAACATATTGTAATCATTGAAATATAACTGAAAAGCAATCGTTGATGATGACTTTCTACTTGTGGATTATATTGTTATTTATTAATATTTGTTTACAATATCAAACTCAGATCTAACAGCCTATCCATAAATGTTTTCTTGGATCACTAGTATGTATTCACTAGTAATATAACTTACAATATATATATATATATATATATATATATATATATATATATATATATATATATATATATATATATATATATAATTTTTCTTTGTAGTTGTTGCCCGTTGCGCGGTGTAATGCATTTTTAGGTAATTCAAAGAGGTGATCAGATGCGTAACATTGCATTATAGCGTATTATATACTTAAAGCCATGAATTATAACAACTATTATTGATCATCACGTTGTTAATGATCTATTTAGAGAACTACAACAATGTCTACTAATGCATTTATAACGTATAAATCAATTGATAGAACTACAACATTTAGGATTTTATTTAGGTACATATAAAGATAAACACATCAAAACATAAAGCATTATACAGATTTTGCTAAGGCGTAAAACCTAATCACACAATGTAATGAGAAAAGGTAAATACATTTAATATATTCTATTACATAAATCGTAAACGTGTTAGATAAGTCATAAACATATTGCTGAAAGCAAAGATGGAAGAAATGGATACTGTCAAACTCTTCTTGTAAAATAATACCAAAAATTCCACTCCACGGGAAGTTGGAAAAAATGAATTTCACATTGTTACATTGTTACTGAAACAGGAAAACGACAACCCATAGCATACAAGGCATTTTGGGTACATTGAGTTGTTGATTCCAATACATCATCCATCACATATTATTAAGTTGAAGCGTATGTTGAGTTTAATACGATTATGTTGTTTTATAAGTACCAAAAAAATATCAAAAGCAAATATAAAACGACAACGCGCATATATTTATAACGAAAACACTGAACAACAAAGAAGAGAAACCTTAAAGTCAGTTGTCAAATCCATACATTGAAGATTAGGTTGGCGATTCCAATGTATAATACATCACATAACTGACATCAATAGCAAGATTAAAGATACTCATTAGTATTCATTACTTGTATAATTACATAATTAATAAATCTACAAACAGTAATAAGATAACAAAAACTTAACATATGTGAGACAGTTTCATCATATGGGCGCATGATTACATCATAGGCCATTTTAATGGTAATTCGTTATTTGAAAGTTGGTAAAAATAAAGCTTAGAATATCATCATTGCCTATGATTCTAGAAAAAATCTAGATCACAAAGAAATATCCCTTTCAAGAAGGTAAAGCATATATACGAAATCGTACACTAATTTAGAATACTTAAATGAGGATGAGACTTAGACATTGTCTTCATCATCATTGCTAAGAAAAAATGTTGTACAGATCAAGAATGAAAAAATGTAAATAAGCAACAACCAAATGCAAAAAAAAAAAAAGAACAACAAAATTTGCCAAAATCAAATAATAAAGGACCCAAAAAAAAACCGGATTAAAAAGATGAATGGTTTAGAGGAAGTTGTTAAATAATATAATATAAATAAATAAATTAAATGGTCCACATGTAAGATCATGGATAATATTGCTACTTGTCCTACAAGTTGCTAGATTAGAATATTTTTCTTATCTTCCTATAAATAACGTATATATTGTATCATTCAATCTTGAGAAAATATAAGAATTCTCCTTTGTATTTGGAGCCATTTATTGTGTTAAATTCAGCTTGCAATTTGTTTCCTGGTATCAGAGCCATGACTTCTGGATTTTGAGAGAGCCATTTAGATTTAATAGTTGTACCTTGTGCTTAAAGAGTTGTACCCTTCTGATAAACCTTTTTATTGAGTCATCAATTAATCTTATCTCCCATACCATTGTCTTCACCACATCCCGAAATGGACACCCTAAAATTTTCGTCACCGGAAAATACCCCACACACCATCGTCTCCTGCCCACCTGCCGCTACCTTTGACCCACGCGCCGACGCATGACGACATGTCCAGTGTCGCACCAACACCATTTTAAACATGTTCCTTACTCTCCCTATTCTAATCACAACTGTTAAGTTTTTTTTTGGATTCGGGTACTTTGATTGTACATCAGATTTCGGTTATGTTTGGTTCTTCTTATCTGATTCACAATAGATATCTTATTTGCATCAGATTTTCACATTAGATCTGGTTTGAACTCTGACCTTCTTCCAAATCTGATCCTTGTATCAGGTTCCTGGGCTCTTAAACAATTAGATTATTTTTTGAATTTCTTAACATTAGAGTCCTGGTTTGACTTATGACTTTGACTTTTACTTTTGGTCAAACTTCTAGATATCTAAATTTGGCTACATTTTGGTCAAACTTCCAAATTTCTGACTTTGTCTCCCTTCTGGCCAAACTTCTGATTTCTGACTTTTGACTATAACCTTACTTCTAGTCAATATTCCAGATTTCTGACTTTGACTTTAATTATGGTCAACCTTTCTAGATTTCTTGTTGCTCGTATCTTTGGTTTATTCAACCACTTTCCATTACTTTCTTTTGTATAAATCCAGAAGGTTGAAATGACTGAACTCAAAGATTCATCATGTGTTGTCAACAAAGGTGAACCGAGTTTTGCTACCAACGCTACGGATGTTCTTCCCGTAGCAACTCGACTCATCGACAACAAACTTGATGGCATAAATTTCTTTGATTGGACCAGACTATTTACGAAGCATCGGAAATGTTGTTCCTACAAAATTAGGAACTCCATTGATAATTATGTCATCTCATTGATCAATCATTCTGAGTTTGTCAAGAAACTGATGGATTATTTGGATTTTCTGAGTTTATAAGACTTTTCATCGAGGGGAGCAACTTGATCGATCATTAATCACGTATGTCATGGTGTTCAAGAAAACCTAAAAAGAATTGAACACTCTGTTACCTATCAATACCGATGTGTGGGTTATGGAAACCCAACGAGAACAGGTTGTTGTATTAAGTTTTCAGACTGGTATGCGACCAAAATTCGATGCCATTCAATCTCAATTCTTGAATGAACCAATGTTCCTTCTCGACAAGAGACAGTTGCTCGTATTCTTCATCATGAACCCACCATTACATCCCCACCTCCTTCGGCTCTTCCAAAAATACTAGTACCCTATTCAGCCAAGGAGGATTTAGAGGTGGCTTTCGAAGAGGATCACGAGGTGGCTTGCGTGGATTTAGAGGTGGCTTTCGAAGAGGATTTAGAGGTGGCTTTCGAACTAGAATACGCAGAATGTTTTTACTATCATGAGTACGTGAATACCAAATACAATTACAAGAAACTTCTGGTCCGTCAATCCAAAGGTTCTGCTCACCTTGCTGCCACATCTGATAACATCAATACTTCCTCAGTAGAAGAAAGTTCTCATCCTATGATTACTCCAGTTGCTACCTTTGCTGAGACATGTAAACTTCCTAAGAGTCTTGTAGCTATTGCACCAAACGGGTTATTGATTTTGGAGCATCTGAACATATAACTGGTAATCCTCAATTTCTTTCTGATTTTCGAAAACATGCACCAACACCTTATGTTACTATTGCTGATGGGTCGTGAAGAAACGTAGACCTAACAGATCGGAATCTGGTTAGATCTAGGGTTTGGTTTCTTGCATAAAGAGGTTAATCCTTCGTTTGGTTTCGTGACGATGATGGTTGTAATTATATTCCGACTGATCCTGCAAACCAGAACACCGTCAGCCTCGCCACAGCCTCGCCACGGGGAGAAGGAGGGTTCTCTCCGTGACCACCCTCCGGCGTGAGAATAAGTACAGGTAGTCGGAAATAGTTTAAGGGAAGTAAGAGAGAGAGTAAGTGAGAGTGTATACCTTTTTTCTTGGACTCCAAGTAGCTTATTTATAGCCGATGTTTGGACGCCAAAGTGAGAGATGGAAACCTAACGGAATCTTTTGTTACCATCCGTTAATGCACACAGATTGGTTACTTATCTAAGGCTAGGGGATTGCCACGTGTAGTCATGAGATCACTTTATTTTATTGATGTGAGCATGCTATCGGCATGATTTTTCCTAATCTCCCTAGGATGCTGCCATGTGTCATTCGATTACAACCGAAAGGTGGCCTTGCACGATTGGCATTAAATGCTTCTAGAACATTTTATAGCTGTGATCAATTGTGTTGTTGCCACGTATGCATTTTGTTACAACAGAAAAGATTCATTTTACCTCTGCAGTATTTCTTGTGGACAGAAATTCTTTGCTAAGAAAAAGTCCTTCAGGATTAACTGTTTTCTTGCGCGAGCGGCGCAAGGTAGTCCAATGATCCTTTTCCCTTTTAGATGCTTGGTGTAGAGAGTTGTAAATCTCCTCTGTTGTGCTGCTGGTTGCGCAAGGTTTCTGGGAACCCTCAGTGGCAGGGAATTCTCAAGATTAACTATCTTCTTTACGCGAGCCGGCGCAAGGTAGCTAAATGATCTTTTCCCTTCTTTGCTGTTTAGAGCAACGTCCGCTGAGTTCATTCTTTGGTACAAATGTATGCGCAAGGTTTATGAATGAAATTTTACCCAAAGAAATTAATCAAGATTAACTTTGAACCTTGCGCGAGCCCGCGCAAGGTAGTTAAATGATCCTTTCCTTCTTTGGATACCTGGCGCAGAGTTTAATGAAGTCTTTCTTTGGCAGAGAAGTCTACGCAAGGTTTCGTTGGCAGTTAATAGTGGGTATGGTTCCCTTGCTTGGCGCAAAGTTTTTGGGACCATACCCCTTCAAGTCCCCCCAGTCCAGTGTTGCTCCTATGCGCAAGTAGCAACTAGGTGGAGCGCTGGACTAAATAAAAATGGTGTGTTGCATGTTTATAGATTGTTGTGCTGAAAGGAAAGAGGAAACTTCCTGGAGAAGAAAACCTCTGGATAAGGAGAAGCACTTTTGAATTTTGAAAAAGCTGTCTTGTGTCAGGGATTGGTGAGCGAGCACATCCTGTTGTGACATTTTGAGCACTGTTTGACAGCTGTCAACAGTGTCAATCGTACAACATTAATTGCCTGACAGCAAAAGTGACTCACACGCGTGCGTGAGTGACAGTTACTGTTCCCCACCTGCCGTGCTAGTGTCTCGGGTCTGTAAAAAGCATGGAGGCGGTTACCCTTTTACCGAGGCATTTATTGCGATCACTATAAATAGAAGACGATTGGATGCCCTTTTCCTTATGCTTTTAAAATTTCTTCGTCTTCAACATTGAAATTTCCTCTTCTTCTTCATTACTAAATTTCTTTCCTCGTAAGAATTTTATCTTCATAAATCCATGGCGACTGGTACTAGTTCTGGGAAGGCCGATATGCAGGCAACATCAATACTTCCACCGGTAAAGTGGAAGAAAGAAGAATTCGACGCTTTGGTCAACCAATTTCTTGTTCGCCAAATCCTGGGGAGCATTTTACCCTAAGGAGGGTGCGAAGGCGGCAGATGCTCCGGCCGGTTACATCACCCTGTTCTACGATTATTTTGCCGAGGGTAATTTTAGGCTTCCGGTGACTCACTTTATGTTGGAGATTCTTGAGTTCTACAAGTTCCACATCTCCCAGTTAAATCCAATGGGGATGGTGAGGATTTTTAGTTTGTTTGCCGGTCGATGCAGATCATTCGGACGGTTGAGAAATTTCGAGTTTTTTATCAACTCCATTGCTCGTTGGGCTTCTACTCTTTTCAACAACGTTTACAAGCAAAACGGCTGTTGCTTGTGCCTCCCAAATCCTATCATGATTGGAAGCAAAACAAATTTTATGTTAAGGCGGCGGTGATCCCGACGGCTATGATGTTCCGGGCCGGGGAAGAGATAGAACTGGAAACTTTGGCTATTCTAGTCAACGAAGTGTGGTACCAGAATATCAAAGATGTGCCCAACATTGTTTTACCCGAGAGGGCGTTAATTGCTTCTGGAATGAGCATCTTGTGGAAGAAAGAATGTCAAGAAAAACCGGTCTACACCAAAGATGGAGTTGGTATGTTACTTCATAACTTCCTAGAACTGCCTTCGATAAATGTATATTGATGATGTTTATTACTGTGTTTTGTGATATAGTTGCGCCGTTATATTTGGTTTTTTTAAGAGAGATAATGGGAAGATGGCTGCTGTGCCACTTGAAGAGAATGAGGAGCCCTGGTTTGATCAGATCCTGGGAAAATTTGAACTTCCCAACAAAGAAAATCTCAATGCGCAGCCCTTCTCCACTACTAGTACGTAGCATGCTGTATAACCTGAGTTAGTATTGCAATATTACTTGTAGATATTAACTCTTAAGTAATACTGCAATGTAACTTATGGAGCGACATTTTTCCTTTATTATTGATTATGTAGGTGATTTGATAAACTTGCGTGTAGGCCCTGATTCAAAGAAGAAGAAAAAACCAAGTGCTGCTGCTGCGCCGCCTGAGACCAAGCCAGATGCCCCCAAAACTAAGACATCTGCGGCCATAAAACCCGGAGCAAAAAAGGTACGCGTCTCGTGTCTGATTCTTGGTGTGATTATGTGGTGGTGTCATTCTCAATAGAAGGTCTCGCGCCTGTAGGTTTGAGGAAACCAAAGGAAGAGCCTATAGATATATCCTCCATTCCTGCTTCTAACTCGGACGATCCCTTGGAAATCCCTTCAAGCCCAGAGATGGCGTTGAAGCGTCCTTCAAAGAAGAGGAAGGATCCTGAGACTGCACCACCTTCTCTGCCGAAAAAGGCTGTGCGGCCGTGCATCGGCAAGAAAAGCAACTTAGATGCTTTAGCCAAGATATTCTCTCCTGGTATGCCTACTTTTTTGAACATTTTGTTGTAATAGCTGCGCATTGTCTTATACTTGGAACTCTTTGCTTATTTGCTGCAGAGAAAATTGTGAAGGCGACGCAGGCCACCACAACTTCTGAGCCATCGTCGCACCATCCTGAAGGTTCAGAAGGAGATAAAGTGGCTCCCGGCGCAACTCCTTCTGGCGCGAAGCCTATTATTCATGATGTGCCGGAAAAAATTTCCCCTGAAGAAGAGCAACAAAAAACTTCTGTCGAAAATCCTGCTGGCGAGCAGGTAAAAGATATTGCCCCCCCTTCCGCAGAGACTGATGCTGCGACACAAGAGATGACTGTCTCCCCCACTCATGCTGAAAAATTGCTTCAACAATTAAGGGAGTGGGTCCCTCTACAGCTGGCCAGGGGTTTTCCTCATTTTTTGACGATCCTGAAGAGGAGTTGCCTATTCGTCCCGAGGAGACTCTTGGGGATTATTACTACCGAACTTACTCCGACAAGAGGGCCTCCACCATACATGAACCGGTATGGAAATTAAAACCGAGTGATACTTTCACCGATCTGCAGGCTTGCAGAGAGTGGTATAAAGGCATTTACCCGCCGGCGGAGGTGAAACGTCTGGAAGACCAATCTCATGATCAAATTTATCAGGCCTACTTGTTAGAGACTGCGCAAGCCTCATTAATTACTCATCGTATTGTGCGCGAGTGGCACATCATGAACAAGGACTGGGACGAGTTTGAGTCCAAAAGATTCAAAGTTGGAACTGAGAGTGAATTGTTAGGAAGGATGAGGGTTGAGCTTGAGGCGGAGAGGAGTAAATTTGAGGATGAGAAGAAGACCGAAGAATGGTCTACGCTTGATTGGAAGCGAAGTGTGAAACCGCTGCTGCGCAGCACGCTGAAGATCGCAAGTGCTTTGTGGAGGCTTGTGATCGTGATAATAATGAAAAAAATTCTCTGTGCAATGAAATCGAGAAACTTAAGAAAGAGAAGGCTGATGCGGTTTCTGCAACAGAGGAGGCTCGTTCACATAGAGAGAGGAGCGAGCAGAATGAGGTAGCGACCAAAATGACTCTCCTCCTTAAGAATAAAGAGATTGATGAGCTAACCTCTATGTTATTTGATCAGGAGCGTCTGCAGGCAGAGGTTGATTCCTTGAAAAAGGATATCAAGCTTCATCAAACTGAGAAAGCCGAGTTGACTCGCCGTCTAACTGAAGGCGAGCAAAAATTAATAGTGCAGAGGTCGCTCGTGCCACAGCGGAGAGCCTGGCAGAGTCACTGATGAATCAGCTCACTTGGCTGCACGAGTATGGGGTTGTGGAGGTATTAACCCTATCTTGAAACATATATGTCTTGCTGAATTATCATATCTTATACTGATGCGTTTGTATACAGATTGCAAATTCCATCTTAAACTCTACGAAGTTAGATGAGAGAGTAGCAGAATTGATGGTGGCGGCGCGGAACGACGGTCATGCTGAGGGCTACAAAGAATGCACACTGCATGTGGCCCATGCTTTGAAGACCAAATGGGACACAAGCCGAGCCACCACGCATGGAATTGATACTTCTGCCATCTATACAGCTGCGAAAGAGAAATATGATCACTTGGAAATCCCAATCATGGACCTTGTTGATGTTGCGCTGCAACAAGATGACTTTGTTGATAGATTGAAAGAAATCTTTGCAGTGGCGGAAAAGCAAACAAGCGCAAAAGATGTAGGGAAAGGAACCTAGATTGTTGGACTTCCCTTGGTGTTGTATATATATTTTTTGATGTATCGTTGCGCGGATGCGCAAGTACTTTTCACATGAATATAATATATGTATTTTACAATGTTGGCATGTGATCAATTACTTGTTTAGGATAGACAAATGAACAATAGTCAATCTCATGTGTGAGCGTAAGCGTTGTTTTATCTTGTGGCCCATGAGTATGTGTTTTTGTTTATCCATAGGAATTGCATGCATTTTGTAATGAATATATAAAAGAACGTAAGTAGCGACAAAGTATTTTATTTCATTGATAAAGCATAGAGCTACAACTGTCACTAAGATTACAAGCAAGAATTAATGTAAGCAGACTCATGGAAAGCGGCTAATGAGCTCTGAGATTACATGTAACATCTGCGCAATTGCTGGGCGTTCCAGGTCCACGGGACGCTAGAACCGTGCAAGCGCTTCAACGTGTATGCTCCTTTGCCAAGGACTTCATGGATCACATAGGGGCCTTCCCACCTCGGCGCAAGTTTACCCGGTTTTTCAGCATTAGGCGCTTCATTATCGCGGAGGACGAAGTCCCCCGGTAAAAATGTGCAAACGCGCACCCGCTTGTTATAATATTTCTCCAGCTGAGATTTATATTTCGCTTCGTGGATGGCTGCGTTCTCGCATCATTCTTCAACCAAGTCTAAATCCAAGCGGTGTTGCTCTTCATTGTTTTGTTTTTCTAGCGCAAGCATTCTTGGCGATGGGAGACCTATCTCGGCAGGTATTACCGCCTCTGTACCATATACCAAACTAAACGGGGTTTCTCCCGTACTTGTTTTAGGCATTGTTCGATGCGCCCATAGAATGCTGGGCAACTTATCGACCCAACCACGCCGCGCCGAGCCAAGGCGGGCTTTAATGCCATCAACTATCTGCTTGTTAATACATTCAACTTGTTTGTTCGCCGGGGGTGCGCAATGGATGAAAACACATGTTCATCTACATTTCCCGCATCCACTTTTGCAGATCTTCAGATGCTAAATTGGGACCATTATCTGTGACGATGCGCATGGGTAATCCGAAACGACAAATAATGTGCTCCCAGATAAACTTCCGAATTACCATGGCTGTTGTCGAGGCTAATGTAACATTTGTGTAAATCGGGTTTCAAAAATCCGCCCCAAGTTATCAATCAAAGTGTATTTATTTATGTCGGGTGATTTTTTTAGCATTTTTGTTTACTGTTTTATATATTAGAATTATTTTTTTTGTTTAAAATAACTTGAATAAAATAAAATAAATAATCAAATTAACTATGAAATATTTATAATTAATAAATGATTTAACTTATAATAGAGAAAATAAAAATAAACTCAAAAATGGGCGAGCCGGGGATCGAACCCGGGTTCCCCGGGTAAAACACACACCACCAACACCACTAACCTTAATTCTTCTATATTCACAATAAGAGGAACCTGCAACGCCCGTAGATTTCCCCTCGCCGGAAATCTCGGCAATCAACGCGTTTTCCTCTAGGAACACAACTGTCCGAGCTTATTTTCGGTAAATTCCTTGATTGATCGCTGGCAATTGACTCGAAATCATTGTAACCGGAGCCTCAAACATCCCTATAAATACTGGTCGATTGTCCCTCAATCCGAACTCGCTCATTTCTTCTGCTCTCACTCTAATTACCTCAGTCGTCGGAAAACTTGTTCCACCGGAGAACCACCGAGACGTCAGAACCCACTCACCGGAATCACCAGTACCGGCATACGGTAGTTTTCTTTTATTATCCTTTTAAGTTTTCTTAAATTAGCATTGTATACATTCAGTTGTTAATAAAATCACAAAGAATCGGGAATTGATTCAGGCGGGTACGGTTTATTCAAATGAAGAAGACGAAGTCAATAAGCATATTTATAAAATAAAAACTTGTGTTTTAAACGGGTTAGACACACAGTCTAGCGGTAGACTGTGTGCATTTTATATATACGATACAGAGTTCGAATCCATTCCCCGTAACTGAACCGGTGATTTTTAAACAACTTGTTAAGAGACTACTGTCAGAACGTCACTGGTATATAAGAATAATAAACATCGGAGTCCTTAACGGGTTAAACACCCAGCCCAACGGTTGGGCTGGGTGCTCATTAATCACGAGGTCTCAGGTTCGAGACTGCACTGTCTCAGCCGGTTCGTTCAATTATAAATCTTTTTAAAATTATGATTTCTAAATGAACTGAATGTGTGTATAAGAATAATTAAAATCGGGAATATTTCGGGTTAGACACGTAGCTTAGTTGGAAGAGCTGCGTGCACGCAACCGAGAGGTCACGAGTTCGAGCCTCACTACCGCATACAAATTCCCGTGGTTCGACCGGTCTGACAACCCCCTTGTCAGACTGACGACTTTTTATTTTTTTATTTTTATTTTTATTTTCCTGTTTTATTTTATTTATGAATTTATATTAAATTTTAATCTAAAAAAATCAATAAAAATAAAGGGTCTAAAATACCAATAAAAACCACAATCGCGTTATTATTTCTAGGTTAGTACCTTCTCGTCGATTAAATTTCCAACTCGTGCGCTCTCTTTACCACTCAAGAATACGCACCCAAGGTGAGTGAATCTCTACAAATTCCCCGTTTTAATCACGTTTTGGGGTGTATCATGTGTCGTACTATTCCTTTATTTTATCTAAACACTTGTGCTTATATCATTTCGTGATCAAATGTGTATTGGTTGTTGTGTGATTTATATGTAGATTAAATTTATCATTTCAGTGCACGCATTTCATTAGGCCCATCAGTTCCCCGTGGGATACGGGTTGAGCATCAGGTGACTCATTAGATCGGCTCCGTTTGATTGAGCCTTGATCTCAAATACATCATCATTCATGTCATATATTCATCCAAAGTGGTTTGTGATTGTTTACATATATATGTTTGCTCACATGTGATTTATGCACGAATTTTCTTTAATAAATAAAACAAGCAATTATTTAAAATGTTTTATCAAGGTTCACTCGCCAACTTTCGTTGACCCAAAATCTCCCCTGTTTTACACATGATACAGGTGATCCAGTTGGAAAGAAACACTTAGGATGGCCTAGAAGAATAAACAAGTTATTGCTTTGGAATAAACATTTAGTTTTGTTTTCCTTTGTAATTGTATGAATTTTATTTATTGGATATTTAAGTTTGTAATTTGAATTTAATAAATATGAAACTTCTTAGTAAATATCATGAGCTTTGGTGATAACCCAATTATGCTCCGACTTTTATTCCGCTGCGGGTCGGGGTGTGACAGATTGGTATCAGAGCTAGTGACTATAGGGATATAGGATAGGTTATTAGACCATTAGAGCCTATACTATAGTTGATTAAATTTTAATTGTTTATGTGTTACATGCAAAATTCATGATGTTTACATGTTTCATGTTTATCTTCACACCCAATATTATGCAAGCACCCTCACAAGTACATGTTAATATGCAATGCTCATCATAATTCATATCCTCATAACATGTTATATCTATGAAAGCACACACCTTACGATTTCCATGATTTTTGCAATGATTTTGTATTTTTCAAATCACATCAAAGTGAGTTTTTACGACGGGCAGTAGTAACTGGAAGGGTACGAGTACCGGTAGTCGGAACGTCCTGTCTAGGCTTGGCATTCGTATAAATCCAAAAGGACTAGTTTGCCGACCTGGGGACTAACGATGAGAGTACGAAGGACCTATTATGCCAAAGCATGCTATACCAAACGTCGTGTGAGCTAACCCCACTTTGAGTTGTCATTGTGTCTACACCTAGACACCCTCCGACCATACATCTCGCAAACATGTAATATGATTTTCATTTGGGTGGTGCGAGTGTTAACCCGCCGACACCAATGTGAACTCTACCAAGCCCAATAGTCATGGGGGCCCACATGACTACACAGGCAATGGTATGGGGGACATTTGGAGGCCCAAACATGAGCAAACCCAAGACATCCTATGGATGTAGTTAAATTATTTTCAGTTATGTTGTTTTCATTTTTTTTATGACACATGACACCTAGGAAATTCTTGAACTCACAATCTTCCTACATATGTTCCTGTAGATGTCGGCTAGGCAATTACGTGGAGATAGAAAGTCAGGAAAGTCAAACGAACGCTTGGCCACGCAAATTGCTAAACAAATGGCCGCAGTACTTCCTGACATCGTGCTACAAGTTCAACAAGCTCTCACCGCTAATCCCATCAACCCTCTCAACCAAGAAGACCAAAGCGTCGCCAACCCTCCTTCCAAAACCCCCAAGTGCACCTACAAACACTTCAAATCCTGCGATCCCCCGAAATATGAAGGGACTGAAGGTGTCACTGCTCTCCTTCACTGGTTTGAGGAGATGGAAAACACTTTCCTCAATTGCGACTATCCCGAGGACCGTAAGGTACGTTACGCGACTGGAAGACTGTTTGGGGTAGCCCTCACCTGGTGGAACACGGAAAAGGGTAAGCGAGGTGTGGAAGATGCCATGGCCTTAACATGGTAAGAATTAAGGGAAATCATGACAAGACGTTTCTGTCCAAGAAGCGAAATCAAAAAGCTGGAAGACGAGTTTTACGCGTTGAAACAAAAGGAAGGAGACCACACTTCATACAATAAGAGGTTTCTCGAATTGAACCAGATGATCCCCAATTTGTTCACCCCCTTATACCGCTTAGTCGAACACTACATTTGAGGCCTCCCCTCGAAAATCCAAGATTCGGTTTTAAGCACTTCGCCTGCAACACTTGAAGCCGCAATGGAGTTAGCTACGGAACTCACTGAAAATCGCATTCGAAACGGCAAGTTCAAAGATGAGAAGAAGAAAGCACCCATTGAGACCACAACTCCAAACCACCCAGTCTCATCCTCGAAGTTTGTTGGTAAGAGGAAGCGAAATGGCAAGAATTTTGCTGTCACCCAAACCAACCCTCCCATCACTGCTGCACCAATCACCCAAGTTGCTCCTCCAGCCACACCATTCAAAAGGCCATACACTGGCCCACACCCAAAGTGCAACCGTTGTCAATACCATCACCCTCCCGAAAACCCCTGCCAACATTGCACAAGTTGTGGCCATGCGGGTCACACCATCCAAACCTGCCGTACCCTTCAGCGAATGAACCGCGGTCAACCTCCAACCCAAACCCAAAATCAAATGGTGGGCCAAGCCCAACAACCCTTACTTCTACCACCTGCACAACACGCAGCCCAACCTTACTACCAACCCAACTACCACATGATGCAACCCATGCGAGCCTGTTTCAATTGTGGGGACCCAAACCACTTCAGGAACACTTGTCCATGCCTAGTGAACATCATCCATGCCCAAGCTCAAGCGAACCCGGTAAACCAAGCCAACCAAGCTCCTCCACCTGCCAGAGGAAGAGCTTTCAATATCAATGCCAACCAAGGCAGGGCTGACAACAATGTGGTCAATGGTACGTTTCTCATAAATGGTAGTTATGCATCCATATTATTCGATACTGGTGCGGATAAGAGCTTTGTGTCCTTAGAATTCGAATCTATCCTCGACCAACCTCGTGTTAATCTCATTGAATCTTTAACGGTGGAAGTTGCTGACGGAAAACCCACTTCATTAGATTCTATTATACGCGATTGTACTCTCACCCTAAACGATCACGATTTCCCAATTGACCTCATTCCTATGAAGTTGGGAAGTTTCGATGTTATAATCGGTATGGACTGGCTCAGCCAGCATCACGTGAGGAGGATATCCCAAAAACCGCTTTCCGAACTCGTTATGGTCATTACGAGTTCATGGTTATGCCCTTCGGTTTAACCAACGCCCCCGCTGTCTTCATGGATTTAATGAATAGAGTATGCAAACCCTACCTCGACCGCTTCGTCATAGTCTTCATCGACGACATGCTTATATACTCCAAGTCCAAATCCGATCATGAGCGACACCTTCGACTCATTCTTACACTCTTAAGGACTGAAAAACTTTACACTAAGTTCTCAAAATGCGAATTCTGGTTAGGAGAAGTACACTTCCTTGGTCATGTCGTCAATGACAAAGGGATTCATGTCGATCCTTCAAAAATTAAAACAGTACAGGAATGGCAAGCGCCACTTAAACTGTTATTGACTTTTTGACCCTGTTGACCGTTGACCGTTGACCGGTCGGACTGTTGTGTTTGTATGCGCTGAGGCTCGAACTCGGGACCTCTCGTATACGTGCACGCAGCTCTACCAACTGAGCTACGTTTCTAACCCGAAATATTCTCTGTTTTAATTATATATATATATACTAATTAACTGTTATTTTATTTAGTTTATTTCAAAATGGATTTAATATGGCCGAACCGACTTCAGTGACCCGGAGTCGAACTCGGGACGTTCGGTTCGAGTGCGCACAGCCCAACCAGTTGGGTTGTGTGTCTAACCTTGTTTAACTACAGAATTATATTATATTTGTATACATGTTGAAGGATGATCTGAAGAGATTTTTAAAAAGGATTGGTTTTATTTCTGAAGATCGGTAACATATGCGATTCGAACTCGTGACGTGCGTGTTATGTTGCACACAGTCCACCGCTGGACTGTGTGTCAAACCTGGTTAAATATTCAGTTTTAATTAAACTTATACACATGTTCAACTTCGTCTTCTTCGCTTAACATTTTAGAACAGCGAATTCCGACTGTTCTGTTTAATCGATCTTAACTTATATTTGATTGAATTTGAAAATAGAAATGAGATGACATGGTATACCAGAACGGCGAGTTTGCTTCAGGTTTTCCGGCAAAGACTCGTCGTCTCCGATCTGCGGGTCTGGCTGAGGGAAACTGTTTAACAGTTTTGATTACTGAATTGAGCAATTAGATTATAAATCAAAAGATAGCAAGAGAAATTTAGAGGATTGTACCGTCTGAAGAAAAACGCGGTTTTCCGTTCAGTGATTCCGGCGAAATTGAAATTTCCAGCGACGTGCTAAAGCTTCGAGAGATTGTGCGATTTTGAGCGAAAAGGTTACCAGAGGTTTGGGTGGGTATTTATAGGGAAGAACAGAATGTATTGGGTCCGAATTTTGGTCTTGATTCGCGGTCAAAGTTTTTCCGGCGGTTACGACTGAAATTGAGGGTTTAGACATCGGTTATAACCGATGTCCAGGTCGGTTAACATGTTTAGTCAAAAGGAAAATGGCCAAAGTCGCGGATTGCCGGATTTTCCGGTGATTGCGAGTTCTGAGCGCGGTGATCTCCGGTTTTGAATTCGAGTTTTATTTTAAGTATTATTTGTTTCAGTATTTTCACAAAGAAGGCGTGTGGCGGAGCGGTGTGTTGTGTGTTTGAGTTTGTGGGTGACCCGTGTTCGAAACTCGGCGTCCCCATTTTATTTTTTTCTCACTATTTAATATTATATATAAATTATGGTTTTTAAATTCTAATATATTTATTAATTATGTATCGTTTAAAATTAATTTGAGCAATAAATACACAACGAAAAATTATAACTGGATATTTGATTAATAAACGAAGCGGGTTTTGGAAACCCGTTTTTCGATGGATGTTACAGTATCCCCTAGTTTTAGAAATTTCGTCCCGAAGTTTAAGTAGTAGTGGTAACAGGAAAAAGATGCGGGTATTTCTCGCGCATTGAGTCTTCATGTTCCCAAGTAAACTCAGGTCCTTGTTTCGACTCCCAACGTACCCTGACAATTGGAATACGACTTCGTCTTAAACGCTTCTCTCCGAAGTCCATGATTTCTACTGGTCTTTCAATGAAGTGCATAGATTCATCGATCTGAATGTCTTCTAGAGGAATATGGAGGTTTTCATCGGCGAGGCACTTCTTCAAGTTTGATACGTGGAATGTGGGATGAATTCTGTTGAGCTCTTCTGGTAGGTCAAGCTTGTATGCTACAGGACCTACTCTTTCGAGTATCTTGAAAGGTCCTACGTAGCGTGGTGCTAGCTTGCCCTTTTGGCCAAAACGAACCACTCCCTTCCACGGTGATACTTTTAAAAGTACTTGATCCCCAATGCCAAACTCCAAGGGTTTCGTCGTTTGTCAGCATAACTCTTTTGACGACTTTGAGCCGCTAGAAGATTGTTTCGAATTTGAATGACCTTGTCGGTTGTTTCTTGAATTAACTCTGGACTGGTGATTTGTGATTCCCCAATTTCGTGCCAACATACTGGAGATCGGCACTTACGACCATATAAAGCTTCGAAAGGAGCCATGCCGATACTTGAATGATAGCTATTGTGGTACGAAAATTCAACTAATGGTAGATGAGCGTCCCAATTCCCTTTGAAGTCTATGACACATGCTCGAAGCATGTCTTCAAGAGTTTGGATGGTGCGTTCAGATTGTCCATCAGTTTGAGGATGAAAAGCGGTACTGAGGTCTAATCGTGTACCCAAGGCGGTTTGTACGGCTCGCCATGTTCGTGAAGTGAAACGACCATCACGGTCTGAAATGATGCTTAAAGGTACACCATGACGGCTTACGATCTCGCTGATGTAGATACGAGCTAACTTTTCGTTTTTGAAGTCCTCGCGAATCGGTATGAAGTGAGCTGATTTTGTAAGACGATCAATGATTACCCATATGGTGTCATACCCACTGGAGGTGCGAGGTAACCCGGTAATGAAGTCCATGGTTATGTTTTCCCACTTCCATACAGGTATTTCAGGTTGGATTAGAAGTCCTGAAGGTCTTTGATGTTCAGCTTTTACTTTGGAACAGGTAAGGCACTTGGAAACAAAAAAAGCGATGTCCTTTTTCATGCCAGGCCACCAGTAGGTGTATCGTAGGTCTTGATACATCTTGTCGGCTCCTGGGTGTACAGAGTACCGTGTTTTGTGCGCCTCATTCATAAGGAAATCACGAAGGTTATCGCGATCGGGAATCCAAATGCGATTTAAATAGTATAGAATACCGTCGGATTTGGTTTCGATTTTGAGTTCAGCTCCACATGACAGCTCATCGCGTACGTCGTTTTCTGTTACAGAAACATGTTGAGCTGCTCGGATTCGATCTTTGATGTCGGTTATGATTTGCGAACAGAGAAGACGAATGGAGTTCGCATAACCTTTTCGACTGAGCGCATCGGCCACTACGTTTGCCTTGCCAGGATGATACCGAATTTCACAGTCGTAGTCGTTAAGAAGTTCGACCCATCTTCGTTGCCTCATATTCAACTCCTTTTGGTTGAAGATATGTTGGAGACTTTTGTGGTCAGTGTATATTTCACACTTGGTACCATAGAGGTAATGTCTCCATATCTTGAGAGCGAACACAATGGCTCCAAGTTCCAGGTCGTGGGTGGTGTAGTTCTTCTCATGAACCTTGAGTTACCTAGAAGCATAGGCTTTCACTTTTCCTCTTTGCATTAATACACAGCCTAGCCCTTGCCCTGATGCGTCGCAATAGACTACAAAGTCATCGAACCTTCAGGGAGTGTGAGGATAGGTGCGTCACAAAGTTTTTGCTTTAGAGTTTGGAAGGCTTCTTCTTGTTTAGGTCCCCATATGAAGGGTTTTCCTTTATGAGTCAAAGCCGTGAGTGGTACAGCAATACGGGAGAAATTGGAAATGAAACGGCGATAGTAACCAGCCAAACCAAGAAATGACCTAACTTCGGTAAGGGCACGTGGCGCTTGCCATTCCTGTACTGCCTTGATTTTTGAAGGATCGACATGTATTCCCTTGTCATTGACGACATGTCCAAGGAATTGTACTTCTCTTAACCAGAGTTCGCATTTTGAGAACTTAGCGTAGAGCTTTTCAGTCCTTAAGAGTGTAAGGATGAGTCGAAGGTGTCGTTCATGATCGGATTTAGACTTGGAGTAGATGAGGATGTCGTCGATGAAGACTATGACAAAGCGGTCGAGGTAGGGTTTGCATACCCTATTCGTTAGATCCATGAAGACAACGGGGGCGTTGGTTAAACCGAATGGCATGACCATGAATTCGTAATGACCATAATGAGTCCGGAAGGCGGTCTTTGGGACGTCTTCTTCATGTACTATGAGTTGATGATAACCAGAACGAAGGTCGATTTTTGAAAAGCAGGTGGCGCCTTGAAGTTGGTCTAGGAGGTCATCGATGCGAGGTAGTGGGTAGCGATTTTTAACCGTTAGCTTGTTGAGTTCTCTGTAGTCGATACACATGCGAAACGTTCCATCTTTCTTCTTCACAAAAAGAACAGGTGCACCTCAAGGCGAGGAGCTAGGACGTATGAATCCTTTGTCAGTCAGTTCTTGCAGTTGACTGGCCAGCTCTTACATTTCGGATGGGGCTAGCCTATAAGGAGATTTTGCGACTGGTGTAGCGCCAGGTACAAGATCGATGCGGAATTCGACTTCTCTCACAGGAAGGAGTCCTGAGATGTCGTCGGGAAAGACTTGTGGGAATTCCTTCACCACTGGTATATCTTCGAGTTTCTTCTCCTTGTTTCCCTTTTTGACGACGTGAGTTAGGAATGCGACATAGTTCTTGTGGAGATATTTTCAGGCTTGAAGGCAGGACATTAATTTGAGTCCTTTCGAAGGGGTTTCTCCAAAGATACGTAGGGTCTGACCGTCTGCAAGAGGAATGCGAATGAACTTTTCTCGACATACTATTTCAGCGTGATGCTGGCTGAGCCAGTCCATACCGATTATAACATCGAAACTTCCCAACTTCATAGGAATGAGGTCAACTGGAAAATCGTGATCGTTTAGAGTGAGGGTACAATCTCGTATAATAGAATTTAATGAAACGGGCTTTCCGTCAGCAACTTCCACCGTTAGAGATTCCATGAGATTATCACGAGTTTGGTTGAGGATAGGTTCAAATTCTAAAGACACAAAACTCTTATCCGCGCCAGTATCGAATAACATGGATGCATAACTACCATTGATGAGAAAAGTACCGTTAACCACGTTGTTGTCAGCCCTAGCTTGGTTGGCATTGATGTTGAAAGCTCTTCCTCTAGCAGGTGGAGGAGCTTGGTTAGCTTGGTTTACCGGATTTGCTTGAGCTTGGGCATGAATGATGTTCACCAAGCGTGGACATGTGTTCCTGAAGTGGTTTGGGTCTCCACAGTTGTAACAAGCTCGCATAGGTTGCATCATGGGGTAGTTGGGTTGATAGTAAGGTTGAGCTATGTGTTGCGTGGGTGGTAGAAGTAAGGGTTGTTGGGCTTGACCCACTATCTGATGGTGGGTTTGGGTTGAGGGTTGATTGCGGTTCATTCGTTGAAGTGTGCGACAAGTTTGAATGGTGTGACCTGCACGGCCACAGCTGGTGCAATGTTGGCAAGGAGTTTCGGGGAGGTGATGGTATGGACAACGGTTTCATTTTGGGTATGGGCCGGTGTATGGCTTTTTAAATGGTGCAGCTGAGGGAGCAATTTGGGTAATTGGTGCGGCAGTGATAGGAGGGTTTGTTTGTGTGACGGCAAAATTTCTGCTGTTTCGTTTCCTCTTACCAGCAAATTTCGAAGAGGAGACGGAATGGTTTGGAGTTTGGGCCTCAATGGGGGCTTTCTTTTTCTCATCCTTGAATTTGCCGTTTCGGATGCGATTCTCAGTAAGTTCGGTAGCTAGTTCCATTGCGGCTTCAAGTGTTGCAGGCGAAGTGCTTAGAACCGAGTCTTGAATTTTCGAGGGAAGACCTCGAATGTAGTGTTCAACCAAGCGGTACACGGGGGTGAACAGATTAGGGATCATTTGGTTCAGTTCGAGAAATCTCTTGTTGTAGGAAGTGTGATCTCCTTCCTTTTGTTTCAACGAGTGGAATTCATCTTCCAACTTTTTGATTTCGCTTCTTGGACAGAAGCGCCTTGTCATGAGTTCCCTTAACTCTTCCCATGTTAAGGCCATGGCATCTTCGACTCCTCGCTTACCCTTTTCTGTGTTCCCCCAGGTAAGGGCTACCCCAAACAGTCTCCCTGTTGCATAACGTACCTTGCGATCCTCGGGGAAATCGCAATTGAGGAAGGTGTTCTCCATTTCTTCAAACCAGTGAAGGAGGGCAGTAACACCTTCGGTCCCTTCATACTTTGGGGGATCGCAAGATTTGAAGTGTTTGTAGGAGCACTTTTTGGAGTGAGGGTTGGCGACGCTCTGGTCTTCTTGATTGGGAGGGTTGATGGGATTTGCGGTGAGAGCTTGTTGAACTTGAATCACGATGTCAGGAAGCACCGCGGCCATTTGTTTGGCAATTTGAGTGGCCAAGCGTTCATTGGATCTTCCTGACTTTCTACCTCCACGTAGTTGCCTAGCCGACATCTACAGGAACATACATAGGAAGATTGTGAGTTTAAGAAGTTTTTAGGTGTCATGTGTCGTTAAAAGAATAAAAAATAACATAATCATCAATAATGCAACTACATCCATAGGATGTCTTGGGTTTGCTCATGTTTGGGCCTCCAATGTCCCCCATACCATCGCCTGTATAGTCATGTGGGCCCCCATGACTATTGGGCTTAGTAGGATTCACATTGGTGTTGGCGGATTAACACTCGCATCACCCGAATGAAAACCATGAAATATGATTGCGAGATGTATGGTAGGAGGGTGTCCAGGTGTAGACACAATGACAACTCAAAGTGGGGTTAGCTCATATGACGTTTGGTATAGCATGCTTTGGCCTAATAGGTCCTTCGTACTCTCATCGTTAGTCCCCAGGTAGGCAAACTGGTCCTTTATTTTGGATTTATACGAATGCCAAGCTTAGACAGGACGTTCCGACTACGGTACTCGTCCCCTTCCAGATACTACATGCCCGTCATGAGAACTCACTTTGATGTGATTTGAAAAATACAAAAAACGTTGCAAAAATCATGGGAATTGTGAGGTGTGTGCTCTCATGGATATGATATGTTATGAGGATATGATTCATGATGAGCATTGTATAATAATATGTACTTATGAACACGCTTGCATAACATTGAGTGTAACAATAAACATAAAGCATATAAACATCATGAATTTTGTATGTAACGTATAAACAATTTAAAATTTTAATCAACTATGGTATAGGCTCTAAGGGTCTAATAACCTATCCTATATCCCTATAGTCATGGCTCTGATACCAATCTGTCACACCCCGACCCGCAGCGGAATAAGAGTCGGGGCATAATTGGGTTATCACCAAAGCTCATGATGTTTACTAAAATGTTTCATATTTATTAAATTCAAATTACAACTTAAATATCCAAATCAAAATCCATACAATTACAAGGAAATGAAACTATGTAAACAATCCAAAGCTTAAACTGATTTATTCTTCTAGGCCTTTCTATGTGTTTCTTGTCTCAACTGGATCACCTGTATCATGTGTAAAACGGGGGATTATGGGTCAACAAAAGTTGGCGAGTGAACCTTGATAAAACATTGTTATTAATTTCTTGTTTTATTTAATATTGAAAATTTGTGCAATAATCACATGTGAGCAAACATATATAAATAACAAACACAAACCACTTTGAATGAGTATATGATATGAATGATGATGAATGTGAGATCAAGGCTCAATCAAACGGAGCCGATCGTATGAAGCATCTGATGCTCAACCCGTCTCCCATGGGGAACTGATGGGCCTAATGATATGCGTGCACTGAAAATGATAAAACCAAACTACATATAATCCACACAACAATTGATACACATTTGATACACATTTGATCACGGATATGATGGATGCACAAGTGTTTAAATATAATAAGGAATTAAACGACACATGATACACCCCAAAACATGATTAAAACGGGGAATTGATAGAGATTCACTCACATTGGGTGCGTTCTTTGATGACGTTGGATGCGCACGAATTTTAGGATTTGATCGACGAGGAAAAACTAACCTAAAATAATAACGAAATGGTTCGGTAAATAAATGGATTTTATTTGAGATTAATACTTTTTAATTCATAATCTTGATAGGATTTTTAGATTTATTTTTGTGAGTTTAAGGACATTTTCTAACTTTAAAAATATTATTTTTAAGTATTTTTAAATAATTTTCTGATTAAATAAATAAAAAAAGAAATAAAAAAATATTGACTTTTTAACCCTGTTGACCGTTGACCGGTCGGACTATTGTGTTTGTATGCGCTGAGGCTCGAACTCGGGACCTCTCGTATACGTGCACGCAGCTCTACCAACTGAGCTACGTGTCTAACCCGAAATATTCTCTGTTTTAATTATATATATATATATACTAATTAACTGTTATTTTATTTAGTTTATTTCAAAATGGATTTAATATGGCCGAACCGACTTCAGTGACCCGGAGTCGAACTCGGGACGTTCGGTTCGAGTGCGCACAGCCCAACCAGTTGGGTTGTGTGTCTAACCTTGTTTAACTACAGAATTATATTATATTTGTATACATGTTGAAGGATGATCTGAATAGGTTTTTAAAAAGGATTGGTTTTATTTCTGAAGATCGGTAACATATGCGATTTTGAACTCGTGACGTGCGTGTTATGTTGCACACAGTCCAGCGCTGGACTGTGTGTCAAACCTGGTTAAATATTCAGTTTTAATTAAACTTATACACATGTTCAACTTCGTCTTCTTCGCTTAACATTTCAGAACAGCGAATTCCGACTGTTCTGTTTAATCGATCTTAACTTATATTTGATTGAATTTGAAAATAGAAATGAGATGACATGGTATACCAGAACGGCGAGTTTGCTTCAGGTTTTCCGGCAAAGACTCGTCGTCTCCGATCTGCGGATTCTGGCTGAGGAAAACTGTTTAACAGTTTTGATTACTGAATTGAGCAATTAGATTATAAATCAAAAGATAGCAAGAGAAATTTAGAGGATTGTACCGTCTGAAGAAAAACGCGGTTTTCCGTTCAGTGATTCCGGCGAAATTGAAATTTCCGGCGACGTGCTAAAGCTTCGAGAGATTGTGCGATTTTGAGCGAAAAGGTTACCAGAGGTTTGGGTGGGTATTTATAGGGAAGAACAGAATGTATTGGGTCCGAATTTTGGTCTTGATTCGCGGTCAAAGTTTTTCCGGCGGTTACGACTGAAATTGAGGGTTTAGACATCGGTTATAACCGATGTCGAGGTCGGTTAACATGTTTAGTCAAAAGGAAAATGGCCAAAGTCGCGGATTGCCGGATTTTCCGGTGATTGCGAGTGCTGAGCGCGGTGATCTCCGGTTTTGAATTCGGGTTTTATTTTAAGTATTATTTGTTTCAGTATTTTCACAAAGAAGGCGAGTGGCGGAGCGGTGTGTTGTGTGTTTGAGTTTGTGGGTGACCCGGGTTCGAAACCCGGCGTCCCCATTTTATTTTTTTCTCACTATTTAATATTATTTATAAATTATGGTTTTTAAATTCTAATATATTTATTAATTATGTATCGTTTAAAATTAATTTGAGCAATAAATACGCAACGAAAAATTATAACTGGATATTTGATTAATAAACGAAGCGGGTTTTGGAAACCCGTTTTTTGACGGATGTTACACGTACCCCTACCGAAGTTAGGTCATTTCTTGGATTGGCTTGTTACTACCGACGCTTCATTGCCAATTTTTCCCGTATCGCCGTACCACTCACGGCCTTGACTCACAAAGGAAAACCCTTCATTTGGGGACCTAAGCAAGAAGAGGCCTTCCAAACTTTAAAGCAAAGGCTTTGTGACGCACCAATCCTTACACTCCCTGAGGGTTGCGATGAATTCGTGGTTTATGGCGACACGTCAGGGCAAGGACTTGCCGTGGTTTATTTCGCTCTCAAGATATGGAGGCATTACCTCTACGGTTCCAAGTGTGAAATATACGTTGACCACAAGAGTCTCCAACATATCTTCAACCAGAAAGAGTTGAATATGAGGCAACGAAGATGGGTCGAACTTCTCAACGACTACGACTGTGAAATTCGGTACCATCCTGGCAAGAAAAACGTGGTGGCCGATGCACTCAGTCGAAAAGGATATGCGAACTCTATTCATCTTCTATGTTCGCAAATCATAACCGACATCAAAGATCGAATCCGGGCAGCTCAACATGTTTCTGTAACAGAAAATGACGTACGCGATGAACTGTCATGTGGAGCTGAACTCAAAATTGAAACCAAATCCGACGGTATTCTATACTATTTAAACCGCATATTGATTCCTGATCGCGATAACCTTCGTGATTTCCTCATGAACGAGGCACACAAAACACGATACTCTGTACACCCAGGAGCCGATAAGATGTATCAAGACCTACGATACACCTACTGGTGGCCTGGCATGAAAAAGGATATCGCTGTTTTTGTTTCCAAGTGCCTTACCTGTTCCAAAGTAAAAGCTGAACATCAAAGACCTTTATGACTTCTAGTCCAACCCGAAATACCTGTATGGAAGTGGGAAAACATAACCATGGACTTCATTACCGTGTTACCTCGCACCTCCAGTGGGTATGACACCATATGGGTAATAATCGATCGTCTTACAAAGTCATCTCATTTCATTCCGATTCGCGAGGACTTCAAGAACGAGAAGTTAGCTCGTATCTACATCAGCGAGATCATAAGCCGTCATGGTGTACCATTAAGCATCATTTCAGACCGTGATGGTCGTTTCACTTCACGAACATGGCGAGCCGTACAAACCGCTTTGGGTACACGGTTAGACCTCAGTATCGCCTTTCACCCTCAAACTGATGGTCAATCTGAACGCACCATCCAAACCCTTGAAGACATGCTACGAGCAAGTGTCATAGACTTCAAAGGGAACTGAGACGCTCACCTACCGTTAGTTGAGTTTTCGTACAACAATAGCTATCATTCAAGTATCGGCATGGCTCCTTTCGAAGCTTTATATGGTCGTAAGTGCCGATCTCCAGTATGTTGGCACGAAATTGGGGAAACGCAAATCACCGGACCTGAATTGATTCAAGAGACAACCGACAAAATCCTTCAAATTCGAAACAATCTTCTAGCGGCTCAAAGTCGTCAAAAGAGTTATGCTGACAAGCGACGAAAGCCCTTGGAGTTTGACATTGGTGATCAAGTACTTTTAAAAGTATCACCGTGGAAGGGAGGGTTCGTTTTGGCCAGAAGGGCAAGCTAGCACCACACTACGTAGGACCTTTCAAGATACTCGAAAGAGTAGGTCCCATAGCATACAAGCTTGACCTACCAGAAGAGCTCAACAGAATACATCCCACGTTCCACGTATCAAACTTGAAAACGTACCTCGCCGACGAAAACCTCCATATTCCTCTAGAAGACATTCAAGTCGATGAATCGATGCACTTCGTCGAAAGACCAGTAGAAATCATGGATTTCGGTGAGAAGCGCTTAAGGCGAAGTCGTATTCCAATCGTCAGGGTACGTTGGGAGTCAAAACGAGGACCTGAGTTTACTTGGGAACGTGAAGACTCAATGCGCGAGAAATACCCGCATCTCTTTTCGGTTACCACTACTACTTAAATTTCGGGACGAAATTTCTAAAAGTAGGGGATACTGTAACATTTGTGTAAATCGGGTTTCGAAAACCCGCCCCAAGTTATCAATCAAAGTGTATTTATTTATGTCGGGTGATTTTTTTTAGCATTTTTGTTTACTGTTTTATATATTAGAATTCTTTTTTTATGTTTAAAATAACTTGAATAAAATAAAATAAATAATAAAATTAAATATTAAATATTTATAATTAATAAATGATTTAACTTATAATAGAGAAAATAAAAATAAACTCAAAAATGGGCGAGCCGGGGATCGAACCCGGGTTCCCCGGGTAAAACACACACCACCAACACCACTACGCTGCACGCACCAATTGTGATATTTATCGAACCTTAATTCTTCTATATTCATAATAAGAGGAACCTGCAACGCTCGCAGATTTCCCCTCGCCGGAAATCTCGGCAATCAACACGTTTTCCTCTAGGAACACAACTGTCCGAGCTTATTTTCGGTAAATTCCTTGATTGATCGCTGGCAATTGACTCGAAATCATAGTAACCGGAGCCTCAAACATCCCTATAAATACTGGTCGATTGTCCCTCAATCCGAACTCGCTCATTTCTTCTGCTCTCACTCTAATTACCTCAGTCGTCGGAAAACTTGTTCCACCGGAGAACCACCGAGACGTCGGAACCCACTCACCGGATCACTAGTACCGACATACGGTAGTTTTCTTTTATTATCCTTTTAAGTTTTCTTAAATTAGCGTCGTATACATTCAATTGTTAATAAAATCACAAAGAATAGGGAATTGATTCAGGCGGGTACGGTTTATTCAAATGAAGAAGACGAAGTCAATAAGCATATTTGTAAAATAAAAACTTGTGTTTTAAATGGATTAGACACACAGTCTAGCGGTAGACTGTGTGCATTATATGTATACGATACAGAGTTCGAATCCATTCCCAGTCACTGAACCAGTGATTTTTAAACAACTTGTTAAGAGACTACTGTCAGAACGTCATTGGTATATAAGAATAATAAACATTGGAGTCCTTAACGGGTTTAAACACCCAGCCCAACGGTTGGGCTGGGTGCACATTAATCACGAGGTCTCGGGTTCGAGACTGCACTGTCTCGGCCGGTTCGATCAATTATAAATCTTTTTAAAATTATGATTTCCAAATGAACTGAATGTGTGTATAAGAATAATTAAAATCGGGAATATTTCGGGTTAGACACGTAGCTCAGTTGGAAGAGCTGTGTGCACGCAACCGAGAGGTCACGAGTTCGAGCCTCACCACCGCATACAAATTCCCGTGGTTCGACCGGTCTGACAACCCCCTTGTCAGACTGACGACTTTTTATTTTTTTATTTTTTTATTTTTATTTTTATTTTCCTGTTTTATTTTATTTATGAATTTATATTAAATTTAAATCTAAAAAAATCAATAAAAATAAAGGGTCTAAAATACCAATAAAAACCACAACAATAACTTAAAAATCTAAACAAATGTTTTAAACCAAAAAGTTAGTTTATTTATTTATTGAGTTATCGCGTTATTATTTCTAGGTTAGTACCTTCTCGTCGATTAAATTTCCAACTCGTGCGCTCTCTTTACCACTCAAGAATACGCACCTAAGGTAAGTGAATCTCTACAAATTCTCCGTTTTAATCACGTTTTGGGGTGTATCATGTGTCGTACTATTCCTTTATTTTATCTAAACACTTGTGCTTATATCATTTCGTGATCAAATGTGTATTGGTCGTTGTGTGATTTATATGTAGATTAAATTTATCATTTCAGTGCACGCATTTCATTAGGCCCATCAGTTCCCCGTGGGATATGGGTTGAGCATCAGGTGCCTCATTAGATCGGCTCCGTTTGATTGAGCCTTGATCTCAAATACATCATCATTCATGTCATATATTCATCCAAAGTGGTTTGTGATTGTTTACATATATATGTTTGCTCACATGTGATTTATGCACGAAGTTTCTTTAATAAATAAAACAAGCAATTATTTAAAATGTTTTATAAAGGTTCACTCGCCAACTTTTGTTGACCCAAAATCTCCCATGTTTTACACATGATACAGGTGATCCAGTTGAGGAAAGAAACACTTAGGATGGCCTAGAAGAATAAACAAGTTATTGCTTTGGAATAAACATTTAGTTTTGTTTTCCTTTGCAATTGTATGAATTTTGTTTATTGGATATTTAAGTTTGTAATTTGAATTTAATAAATATGAAACTTCTTAGTAAATATCATGAGCTTTGGTGATAACCCAATTATGCTCCGACTTTTATTCCGCTGCGGGTCGGGGTGTGACAGCTAATGGCTTTGCTTCAACCAAATTTGTGAAGTAGTCGACATCAACAACGATGAATTTTACTGCGCCTGGCGCATCAGGAAAGGGCCCCACCAAACCGATGGCCCATTGTTGAAAAGGCCACGCCGTTGTAACTGGGACTAACGGATTTTTGGGGTGTAACGTTTTGAGTGCATGTCTTTAACAAGCCATGCACTTGCGCAGCGTGTCCACAACATCCACGTACATCCCAGGCCAATAGTAACCTGCGCCCATCACCTTTGCGACGACCATGCGTGGCACCGCATGTATGCCACACAATCCTTCATGGATTTCTCGGATCAGATATTGCCCATCATTCCTATCGACACATCTCAATAAAGGGCCCATGTACGACTTGCGATACAGAATACCATCTGCAATTTCATAGTTTAAAGCTTTGCATCGGATCTTTCGTGCTTGCGCCTTGTTGTCAGGAAGTTGGCCATGTTGTAAAAACAAGATGATCGGAGACATCCAGGATGGATTCCCCATTTCGACCATGGTAACTTGCTTTAGCGGAACAAATGGATTTTGTAGAACTTCAATTGACTTCCTTTGCTAAATTCTGAAAGCTCGTGGCTTCAAGTTTGCTTAAAGCATCAGCGTGTTTGTTTTCACTTCTGTTGACATGTACAACTTTAAACTGTTGGAATTGACTGATTAAAGATTTTTGTTCCAGGTATAATGCCATAACATCGCCGCGCGCATCATAAGTGTCGTTGATTTGTTCAGCTACTAGTCGAGAATCAACATGCGCTGTCAAATTTGTCGCGCCCATTTTTATAGCAAGGCGCAACCCTGCCAGAAATGCTTCATACTCGGACTCATTGTTTGTGATTTTGAAATCTAAACGTATAGCATAAGTGAACACTTGGTTATCTGGATTGACTAGTCGGAGGCCTGCGCCTGCTCCATCACTATTAGATGCGCCATCTGTATGTAATAGCCATTCTCTATCATCCGTAATTGGGACCGGATTTTGAATTTCTTTGCATTCTTGCGCTTTATCCGCTGGAACTTCGGCTATAAAATCGGCAAGATTTTTCCTTTAATTATTGGTCTTGGCTTGTAGATAATATTGTGACCGCCTAGTTTGATACCCATTTGGCTAATCGTCCCGAGACGTCTGGTTTAGAAAGAATTTGACCAAGATGATAATTTGTCAAGACATTGATGACATGCCCTGAGAAATACCTGCGAAGCCTGCGTGGCGCGTGAACAAGCGCAAGTACCAGCTTTTCCATCATTGAGTATCGAGATTCTGGGTCATTTAACATTTTGCTGATGTAATAAATAGGCGTTTGGACACCTTCTCGTTCAACAAGCAAAACTGCTCCTGCTGCCAATTCAGATGCAGCAAGATAGAGAATCAGAGGTTCCTTGTTGTACGGGGCTGTCAAGGTTGGTAACTGAATCAAGCAATCCTTCATGTCTTGGAAAGCTTTCTCTGCCTCTAGTATCCATTGAAATTTATCCTTCTTCACGCAGTTGCGTAAAGTACAAATGAAAGGATAAGATTTTTTCGCATGGTTCGCGAGAAAACGACTGAGAGCAGCTAATCGCCCCGCCAATCTCTACATCTCCTTTACGCTCACCGGAGATGTCATACTTTTAATTGCTTCAACTTTCTCTGGATTGACTTTAAACCCATTCTTTGTGACGATGAATCCGAGGAACTTGCCCTCTTCCATGCTAAAAGAACACTTGCTTGGGTTTAATTTCAAATTCACACTTCGTATAGAATCAAAAGTTTTATGAATGTTATCTAACATCGTTTCTTCTATATGGCTCATGATGATTAGGTTATCAATATACACCTCAACGGTTTTCCCGATGTCACCTCCAAAAACTGAATCCATAAGTCGCCGATACGTGGCTCCCGCATTGCGGAGCCCAAAAGGCATTTTTGTATAACAGAAAATACCTTTCACCGTGCGGAAAGCCGTTTTGTCTTCATCTTCTTGTTTCATCAGCACTTGATGGTACCCTTTGTAACAGTCGAGAAAAGATTTCCAGTGAAATGATGCTAAGGAGTCCACTTTTTTGTCAATCTCTGGAAGCGAGTAACAATCTTTGGGACATGCTTTGTTTAAATCCTTAAAATCGACACGCATGCGCCACCCGTCGTTATGTTTTTTTGACCATAACGGGGTTCGCCACCCAAGTTTGATACTTGACTTCGCGCAGGATACCAGCTTTAAGCAATTCAGCAACTTGCTCGTTCATAGCTTCTAAACCACTAGTTCCGCTGATGGGAATACTTTTAAGCAATGCTCTGCAACATTGCACGGAACCTCTATCATCTCTGCAGGTGTCCATGCAAAGATATCCATATTTCGAAACAACAAGGTATTGAGTTTTGCTTGAATTGCCATAGAAAGTGCAGGACCAAGAATAATTGGTTGCTTTGGATACTTGTTGTTCAGAACCCATTTCTCAGGTTCTTTTGGTGATGTTGGTTTAGCAGCCTTAACAACTGGTTCTTCGATAGATATAATCTCTTTTCAAGCGAAAATGATAGCTACTCTAGTTGGCGTCGGGAAACTACATGCAGCATGAGGCGCAGACTTGACCATGAAGTTTACTTGAATAGTTCGTGAAATTTTACCGTCTGAAAGAATCACGGGGAAAACTATCTGTCCGAGAGGGAAGACAGACTCGTTGCAGAATCCAGTTAACGGGAAGTCAACTAGTTCCAGGCGTTCCTTATCTTCTGGATCTAACTGTTTGAAACATTATTCGTATATGATATCCATAGAAATTCCTGGATCTATGAACATATAGTCAGTCTGGTAATGGCCAAAGATACCTGTGATTACCACTGGTCTTTCTTCCTAAGGTCCGCCGGGAACCACAAGAAATATCACTTGCTGCTCGCGCCATTTCTCTCCTCAGAATCCTTGAAAGCTGCACTTGCATGACGAGCCTCCTTGAATCATGGCAACTTGTTTCATCTTTTTATTGCTTGGCCCTTCACCGCCGAGCGTGAGTTGCCTGACCTCTTTTCGAACTGATTGCACTAAGTGTGTCAACTTACCACTTTTCAAAGCCTTTTCAATTTCTGTGCGCAGGCTAATGCAATTGTCAGTTGTATGCCCTGTGTCTTTGTGGAAATCACAGAAGAGGTTTGGGTCTTGACCCTTTTTGTTCTTCATGGGCTGAGGTTGTTTAAATTGATAATTCTCAGTGCTCAAGACTTCCACGGGAGACTTTGTTAAGGGAGTCCGTTGTCGATCCCGATTTTCCTATTTGATTGCCTTCTGGGTAGCAATCTTATTAATCGTTGCGCGAGCGTCTACAGACGAATACCGGGAGTATGAGCTTTGTTTGGAGTCCTTCCATCCTTTCTTGAACTTTCGACCACCTCTACTCAGATCTTTAGGACGATTCTGAGGTAATGGTGGCCTGTTAGAATTGAGGTTCCGCTCCGTCTGCACGTAAACCTTGGCTGCTGCCATTAGCTTATCCTAGCTCTTTGGAAGGCCAGTTGTTCCAGAAAGTACTTTGATCATTTCGTCTCACCATACCACACATTTGAATTGCGCGCGTATAAGGTCCTCGTGAACGTGTCCAATCTCCAAAACTTCTTTGTTGTAGCGCGTAATAAAATCTTCAAGGTTTTCATCATCCCTCCGTCAGATGTTCATCACATCTGAGGAGTCGCGCACATATCGCCTTTGTTGACTAAAGTGTGTAAGGAACTTCTCCTTGAGATCATTCCAAGAAGACAATTTACCCATAGGTAGGTTATCAAACCAGATGCGCGCGGTGCCTGTAAGTGTTTGTACGAACAGATGACACCACATTGGTAATGTCCATCCTCCAATTAGCCCTGCGCCAGTGAAGAGGCGCATGTGATCATCAGGATCAGTTAAACCGTTAAACTTACCTACGTTAGATGGTAACTTTGCTCGCTCTAGCGGAGCCAATGCTATTTCTCTTACAAACTTAGATTGTTCCGTTGCTTCGGCTGGTCGATATACCAGATTGTAATCGTGCTCAACCTCTGGATTGTATATTGCACGTACTTTGGGCTTGTAACTAACATGATCTGCAGACAGACGATTAAAAACACTTGCACTATCTCCTTCTTATATGTCTTATCATACTCATCGTGTCCCGCTTCTGTGAGGATCGCGGGCCCAAACGTGAGTGAACAGATGTGCGACGTTGGACGTTTTCTTCTTGCTTTCTACTACCAGAATGAACCGAATCATTCCTGATTTTAGAATACATCTCTGTTCCATCTACAGACACATGTGAAGGCACACGAGCATGGTTCTGAGTATTATAACTCAACACTCGAGGTGCCGGCGAAGCACGGACTTGAGGAGCGTTAACCGGAGCTTGAAAAGCTTCAGTTCCGGTCTGAGCACATAGTTGAGCATACATAGCATTCAAAGCAGTTTGAGATTTGATTAACCATGATAATGGAGTCTCTCCAGGTGGTAAAATTGACACGACATCAACCTGAGGAGCCGCCGACGTTACTGGAATGCTCGCATGATCTGGATCATACGAAACATCAGCTTAGTGGGACGAATCTCCAACAATTTGTCCGTCGATCTGAGGAGCGTCGCCGATGTGACGGATCTCGGATCGAGGACCTGGAAACGATGATCCATCAGCCATGATACTGAAGATCTGAGTGAAAAGAAACAAAGATGAGAAGAGAACTGAAAATCAGTGGGCGCCAATGAAGAAACCTAGACCTAACAGATCGGAATCTGGTTAGATATAGGGTTTGGTTTCTTGCATAAAGAGGTTAATCCTTCGTTTGGTTTCATGACGATTATGGTTGTAATTATATTCCGACTGATCCTGCAAAACAGAACACTGTCAGCATCGCCACGGGGAGAAGGGGGTTCTCTCCGTGACCACCCTCCAGCGTGAGAATAAGTACAGGTAGTAGGAAATAGTTTTAAGGGAAGTAAGAGAGAGAGAGAGTAAGTGAGAGTGAATACCTTTTTCTTGGACTCCAAGTAGCTTATTTATAGCCGTCGTTTGGGCGCCAAAGTGAGAGATGGAAATTTGTTGCTCCGTTAATTTTTTACCATCCGTTAGTGCACACGGGTTGGTAACTTATCTAAGGCTAGGGGATTGCCACGTGTCATCATGAGATCACTTTATTTTATTGATGTGAGCATGCTATCGGCATGATTTTTCCTAATCTCTCTAGGATGCTGCCATGTGTCATTCGATTACAACCGAAAGGTGGCCTTGCACGATTGGCATTAAATGCTTCTAGAACATTATCCAGCTGTGATCAATTGTGTTGTTGCCACGTATGCATTATGTTACAACAGAAAAGATTCCTTTTGCCTCTGTAGTTTTTCTTGTGGACATAAATTCTTTGCTAAGGAAAAGTCCTTCAGGATTAACTGTTTCCTTGCACGAGCGGCGCAAGGTAGTCCAATAATCCTTTTCCCTTTTAGATACTTTGTGCAGAGAGTTGTAAATCTCCTCTGTTGTGCTGTTGGTTGCGCAAGGTTTCTGGGAACCCTCAGTGGCAGGGAATTCTCAAGATTAACTATCTTCTTTACGCGAGCCGGTGCAAGGTAGCTAAATGATCTTTTCCCTTCTTTGCTGTCTAGCGCAACGTCTGCTGAGTTCCTTCTTTGGTACAAATGTCTGCGCAAGGTTTATGAATGAAATATTACCCAAGGAAATTAATCAAGATTAAATTTGAACCATGCGCGAGCCCGCGCAAGGTAGTTAAATGATCCTTTCCTTCTTTGGATACCTGGTGCAGAGTTTAATGAAGTCTTTCTTTGGCATAGAAGTCTGCACAAGGTTTCCTTGATAGTTAATAGTGGGTATGGTTCCCTTGCTTGGCGCAAGGTTTTTGGGACCATACCCCTTCAGGTCGACTCTAACGGTGCTTGGTTCTGGAAGTGCAAGCATTACTCCATCAATCCATTTTTCCTTTGTTTTGAACCTACCCAATATTTGTTTAATTACTATCTCTTAGTAAAATTACTAGTGGTTTGAATTGTAGTGACTTATTCCTTCTTGATTCTTGTGTTTTTCATTATTTGACAACGAAAAGGATTATTTGTGAAGGATGGGAATCTGATGGCCTATATATACTTGAATTCAGACACCTAACTCTCTAACTTGCTTAAGTTCTTCACAGTTTAAAGCACATTGTCGATTAGGTCATCCATCCCTCCAAACTCTCAAGAAATCGTGTCCTGGGAATTCTCACACGTCTTATTTGTAATGTCAGCCATGTCAGTTTGTTAAACATCAACGTGTTTATCAAACTCCTAGAGTCAATAAGAGAGCTACGTACCTTTTGAATTAGTCCATTCTTGTGTTTGGGGTCCGTTTTGTGTTCCTTCTAAGATTGGTTTTAAGTATTTTGTTTCGTTTATTGATAACTATTCCCGTGTAACTTGGCTTATGTTGTGAATGTAATTTCAGAGATCTTCGTATGATACTACAAACACAATCAAAGATGTGGAAAGTAATTGAAAGTGTCATGAAACAAGAAAATGAATTGTATATTAAGATTGCCCACATGCTAAATGCTTGTCTGGTACAATTCGTTCAATCAAAGCTAATCACATACAATCAACAACCCCTAAATGACCTAGGTGCACCCTATTTATAGATACACAGGGCAAACACAAACAAATCGGGCCAAAGCCCAACTGTACACTCTAGTTATCATCCATACAAGCCCAAAAATCATGATTAACCAACCCACTACCAAGTTATACAAGAAAAACGTAAACCTATTAAACTATACCTTACAATATCCCCTAGGTTTATGCTGCCTTGGCAAACCAATCACTACTTGCGTATTGGTTTCTTCTTCAGCTGCTCATGTGATATCTTCTTTCTAATATAAGGGCCAATAGTTGTGTCTCAACTCTACCTCTATTTCCCGACCACAACTTCAAGTTTATGATCTGAGCAACCCCTCCCGTATACGCCTTAGCACACACCACATACTGAGAATCACTCTGAATTTGAGATCTTCCAAGCAAATGAATATTCTTTTCACCAAACCGCATCAGATCACGAACATTAGAAATCCTGTATTTTTCATGCTCACAAACTATGACGACTTTTCTAGAGATAGGATCATACATCCAAAATTTAAACTCACTCAAGCTATCATCCGGAAGATCTTTAAGCAATGGAACCGTCTTTGCTTGTTTAGTTAGAGGCCACATCACTGTCTTCAATGGTTTGTTTGTAGTAGGATCAAGTATATCTTTATGCACCTTGAGATATGATTGATGTAGATTCATGTCCTTGAAATTCACCAATGCTTGTCTCTGTATCTTGCTGTAGAAATTCCATCCTATTTTACAGTCAAGATTTCTACATTGGTCATGATACAGAGCCTGACTTAACTCGCGAAGATCAACAACGGTCCATGATTCAAACGAACTCGCAGTGTTGTAATATTTAACCTTTCCATTCTTTCTTGTGACCAAGAACATTCCTTTCCCATCATTGTATGCCCAACTCTTAATTCTAGATGGATTTCCATATCTATCATATCGATCTCTTCCAGTTGTGATCACATATTGATCAGGGAGATCTTGAAATCCATAATCTTTCTCACTACCAACATTCCTCATAACAACTTCCTTTTGTTTCAACCTTTGACTAGCAGTACGTGGAGGATTAGAAATGTACTTGTTGATAGCTTCTTCACGTTCTTTATCACGTTGTTCCTTTTCAGCTGCGGTATCTCCCTTTTTGGGCTTAGCATAATCCTTCCCAAACTTCTCTTCTAACTTTTGCTTCACATCCATTACTGTCACACCCCGACCCGCAGCGGAATAAGAGTCGGGGCATAATTGGGTTATCACCAAAGCTCATGATATTTACTAATATTTTTCATATTTATTAAAGTCAAAATTACATTCCCAATAATCCAAACATGTCCATACAAATACAAAGAAAATAACCAAACAAAACAATTCCAAGCTCTAAATCATTTTATTCTTCTAGGCCAATCCTATGTGTTTCTTGCTGTAGCTGGTTCACCTGTATCATGTGTAAAAATAGGGGTTTTTGGGTCAACATAAGTTGGCGAGTGAACCTTGTTAGATAAACATTTATTATTGATTTTCTTGTTAGTTTATCAATGCATAATCATAAGTGAGCAAATGTAAATAATCAAACAGTAGCAATAGCAATCACAACTATAACATACAATAACATATGATAACATACATTAACATACCAACATCATACAATAAATAACATGAATGAAACTGTGCGATCAAGGCTCAATCAAGCGGAGCCGATCGTATTGCATGTACTGAAAATGATAAATGTCTGTGCGATAAAGGCTCAATCAAACGGAGCCGATCGTATGTTGGCACGCCAGGTTCACGCTCATAATGTAATGGGGAACATGCTCAACGCTCATAGTGTAATGGGGAGCGGCGGCCTATGAAATTGCATGTACTGAAAATAATAAAATTTAATCTAACAATAACCACTCAAACAGTTGAAACAAACTGAATACACATTTGTTCATGATATAATGTATGCACAATGATTTAAATATATTAAATAGCAAGACACATGATACACCCCAAAACGTGATTAAAACGGGGAATTTGTAAAGATTCACTCACATTGGGTGCGTTTGATTGGAGATGGTGAGATGCGCACGAGTTGTAAGAGCGGAATAACGAGAATTAACTAACCTAAATAATAACGGAAAATATAGTAAATGAATGGATTTTATTAAGGATTTTAATAGAATTTTTAGATATATTTTTGCGAGTTTAAGGCTATTTCCTATCTTTAAAAACATTATTTTTAAGTATTTTTAATTGATTTTTAAATTAAATTAAATAAATAAAAATATAAAAACATGTTGACTTTTTGCGACCGTTGACCGTTGACCATTTGACTTGTTGACCGATTTATTGTGTAATCGTATGCGCCGGGTGAGGCTCGAACCCGAGACCGTGCACGCAGCTCTACCAACTGAGCTACGTGTCTAACCTGAAATAATTCTGTTTTTAATTATACTTATATACTAATTTAGTTTATTCAAAATTCTTTTATTTTCAAAAACATTTTAAATCCTCGAACCGGTGTCACTAACAGGTCTCGAACCCGGGACCTGTGCTTTAACGTGACACACAGTCCACCGCTGGACTGTGTGTCTAACTTGGTTAATATACAACTTTTTATTATACTTAACAACTAACGTGAATTAACCCGGTTCAGTTAGAAAAATAAAACGTTTTTATTACATAGAGGGTGCGTGTATCAGGGATCGAACTCGCGGCGTGTGCGTATTATTTGCACACAGTCCACCGCTGGACTGTGTGTCTAACCCGTTTAAAATACCAATTTTAATTATCTTATATTGTTAGTATAGTTCATCTTCTCCGTTAGTTTTTACAGACAGCCGATTACACCATTATATCTTGTTTAATTTGATTGATAAACATTGTACAGACTAATATGAAATGGCAGAGACAATATTTAGAAGTAAACATACCGGTGAACGATTCATTTCAGAATTCCGGCAAGGCGTCGACTCTGTTTTTATGAACTTCAACTGAGCAAGCAGATTAACTGTTTTGATTAGCTAATCGTGGAATTGAAGTGATAAACAAACGTTAACAGAGTGTTTGAATGTCCTTACCGTTTCACAGATGAAAATAAGGATTTCCAGAAGTTTTCTGGCGAACTGGAATTATCCGATAACAGCGTCTGAATTTGATTTCAATTGAAAGGTCTGAGTTAGAAATAGCTTAACAATTGTTAGACCACGACCGTATTGAAAGACTTACCGATTTGATGAAGAATACGGTTTTCTGGCGACCTGCAGAAACTTTCCGGCGAGTTCAAAAACCGATTCACTTCTGGAAAGTGTGCGGAAATATAATTGGAGGTCTTGCAGAGTATTTTGAGTCGCGAGAGAGAACAGAGATTGAAGTTATTCTGGAATTGAAAGTTTTCGGTTATAAAAACCGATTCACTTCTAGAATTCAAGTTCATTCAAAGCAACTTGATTGAAAACGTCGTGTAGCGGTTAAACTCAGTGAACCGTGAGTAATCAAATCGTCTTTGGACGATTGATGACCGATTTCAGTTACAGTTGGCGTAACCGGTTGATTTATGTTTGTTTATAAGATTTATTTGTTTCCTAGAATTGACAGAAAACAACAAGTGGCGGAGTGGTTATGCGTGTGTGTGCTAAGTCTTGAGTTCTCTTCCGGCTGACCCGGGTTCGAGTCCCGGCAGCCTCATTTTATTTTTAATTATTTTATTTTTACTTTTTATCAATTATAACTTTTATATATTAGTTTGTTTATTAATTATGTATCACTAAAAATCAAAATGGACATAAATACGCAACGAACATTTATAACTTGATATTCGATTACAAACGGAGCGGCTTTGGTAAAACCCGTTTTTGACAAATGTTACAATTACTACAGCAGAAAAAGATCCTAGATTTGTTTCAAGATCTTGAATCTGCTAATTTTTGTGTGTAATCTCTTCCAATAAGCTTGCAATCTGAACATCCTTAAAGATCTTATCTTCTTTAAGAACCGTAATTTTCTTCATTAGCACCCCAACATCAACATCACCAAACAAATTCTCACTATCAGGACTGCAACAGGTTTGTGAACTTTCTCTGGTCAGGTTTATCTACATCAACATTACCTTCTATGGCTTATTGCAATAAAGAGGCTGCTTTAAGAACTTCAGCATCAGAAGAAGCATTGCTTGACCCTTCTCCAGTTTTGGCAGCAGGCATATACATAGCAGCTTTTGGGTTGGTCAAAAATTCAATAAACGCATCACTAAAAGGCATTCCAGTAGTATTTATAGCTTGAGATGCCGTAACTTCTGGAATGTTCACTTCAGGACTTGAACTAGAAACTCTGGTCATTTCACAGCTGATCCTAGGATCTCTTCGACTTCGTTTCCTAGGATGAAGATCAGCTGTAGGGTCTTCTTGCATCACATCAGGTTCAGCAGATACTTGTTCAAGTGTCGCAATAGAGGAGGATTCACACTCAACACATGATCTTCATTAGTTTTGTCTGCTACTAGGCTCTCTGTTACAATCTCTGTCTCACCTTCACCATCATTCTCATCAATCTCAGCATCAGCTATCAAATTTTCTTCAAACCATTCTCAACATTTTCTTCTTTACTTTCAATCTCAGTCTGATCAATATTCTCAACTGGCTCTTCAACTCTCGGTGGTGCATCTATAATCTCCACATCGTGTTCTTCCGCAACACTTGCATTCACTTGAACTGGAGCAGGTTCTACAATGTCAGGAAAAGCTCCAAATCTTATACATCACCTGAACATCTTTTCTCACTTGCTTCAAGAACCCGAAAACCATGTGGGTCATCATTTTGGTATCATAGATACTTAGGTGCTGTTTGTTTTTTAGAGGTAAAACGTCTACACTGTGGGCCACATCTCCAGAAATCTGTAGCAGAAGAGGGGGACCAAACCTCTGCAGTCTACAAAAAGAAGACTGTTTGTTTTTTTAACTTCTGCAACGTACTGAAATATAAATAAACTGATTTGTTAAACTTAAAAGAGTTTTTCAACATTCAACCTGTTGAAATAAACTAAACAATCTGAGCTATTTTTTTAGGTTTGAAACCACCAGGTTTAAAACCAGACAGACTGTTCACAATAACATCATCCATACATTCAACTCATCAACATCATCCATAAAAACATCATCCATACATTCAAGTCATCAACATCTGTAACATGGTAACAGCATCAGTGCATCATATAAGCAACCATAACACTTTTTATAAAACCCAACTATATTGCAAATCAAACATTCACATAGAAAAATGCTATGAACAAAGTAGATGAGATTTTACACATTTACCCCCATAGATAACAGAACACTTCACATAAAAACACACGGACACGAGACAGACATCAAACCAAACAATTAACCCAACAGCCCAACTAACCAGAAATCTGAATGGACTTCACATCAGGCTTTTTCACTTCAACTTTCGGCAATCAACATTAGCTTTCACGAACGATGATGTTTTGGATGATGATCGGACTTGGTCTGATAAGGATCCGAAGTTGTTGTTGAAAGGGAAGCCTTCGAATGTGGAGGTGGCGGCGCTGGGGAGGTGGCAGCTGGGAGGAGGAGGTCTGAGCCAGTAGCGCCGGCGTCGGGTGTGGAGGTGCGGGAGGTGACAGCGTGGTCGTGAAGATGTCGAGAAGTCGGCTGGGAGGAGGAAGTCGGCTGGGTGGAGGAGAACTAGGGTTGAGGATTGTGTTTGGAAAATAGGGGCTGAAGAGAGGAGAAGATGCTAGAAGTGGAGAGTCCACATCTGCCCCAAGAAGAGGTTTGGAAGACCTTTTTTTAATGAAATCAATTCGAGAAAACAAACACACCGCAGACTCAAACGTCTGCGCGTGGTCTGTGTGGGGCAGACATAAGAGGTCAAGAAGTGCTTTTCACAAAAAACAAACACCACCTTACTGTTTGTTGCAGCGACGAGTATTTAGCCTCTAGAATCATTTGTAGAAACTTTGGAAACTTTAACTAGTACGTCTTGTTTATCAACTTCACATTCGCCATCATATCATCAAAAACGTACTTGGAATAATTAAATTTCCAATTCATCACCAGTGCAACTACAGCAAAAGTCTGTCTAAGGGTAAGAGAATCTATTCCACTTTTGTTTCCACTAATACATACAAGATAAATATGAGCTAAGAATCTCCAGTAGGGATGAAGCAGTTTCTTTAATGTGGGAGGATAAGAACCATCATAAGTCATTCTTTCCAAGACCGGTACAATCTCTTCCTTAGAATATTCCATAGGATCATCAGACGCATCCCCAAACAAAAGCACATCTCTAATCGATTATTCATCAATAACGACTTCCTTATTTTGAATATTTGAACATATAACTGTGTCTATCTTCTTGGCAGCAGCATTGCTCCAGAAATCTTTAATCCAATCTTCACGAATAATAGGATTTTCTCATAAGGCATGTGCTAGCCGGCATGTGTTGAGTCCCACAATCATTGGCTTGAATTCTTCGTGACCTTTAGGAGGTTCTCCTAGAAAACAAGCAACTTTTGTCGCCGTTTTTTCCTTGTCTGCGGCTTTCGTCGTCGTGTTTGCACCAAACAATTTGGATTAGATAAATAAATTACGAAGCACATTCAAAAATTTCCAATTTTGACTGTAAACTTGGTCAAACTATGCATCCACTGATTAAATAATCTTATAAAATGGCTTTGAGTTAAAAAATATTTTAGGTAAAAACAATCTCAAAGTCTTTTATAAAAATTTCTTGCAGGCCCACATAATCAATAATAAGCCGAAATTGCTCAAAGTGTGCGGTCCACACATGGGTGTGCGGACTGGACTCCTGAGTGCGATGGCAAATCAGTCATTTCCCTTTTAAAAATTAGGGACAAAATGGTCAGCACATGTCAGCTCGCACACCCACAGGTCCCACCAGAGTGTACAGGGACCATTTGGTCAAAGAACTACGTGTGCGATGGGTATAATTGTCATTTACGCCATCCGTACATTCCTTGATGGCACAATGGTAAATAACCAAGTGTGCGAGGGGCAAAAATGTCAAAGCACAGGTGTACGAGGGGCATAAAAGTCATTTGGTTCACTCGCACACTCTGATATGGTATAATGGTAAATAAATGAGTGTGTGAGGGACAAAGCAGTCCATTGATGGGTGCGCGTTACCCCTTTTCACGAGTATCACCCATGCACCGTTGCATAAGTCATCTTCTCCGGCCATTAATCCGGTCACCTGCAACCTGTTTAACTAACTATCTCCATCCACACAACATTCACAAAAACACAGTTACACCATCAATCTCTCCACAATCTCACAAATCCTTAAAACACTGCTAATCCCAATAGGTTATTTCGAATCATCATCAAGAAATTAGAACCACAAGACAATTCGTTCCCCTTTGATTCGAATCCTATTCGGGCGACCCAAGACCATCACAGCTTGGGTCCCCAATTCTAACTAGTTTCCTATTTGGTAATGTAGGAATAGCTGAAGAGGGCTATTTATATTTGGTATATCGATAGTGGTTGTTCCAGTCTTATGACGGGAAACAAGGAATTGTTGTCAAATGTGTAATCTATTCGAGGTGGTTGTGTTAATTTCGCAGGTGAAAGAGGTGGTTACATCACAGGTGAAGGTTCTGTCTTGAACAGTAGGATCACCTTGCACAATGTGAACTATGTTGAAGAACTGAAGCACAACTTGTTGTCAGTATCTCAGATCTGTGATAATATATATATATATATATATATAATGCATTTCGTGGATGAGGCTTATTTCATTTTAAGCCGGGGTTTGTAGTACCGGAATATTGGAGTTAGGACCTGACATTTTTACGGTAGATATTTGTAGGAGTTTGTGAGACACTCCAATTGGAATTTTGTCAATTGGATCAACGTAGATTTTTTCTATAAATTAAATGGTAAACTGTCATTGGAAAATGACGTTTTTGAATACCTTAGTTTAATTTCATGTCTATATTGGACTAAACGACCACTACCTTGAAAGTCCCTACTCTTATACTGATTTCTAATTGGGTGGCAAGCGGGGTATTAGTTGATAGCACTATTAGGTATGACAAACCTCACACCGTGCTGGGAGCCAGGAGTGAACTTTTGACTCTAACTTTGTATCATTGTTGATAGACATTGTTTTGGGGCATAAACTTACTCAGTTAGTTTTCGGTATTTCACGTTTAGTTGCTTATCTACGGCTTAGTCACCCATCACATGTCCTTATAACTTTTGTATTTGTTGGCCTAAACTGGTGAACTCGCCAACTTTTTGTTGATACACTAAAGCATGCTTTTCCAGGAAGCTAGGTACGACACGCTTAGGACATGCATTGGAGTCTCATGAATAAAAGTTTTAGAAATTTTCATTTATATGTTTTACCAAATTTCACATGAGTTTTTGGGCACGTGTTTTATCGCAAGACATATTGCTTTACTTAACTTTCGCTTCCGCGTTTACCTTGATAACTTATGGTTAAACCTTATTTTTATAATTTAAAAACGGATTAAATGGTTAAACATTTAAAGTCGTTAAGTGTAACTAATGGCTATGTGGATACTTGTTTGTCATGCGCCTCGCGATAAAATCCCACAATGGAATTTGAGGGTGTGACAATACATTTGTTTTTGGGTAATCTTTAACATGTCCACTACATAAACATTGCCACTTCTGTGAGCAACAAGTTGTGTCATTCTTTCAGCAATAATTTTGTCAATCTTTTAACTACATCAAGACCAACAAGATTACAAGTTTTTTAGTAAAAAAAATGAGCCGAAGTCTTTGTCACTCATTTGTGGAACACTGAATAGATTGAACTTTAAAGTGTCAATAAGATTAACATCTTCAGATTTTAGCCTACCAGTCTGGACAATTCCTGACCCTAACACTTTTCCTTTTGAATTACTCCCAAAGGATATATCACCGCCTCCATGTGTATGGAAGTTTGATAGTAGAGATTTGCATCCAGCTATATATATATATATATATATATATATGGATCATCCACTATCTACATACCATAGGCTATCTAGGCATGTAGAAACTTCCATTTTGGTGGTCATTTTGTATGTCAAGAGTTTTAGGTTATTTTCAACAATTTTCTTAGTTTTACTGAATTTCTCTTTGAACTCATCCCATAGCTCTTTGCACTATTACAATGTAATAGCTCTCCATAGATCTTGTTTGACAGAGCCTTTGTAATCATATGAAGTGTTTTGGCATCTATCTCAAACTTTTGAAATCTAACATAAAGTAATATTCCGGTTTCTTTGGCTCCTATACATTAGGATTTTCAACACTAGGTATCATTGGAATATAAGGTCTTAATATTACTTACTTCCAACATCCTATGTTTTGTTGAGCAAGATAATGCACCATTCGACGTTCCAGATATTATAATTCGATCTGACAAGCATCAGTGGTTTGCTAATGTAACCGGAGATAACGGAATCATTGTTGTTGAGTGACATTCTCCTTTGATCTTTTGTAGAAGAACATAGTATGTGTTAGACACTTTGGAGTTCTACACTTTACTACTCTAAGCTACTAATAAATTTGGATTTTTGTGAGCTGATCTTTATGTTAAAATGATTGTGGAATCAAGTTTAACATGACCAAGCTCTGATACCAATTGTTAGGATCCGAGTTTTATACTTATGAATTAGTTCATGTTAAAAAAAAGCAATTATGATTGCAATAAAAATAATAAATTCACAAGTAGGAAGATATCATCAACAACTGTTTTTCAATAGAATCAAATGATTACAAAAGGTTTTACAGAATGATTCTATAATCTCCCCCTCAGTCTGATCACTCATAAAACTATTTGTACAAAAGAGATTATGTGTGTAGTGATAACTAGATCACTAACAAGTTAGATCTATTTATACTAATAATAAACGTCTGTTTTGGATTGGCTGACATCATCCTGATAGTGACATCTAGCATTTCTAACTCAAGACAGCAAACTCAATGGAATTGGCAGTGGAGTAGAAACCTCAAGGATGGCGCTGAAATAAACAAGCTTTTGGAGCTGCAACAGGTACTAAACAACATCAATTTTCGTAGCGGTTCAGATTTTTGGACGTGGAACGGAGAAGATCGAGACACCTTAACTGTCGCGGGGCTTAGAAAAAGGATGTACGAGGTGGAAAACCCAGAAGACGATGATATTTAGAGGATATGGAACAACTGGGTCCCACCGAAAATCAATATTTTCGGGTGGAGAGCCGTGCTAAATAGAATTCCGTCCAAAGTGAGCTTGGCAAATAGAGGTGTTTTCCTTCCGGATAAGCTATGTTCCAGATGCGGGCTAAGGGAAGAAACCGACTATCATGTCGTTTGGGATTGTTGGGTCGAAGTCAATTTGGTGGACAATTCTTGTTTGGATTAAAATACCGTTTCCAAATAGAGATTTGTCTATTCAAGAGCTTCTCGGCTTGGCAATGGGGATGAACGGGTCGAAAGATTGGAAGAAGATTATTGGCGGGATCCTCTTAGTCACGGCGTGGGAGATTTGGAAGGCGAGAAACGAGAAGACTTTCAACGATAACTCCATCAACTTCAACCGAATGGCGGACCTCATCAAAGAAAATACTTTTCTTTTGATTACTAAAAGATCAAACTATGTTAATCTTGATTGGGATAGATGGTGTGAGTTTAACATTCGAGATGTTATGTTGTAAGTTCGGGTTCCAGTTTCTAGCTGGCCCGATTTTCTATTATTATCAATAGAAGTTTTGCCGTCCAAAAAAAATCTAGCATTTCTAACAGAAAAGATTCACATGTGTTGCAAACATCTGTGGGAATCAAACATCTGATATAACTCGGCTAAACACTATTAAAAGCTAATATTGTTACATTGAGAAACAACTGTTAAGCTATCCTCTGTTGCTTTATTCTAAACATCTGTTTGGCCAGACAGATGATGGGTCTTCTTCTTCAGATCTTTACTTCAACACACTTTAGGGCTTGAACAGACCTGGTTTCATCATAACAGTGGTTCCAAGGCTTCCAACAGATGTTAGTTGGTCTTCAAAAGATGCTCTGATTTAGGTGTTCAAGATTCACTATCTTTGGGAGTAGAATGCTTCATCAACTGTTTATTTCTTGATCTTTTGTTCATGTTTTGGCTTTTGAATATATCTATTCTTTGTAGGTCCAACACTTCTCAAGAAACACCAGTAGATCCTCAACAACCTCCGGTTTCTGAAGAACATCCTATTCTTCACGTATATGAACGACAACATCACTCAGATCATGTTCCTGAACTATCCGCTTTGGCGACAAATTCTTCTAGTGACTCTTATGATAATGACTTGCCCATTGCTCTCGGGAAAGGTAAGCGTGCATGTACCTATCCTATTGTTTCTTTTGTTTTGTATGGTAAGTTATCTATAGCCTCCCGTTAATTTGTTGCCACTGTCGATTCAATTTCTATTCCAAAGATAATAGATGAAGCTTTGGCCCACTTGGATGGCATAATGCTATCCTTGAGGAAATGAAGGATGTTGAGAAGAATAAAACATGGACTCCGGTAGATTTACCTGTCAACAAAAAGAAAATTTGGAGTAAATCGATATTCACCATTAAGGTGAACCCAGACGGCTCTATTACTCGGTTAAAAGTTCGTCTAGTTGCAAAGGGTTATGTGAGGACTTATGGAATGAATTATTCTCAGACCTTTTCTCCTTTTTCCAAAATAGCATATATTCATATATTTATCTCATTAGTTGTCACATATATCTGGGTTTGTATCAACTTGATATAAAAAATGCTTTCTAACATGAAGATTTGAAAAAATAAGTTTATTTTGAGCAACCAGCTGGGTTTGTTGCTTAAAGGAATCGGGTAAGGTATGCAAGTTAAAGAAATCCGTGTTTGGTCTTAAGCAATTCACTACGTGAAAAAGGGCTACGGTCACACTTTTGGCATAACCGCCTTGCCACACATTTGAAAAATGTGTGACCAAAGGTCATTTTTCACATCTTAAAACACCTTCAGCAACACATTTTATTATTGATGTGACCATTTATACCATTTCAGAATCTTTAGCCACACCTTAAAAAATAGCCACAACTCGAAATGTGTGGACAAATGTGATCTATTGTCACATATTTTTGTTTCATGTGACAAAAAAACACATCTATTTGACACCTTTAGCCACACTTTAAGAAAAAAACTGCGACATGTATTAGCCAATCTAGCAATATGTGGCAATTAATATCTACAATCATAGTATTTGTTTTCATGTGACGATAACATATATATTCAAAACCTTTAGCCACACTTTAAGAAAAAAACAGTGACATTTATTAGTCACACTAAAAAAAGTGTGGCCAAATGTGATCTACAGCCACAATATTTGTTTCATATGACTAAAAATAGATTTATTCAAAATATTTAGCCACACATTAAGAAAAAAAAGTCACACTAGACAAGTGTGGCCAAATTTGATCTACGATCACATTTTATGTTTATAATGTCGCTAAAATCTAATACATATGGCCACATATAGTATTTTGTGTAACCAAAGGTTAGACAATAGTCACACTTAAAATTACAAAATTTCATATGGCTTTACATAAACATTCTTCACACCATCTTCACTTTGTGTATTTCGTGTGATGAAAACTTATCAAATGTCATGGAAAAAATATGTGACCAAATGTTAAACTTACTAGATCTTTTAAAATTCCTCCAAAAATTTTTCATTCTAAAACTTACACTACCCTGAAAATATTTCATCCTAAAAGCCCCCCCCCCCTAAATATTTTGTTAGGAAACTTTTTATGTAAGTATTGAAGAAAAAAGTAATCGGTCTGATTAATAGAAGAAGATAAAGTCCAGAAGGCCAAAACAACAAGAAGAAACAAGGCAGAACACCAGAAGTGAAGAATGTATCTTCATTATCAGTCAGAAACTGATCCCAAACAAACAGAAGACGACGAGAAAAGACCATTCCAAAGGATCTGATAAATATCATTTGATTCTGGTAAAAGTCTGATCATCAGATTTCTAATGAGATCTCATCAGAAATTCTGATGAAACCCACTTGTTTGAAAATAGTAGCTCTGCCACAATTGAAGAAGCAAGTTGACCCAAGTGGATTCAATAAATATGACAAAGAGCTACTTTATGCAAAGCAAGTGCATGAATAAACAAATGTTTATTCATGCCCAAGACTTTCTATAAGAAGAAAGTCCTTCGGTAAAGGGCATGAGTTGAGCCTAGCATTTAATACACACTACAAAACTCCACTGCCCGTTCACCACATAATTACACAAGTATTTGTTTGTATTAGCTAATGATCTCACAATCACCTTGTAAACCATTTTGTTTCAAAGTGATATAAAACTTCAAAATTCTGTAGTTCTTGTTTCTTGAAAGTTCGATTTCTATTTCCGCACACTATTTTCATACCTGTTGAAATCACTTGCCATATTACAATCAAAGGAATCATTTTCTCTGTCCATCTGGGGCCAACAATTGGTATTAGAGCAGATTTAATAAAACATTTTCAAATGATCAATTGCTCACTCCTTTTATTTAAATATGGCAAACTTTGAAAACTGGAATAACGCTTTCAACATAGGGTCTATGTCAAAGCTTCCGACTTTGGTCAGGGAGGAGTACCCCAATGGAAAATCAGGATGATCAATTTTCTTAATGGACATAATCGAGCTCTGTTTCAATCCATTGTGAATGGCCCACATATACCTATGGTTGCAATACCAGGCACACCAGGAACTAATGATACACCTGAAGTACCATCATCTTTGGCCCAAAAAGCAGAAAAAATTTGGGGTGATGATGAAAAGAGAAAGGTGGAAGAAGATGAAAGGGCCAAATCGCTTTTTGATTATGGCACTTCCTAATGACATATTTTCTCAAGTAGATGCATTTGCATCAGCAAAGGAAATATGGGATCAGTTGGAAAATCTTTGTGAAGGAGGAGAAAGAATGCAAAGAAATAAGAGAACAAATTGTGTCTCCTCTTATGAGAGATTTAAAAGTTTACCAAACGAAAGTCTTTGTGAAACATATAAAAGATTTGCAAAACTTTTAAATGAGCTAAATTTGGGATTGAAAAACCAAATGGTGAAAGGAATGTGAAATTCTTAGATGCTCTGCCAAGAGAATGGATAAGTCTAACCATGACTTTAGCCTCTACCTTAGAGCTAGGAAATATGAGTCTACATGACTTGTATAGCATTCTCGTTCCCAGAGAAGAGGAAATATATGAAGAATTAAATCAAAGAGGGGGATCTGTAGCTCTTATCTCAAACTCACAAAGAAAGCCAGTCTGTGATCCACAAACCTCAAACTGTCAACATCCGGAAAATACTGATAGATCATCAGATTTTTCTGCATTTGTTGAGGCAATTGCACTACTCACTAAAACATTTGAGCAAAGATTGAAAGGGAGGATGGAAGGAAAAATAAGGGATAAGGAAAAGCAGAAGTTGTTTGTTATAAGTGTAAGCAAAAGGGTCACTATGCATCAGAATGCAAGAACAAAAAACTGAAGGATGTTGCTTACTATGAAAAGAAGTTGGAAAAAAGCCAAAAAGCAACAACAAGTAAGTCTGATAGCAGGGGCTAGTGAACATAATACCACTTTTGTCCGGCTTTTGCATTTTAAATGCTGGCATATAGGCCTATTCTAGGGGATATTAGAAATATGGCTCAAATGGCCTACTACAGGGGGTAACTAAATATGGCACCACTGGCCAGTCACAAAGGACAAAATAAAAGTAGCACTAATGGCTTGTCGCAATGACTTGAGATGTATGAGCCTTGATCTCCAAAGATCATACGGCTTCGAGGTTTGAATGAAAGCTATTACCTCTGGACAGGGAGTCGTAGACTGCCTCTGTCATTGTCACTAATGGACATAAATCATAGCTCGTAGGCATTACATCACTAACGGATGTTACATTATGATCATCGCATTGATGATACTAGCCTGAATCAAACTTGATTATGTAGGCTATAAGGTTGGACATAGTCCATTCACCTAGACAGCTAGTGTGGTTCCTTAAGTCACACTGCCAGGAGTGTTAACATTACATGAGTGTTAACTTTTAGAGTAATTGTCTTAAAATGGTTTAAATGAGCTAGTCATAATTACATAGACTAGGAGGCTTAGAACGTAGTTCACCACCTCTGGATAGAATGGATCATCAACCTTAACTATCATGGTAGAAGGCTTTACTACTTAACTACCTTTTCTCCAATTAATGTGACCTTATCACTTGGCGGGTGTAAACCATAAAGAGGATCTTTGTGAATTATTATAGATGATCATAAATTTTGGTCAAAATCGAGACGATCGCTTGAACAACGGATGAAGCGAAATACATATATAAATAAATCCACAAAAGTTCCATTAACTAATGAGTTTCAATTACATTGGTGCCTAAAATAGGACTTTTAAATATGAAAATTGTCCTCGCAGGGACTAGTACTTAAAGATAATGTCCATGCAGAGACTAAATAAAATAAAAGCAATGTTCAAGCAGGGACTTTTGGAAATAAATACATAAATATTAAACACAAGGATTTATCAATCCTTTTTCCCCTTGACTCTTTTCACAAATCTCTTCAGAATTTTGCTCGCTTTCTTTTCAGATTTTGCGGCTTTTTGTTGAAGTTCTTTCATCCTTTCCATGGTTTCATTCATAGCCTCCAATGAGGGTGGTGGTGGTGGTTGCGGTTGTAATGCAACCGGGTGTTGATATACATAAGGTGGAGGTGCAACCGAAGGATGATATCCATAAAAGGGATATCCACCAGCCGAATATGGTATAGTTGAATATGGTGGGAAAGGGGAAGGGTAAAGATCATTATGTGCAGATGTCTCTAAAAAAGGGTCCTGCGAAGGTGCCTGATGAACATAGTTAGGCAAACTAGAAGTGGCAAAAGGATTATATCCAGACGGATCTAGATATGCAGGTATTGGGTTTTTAAAACCCAATGGTGGCTGTTCCACGGTTGGTGGTTGTGCCACAGGTGATGGTAGCAGGTTAACTGCTGGTTGTGGTGCTAGTTCTACCACAGGTGATGTGTTGGAGGGTCCACCCATTTGCTGATCCTTAGGAATTGCTGGGTAAGGGCTAGGCAAGGGTGGAAGTGACCCTGCCCTTGGTACTAGGCGGACCGACATGCGTGCCCCACGCCTTCGTAGCGGTTGTGGTTCAGGCAGTGGTAGCGGTTGCTCCACCGGTTCCATTTGTACTTCCTCAGGTGGAGGTTGTTCCTGTTGAGGAGTATGGTATGATTGTGTGTTGTGATAAGAAGGGGTGTTGTAGAAGACGTATTGCTCCCACCTTTGTTGGAAATCACCGGGACCTTGGTTTGGGGTCCCTGCATAAGAGTTTGAACTGCTGGACAGTTCAATGGGGTGACCAGGAGATCCGGGCGGGCACTCGGGATCGGAATCCTCATCCATGTGTTCGTGGGGAATCAACAGGAGGGGTAATAGAGGGTGAACGCAAATAAATGTTTGGGTTATAGTTTCCATGGAAGGAATGGGAGTGGGAATGATGGGATTGGTGAGTTTGATGAGTATGGTGCGAATGGTGTGAATGTTGGGAATAGGATTGGGGTGGTGAGTACTCGTGAGAAATCGAGTGCCGAATTGGTTCCCATGGCGACGAAGAGTCACCTGACCCTTCGTACGGGTTATAGTTATGTATGTTTGAAGGACCTATCATTAATGGTCCGCCCCGCATGGGGCCCTTTCCTTTGCCTCCTCTACCTCTTACTCTTGGCGGCATGTTCCTGCTTCAAAAACAAGTTAAAACAAAATAACGCAAGAATAAATTAATACAATCTAAATGAGTAATCCTAGGTCAAAGCCTAGACTAGGAAGTCTAAGGATTGTGTTACTGTGTCATTTGAGATCAAACACAAAAGACTAGTGTTGAATTCCCTCAAACGTTGGCTCTGATACCAACCTGTCACACCTCGATTTCCACATGTATCCCGGTGGGCCCGGTGGGGAGTATTGTGACGTAAGTTGATAACATCATAACCAAACAACACAGAGCAACACAACGGAAGTCGTGAATTTAAAATATTATTACAACCCGATAATGTTCAAAGTTCAAACTAATAAACTACAGACGGATTGTAATAAAGATCCACAGGCGGATCGTAAAATATGTACAAAAGAGATCAACAAACTTTATTGGCACCACTAAGGGTTGTAAGTCCTCTACGTAAACGCCTGCGCAGCTTCCGGCCTATTACATGATGTACATGTATCTCAACCTTTTGAAAATATGTCTGTTTTCACTGGTAAATACGATCAACCGACACATTTTGAAAATCTTTTCAAAAATTATTTAGAGTGCATCTGGAACATTTTTATAAATAACTTGGGACAGTACAAATGACCTTGTATACAGTTTTACAAGCCTGTCAATACATATGGGGGCAAGTACAGAAACCGAGACATGATCGACTGACACACCACTTCTGAACTTTCACATAGAAAGCAGATAATAATAATAATAATAATGCACTGGCCGGTGTATGCCTACACCCGGTGCTTTAGGTCATGGTCATTAGAACTTTAATGAGCCTAAGGATATCCCAGACACGGTCAAGCCCACCCCCAATGTTTAAGTTATCAGGCAGTACAGATTAAAACGAGTTATGAGATTTAGTTAAAATCACAACTGGACAATACATGATCCCATACACGACCAAGTGGTAATTTACCGTATCCCAAGCCCGTATAAGGGAAAATAGGTTAAAAGTATTTACTTGAGCTAAATCTTCAAGAAAATAATAACTCAGCCGCAAATCAAGAGATAAATACAAGCACAATCTACCGAAAGGCGTTAGTATGGAATGACGGTTTTAATTAACCAATTAGAATGCTAACGGGTCCTTAGTTAAGTTGTAGACTTGAACCGGCTAGTCTTACGTTAAATAAATACGGTACGATACGCTAGATTAAGCAGTGACCGGAATAGAATGTTATTTAGACCTGACAAGTACTAAGACTTGTATAATATGGGTAAACACATAACATTCTGGATTTTGATATAAAATGATAAAATTAAACCCATTTCGGTTAAAATACGTAAACTAGTCACGTAGGCTTAACCGTATGCATATAAGCGAAATCGGGTAACCGGATGAGTCATATACAAGTTCCATATATCAATATGTTTTAAACATGTTATAATATCATTAGGATATCAACATGTATGCCCGTTATGGTTTTAAATTTAAGTTACGCCTTAAAAGGGCGTTTTAGTCATTTTAAGCCTTATAAAACAGGTTTGCGAGTAAACTGATGTCAAAGTCATAAATATTCTATAAAAATATGTATTTTATGATATATCAGTTGGATATCAAATATATGTGTGGTTGATAGTTTAAACCAAACTATATCCCGCAAGGGCATTTTGGTCATTTCACACATAGCTTTGGAGTCATATTTGGGATTCTGAGTTCGATACTTGTACCTACTGTAAAAATATTTGAAATAAGTTTAGAAATCAGTAGGTAACAAGTTTTGGTTCATAGTTATGGTTTCAAATCATACTATGCGCCGAAAAGGCGTAAAAGTCGCTAAATGCCGATTAATTTGATATTTAATGAAAACTAAGTTATAATCAGTTTTATACAACAAATAAGTCATTTAACATATTATATCAGTAGGTACAAGATTTGGTTACAAAAGTTTGGTTAAAACCATAATATGCGGAAAAGGGTAATTTAGTCATTTATCGGCATTATACGAATCTTAAGCATTGTCAGGTCTAAGTTTGAATTGATTGTTGTTTTTGTTTCAAATAATGGAAAATGATTGAAAACAGAGACTAAGTGCAGCGGATTAATGGAAAACTTTTACAACAATAAGCACTGCTAGACTAAAGCGAAATTGATCGTTTGGTAGTAAGAAATGGAGAAGATATGCGAAATTGATCTTTTAAGAAGACAAGTAAAACTGTTACAATGAGCGCCTATTTATACTAACTATCTAACCACTGATCATCTTACAATGACGTCATGGTTGATAGTGACAGCTAACAAACGTAACTAACTATAAGTACTGCTAGACTAAAGCTATCATTGCATAACACTGTTACATTGATTTAACTAAGACTAAACTAAACACTGCTGGCCAACCTCTGATCTTGTATTCTTCTATCAGCGGTTGGGAGTTTCTTCTGTCAGAGGATAGGAGCAATGTTCTTTATTGAAAGCAGTAAAAGCCTATCAGTGGTAGCAACCTCTGATAGTTGGACCAAAGCTCGGATGGTGTTATTTGACTTTGTGTCATCTGTTCCTTTCCAAAGGATCAATCCCAACAATTTCCCCCTATAACAGATGATGCCAAAAACACCTTATTCTTGATCTTTATTCCTCATAAAGAACTCTCTTATTTGACCTTTGAATTGTAGCTCAAAGTTAAGAGATTCTAAGTCATCAGCATCCTTCTCAAGTTCTAAACTTAGTAGTTCATGGAAGTCTTCTACTGTAAGCCCATAAGCAGCTTCCATGGATAGTTTAGTGACCTCACCATCAGACTTGATCAGAGTCAATTCGTGGGTGTCTTTGTTGACCTTCCACTTTAGAATTTTTGGGTCTGAAGGCTTTCTTGAAGGAGCTTTTATTGCTGAGGATAGAAAGGGAGCTACTCTTGTCAAATCTTCGGCCAACTTGGCACTTCTATCATCAGTTGGATAGTCCATCATATTCTTGATTCCTTCTTTGATAAACACTTCCTCAAACTCTTTGTCAACCTTCTCAGACAACTCCTCTTGCCTTTTTCTTTTTATCAAAGCAAGTGTGGATTGGACAGTTGTTGAGTTAGGCTTTTTAGAGAGTCGGGCTTTGAGAGCAGTGTCTTCTTTGGAATAATCAGGTTTAGGAGGCATTGATGGATCCTTTTTCCTTCTAGCTTCAAGCATTTTGTATGTATCTACCACTCTTATTTCCCCCATCTCATCACCTGATTCTTTGACCCATAGTGATTCTGAATTAGCTCTTCCTTCATTCTTCTGTGCTTTAGGGTCTTTTCAGGTACATTCTTCTTGTATATGTTCCAGTCTGGACATGTGGGTTTGTTGTGAGAATCTTTTGATTGTGATTCTATTCTTGAATTTTCTTCTTAAAGCTCACTCACAGACCAATCCTTAAACTGTGCTCTTGTAGCAGCATATTTCTTTGTTTCCATGATGTGTGAGATGTAATTTTCTTTTAAGAGTTTACCTTCTGCTTCAGAAATTTTATTTGATAAATTCTTTGAGAATCTTTCAAGGCATTGGACTTTGCTCAATTGAAACTGGAGTTGATTCTGCACTTCTCTATCACTTTTGCCTTTAGACAACTTCTTAGCAATATCCTCTACCTATTTTTCTTTGAGTGCCAAATACTGATCAATATTTGCAGGCTTTGGATAACCTTGAAGTGAAGGGAAGTGTCTTTTGTTTGGATCTTCTTCTTCATAGAAGGATATGATTTCTTTCTTAACTGTAGGCAAATCAAGAGGAAATTTTATAGCTGTAGGAATCACTTCTTTTGATGGAGCAGATGTTTCGGTTGAAGGAGCAGAGGTTAGATTTAGCATTGGTGCAGATGCAAGAGGCAAAGGAGCAGGGATCTTTCTTCATTTATGACCTTTGTAACTTTTCTCCTCTTAAAACTGATCGAAGGTGATGATGGATGACTTGGAATTCTTGGTGGTGTTGGTAGTTGTTGTGTGGAAGTAGGAAAAGTGATAATGGCAGTGGTTGTGTTAACATCTGCTACAACATCTGCTGTGTCAACAGATGTTGGAACAACAGTTGATGTAACATCTGTTGAGGTGGATATGGGTTTTGTGTGAGAAGATCTAGCTGATTTTGTATTGCAGAGGTTTTTGTGGTTGGATTGGTAGCATCTTTAGTTTTGAGAGGTGTGGATTTTGGTTGTCTTTCTTTTGAAGAAGATCTCCTCTTTGTTGAGGTACCAGTCTCTTCCTTTTCTAACTACTGATCAATCTTTTTCTCAACCAGCACCTTGCCTTCATCAAGCACAGACTTCTTATGGGACTTCTTTGCCCTTGCCAAGATATCTTCAATTAAGTCTGGTTTCTTTGAACCATCTGGCTTAGGGATATTCACTGTAGGCCTTGCCTTTGAATCATCCATCTTCAACTTTTTGTTACCCAAAGGTTTCTCCCCTTTTTGACTTCATCTGGAGTTACAAAAATGACAGTGGGAGGAGATGTACAAGTGGTGGTGAGCAAGTGGGCTTTGATTGCCTTGATATTTGCATCAGTGTCATTATATCTTGCATCAACCATATTCCTGAGTTCCATCATCTGATGCTTATGTTTTTGTTCCAGGAAATGTTTCTCTTGTTGAAAGATAGGATTTATAGCAGATTTGAGCTCAGTAGTGGTTGGAACAAGGGGTTGGCTCTTTATAGTAATCAACTGTTTCAAAAGATCTTTTATTTCATCAACAGTGCTTTTAACCTTGGTAACCCTTTCCGTCAATTCCTGATATTTTAGCTCATCACCTAACTTAATAGGATCATCTGAACTCCTACCAGATGTGGTAGTTGTATCCAAGATATCATGAACAAGTGGTTTATCACTTGTTTCAATCTTAGATGCCCATTTGTCTTGGTTCTAGGGAATTCCCACTGGAGCAGAGGTTACTTAGTAGCCTCAGCAGTGGTTGCCTTCAACAAGGTCTTAGCTATGTAACCACTGTCCAATTGAGAACTTGGGAGTTCAGCAATTGTAGTGGCTGCCATTGTTGAACTATCACCAAGGGTTACATGTAACCCAAGGGATGTAGCATCTTCATTTGCTGATGGGCTAGCATGTAGAAATAAGTCAGACCCAGCCTCTGGTTGAAGTATATTCTCATTGATGGGTTGGTGAGAAGTGCTAGATAATGTCTGCTCAATTTCTATTGCATTCAGCAAGGGTAACATGGTGGGTGGTAAAGATGGAATTGGTGAGAGTGGCTGTGTAGAAAGCGACATTGCCCTGGGAGAGGGGTTATGGAAGATAGAACCAAGTGATCCTAGAGCTTCATAATTAGGTGTCCTTGTGTCTACAACCTGATCCTTTTGTGAGGATACAGGAGGAGTTTCAAAGCCGGTTTGAGATCTTTCTACCATCTGCTGTGAAGAAGTAGCAACAGTGGTTGGTGACTTTGGCGGTGTCACTGGGTTTACCTCTTGGATCAGAGGACCCTTTTTGGGTTTGGTGGGTTTTCGGGATGCTCTGGATGGTTTCTTTTTGGAGATTTTAGGTGTGGGTTCCAGAGTAGCGGTTGTGTTGCCCTGATCACCTAGAGCAGTGGGCTCAGCAGCCGGAGGTTGAGCTTGAACATTTTGTTCTTGTAAAATAGGCTCAACCTCCTCTGCTTCTGTTTTGGAAACTTTATCTTGATTTGTAATTCGTGTGAATGTTTCATGGTTTAGGCTGCCAGCGTTTGTAACTGTGCCTTATTTACTTGCGTTTTATTTGATCTGGTCTTGCAAGTAAACACTCATGAATCTTGGATGTATCAAGATACCTTTTTGTTTTGAAATATTTTTAAAATTAGTTACAAGATCATTGAACGGCACCTGGGAAAAGTTAAAATCAGAACCAGTTAAAATTGCAAATCCCAGATACTGCATGTTCAATGGAATCTCGTTGAAAGCAGTTGTTTTTGCAGAGACACAAGTAAGTAGAGTGTAGAAAAAGAATTTCATCTCTGCTGGAAAATTAGGTTCATACCTTTCAACTGTCCGGTGTAACCACTTTCTATGAATTCATGTTGCATCTCCCTCAAAGGAAATGATACCTGATGTTGCATATCATTTAACATGAAGACTTGGGAGATAGATTGCGGGGTTATTTGCATTTGTGTGCCACCAACTTTGGAAGTGATAGAATAGGGCTTACCATCAGCGGTTAAATTTACTTTAGCCTTTGCCCAAAATTCTCTTAAAGGATCGATGTAAACAGGGGCTTTGACTTCGAACATGTGTTTTAATTTTGATTCTTTTAGAATCCGGATCATTGTATGATAACGAATGTTTGCGTCGGTTTCTTCCAGAATAGCAGTATAATTGTGTGGTGTTTTGATGATGAGGACAAATGGGGGGTTTTTCTTGTGTCGATTTCTTCTTCGATTTGGGTTTAGGAGCCATGATTGTTGGATGATTTGTGAAGGAAAGGCTTTGAAAAATTTGGAATCGCACAAGAAAAGTGAATCCTCTGTTTGGGGATAGAACAGGGTTTTAGGTTTTTCAAAAAGTGCACATGACGTGGCGTCTGATGCAACATCTGTCGAATAACATCTGTCCACGTGTAACCTCTGTTTGACAATGGAAAACAGTTTGTTTGGCTAACCACTGTTAGAGTAAACACGACCACTGGTTGTGACCAATTTTAAAAACACTATCAGAGGTTTGCATCAGTGGATAGATTTTTCTAAACAACAGTGTTTTTGTGCTATCAGAGCTTTGAACAGACTTTAAGGATTTTATTGAAAAAATCACTTTTAACTATTTTTAAGGATGAATTTCTGATTTTCTAATAACATTTTATTGCTATTTACACATGAGTCACTAAAAAAATGTTTTATCCATGTTTAGCATTCCAAGCCTAGATATCAGACTGTCAAATGTGGAAGCATCAAGTGCTTTTGTCAACACATCTGCTAGTTGATCCTTGGTATGGACATGTTGTAAAGAAATCAGACCTTTTTCATAGCAATCCCTCACAAAATGATGTCTGATGTCAATGTGCTTGGTGGTGGAATGTGAGACTGGATTTTTGATGATGTTTTCTGCTGCTTGACTATCAATTTTGAGAGGAGTCCTCAAGGCAGTCACACCAAAATCCAAGAGTTCATTTTGGAGCCACAAAATTTGAGCAGTGCAACTTGCAGCAGCTATATATTCTGCTTCAGCAGTGGATGTGGATACTGCAACTTGCTTTTACTTTGCCAAGACCCAAGACACTAAGCAATCCCCTAGGAATTGGGCTCCTCCAGATGTGGACTTCCTTGTTGTTTTACATCCAGCAAAATCACTATCAGAATATCCTGCAAGATCTGATACCAATTGTCAGGATCTAAGTTTGAATGATTGCTGTTTTTGTTTCAAATAATGGAAAATGATTGAAAACAGAGACTAAGTGCAGCGGATTAATGGAAAACTTTTACAACAATCAATTGGTCGTTTATTTTCATCACCATCTTGCTTTTAAGTAATTAAACAATTGCAAGTGATTCACAAACTCCCCCTTAGCCCAATAACGATCGTTTGATAGTAAGAAATGAAGAAGATATGCGAAATTGATCTTTTAAGAAGACAAGTAAAACTGTTACAATAAGCGCCTATTTATACTAACTATCTAACCACTGATCGTCTTACAATGACGTCATGGTTGATAGTGACAGCTAACAAACGTAACTAACTATAAGCACTGCTAGACTAAAGCTATCAGTGCATAGCACTGTTACATTGATTTAACTAAGACTAAACTAAACACTGCTGGCCAACCTCTGATCTTGTATTCTTCTATCAGCGGTTGGGAGTTTCTTCTATCATAGGATAGGAGCAATGTTCTTTATTGAAAGCAGTAAAAGCCTATCAGTGGGTAGCAACCTCTGATAGCTAGACCAAAGCTCGGATGGTGTTGTTTGACTTTGTATCATCTGTTCCTTTCCAAAGGATCAATCCCAACAAGCATCAACTCAGTTCATGTTCTGAATTAACATCCCAATAGGTCCTACTTATGATATTAGGTAAATGGTTTTGGTGAAGAAATCATGTTTAAACCTTCTAAAATGCCGAAAAGGGCATTTTAGTCATTTAAAAGCTTTGTTAACGACATTTGATCAAAACACAGCCTATGACCAGTATGTTGACATCAAAATAATTAAATTAGGTTTACAAATCAATATGTAAATCATTTGTATGCTTGTTGGTGTTTAAAACCTTGTTTTATACAAAAGGGCATTTAAGTCGAAAATAGGCATAATATCGGATACTTGCATAAAACGCAGAATACTAGAAGACTATGTAGTATAACTCCATAGGGTTATACTATACTATAACATGGTCCTAAAAAAACTTAAAGTCAGTAGCCTAATTTGTTAAATCGGGTAGAAACTGAAAGTCAAAGCAGAAGTTAAACTTCGTGACTTTCGGTTGCGAACCGACCCTAGACCTGAAACATATTTTATAACTCCTACATTACTAATTATTAATTTATTTCAAAACAGACTCGTTGACTTTTTATGAATATAACTTTGACCCATCAATTGGTCAAGCAAATGGGGTAATTAGGAGGTGCCCATTCAGAGGATTAACACCTACCCAATTACGATCACGTAGCCATGTTCGCACCGAACAATGGCTGGAACGTAATGGTCTTAGCCGAAGGTCAAAGCGTTTTTACGTAAAAGCTTTGACTTCGGTTTAAAAGCCTACAAAACTGAAAAGAACAAGTTGGAACACTTACATGTTATCCAAATAAGAATAAATAGCTTAGGGGATGCTCCTATATGCTTCAGGAACTTCCAGTTTGAGCAAGAGAGGAGAAAGAGTAGAGTGAGCAAGGAAATGAGCAACTATGGTGCCCCTTTTATAGTTGGAGATGGAGCATGAGGACTTGCCAGGTGTTAGGGATTGTTGTGAGAGGCTTACAAGTGGTTTGGGACGTGTAGCAAGCTTAAGAATGGATGGCAATCGCGACAAAGGTGGCAACACATGAATCTGCCAAATAAACTGCCAGCTACGACCCCCTTGCGGACCGTATGGGCATAAGCTTACGGTCCGCAAGGCCCTTGAGCGCCCCCGGTTTTTATGATGGTTACGGACCGTAACCATGTACGGTTGCGGTCCGTAACCGCCTCTCAGAAAATCAAATTTTGGCATTTGTTCAAATTTAGCCCCTCAACTTCCATCTTTGCCATTCAGAGGTTATAAATTAACATATTGGCAACTTTAGTCCCTCTCGTCTAGCATAGGGAATACGAGGATCAACGGGACACATGTCAGAAATTTATTGGACGTAAAAACACGAGGTGTTACAAGAAGGATTGGGCTATGTTAAAAAAATGCTAGAAATCCTATTATCTTTGTAAAGGAAACAGATTAGATGATAAAATAACATCAGAATCTGACACAGAATCCTGTAAATCAATGAGTTCTGATAACTCTTTTGTAATTTCAAAAGACACATTTCAACAAACATCTTCAAAAACATCAGAAAAGATTCATTCAAAATATTCAAAACTTCCATCACAAGATCACCTATCAGAAACTTCTGATAAAGAAACTTGTGTGTATGTAGACATACTGAAGCTGATTCAACACCATCTCCAAACAAAAATTAAACAATCTGTTCATAGCTCAGCATGCAACAGATATTCTGATGAAAGTTCATCTAAAGTAGAAAGCATGATTAAGAATTCATCGGAAAAAGTACCCAAGCAAGTCTGGGTACCAAAAATCCTCTAACTTTTCCATTTCAGGACCATCATGTGCAGCAGATCTGGTACTGCGACTCTGGAAGCTCCCAGCACATGACTGGAGATAGGAGCTTACTCAGTAATTTTGTTCCAAAACTGGGTAAATTAGTCAACTTTGGAAATGGAGTAAAAGGGAGGACATTGGGTTATGGATGTATAAAGTATGGATCACTGACCATTGAAAAAGTAGCCTATGTAGAAGGGTTAAGGTACAATCTGCTAAGTTGTGGTCAATTTTGTGACAAAGGCTTTCGGGTAACCTTCTTACCAGAAAAATGTTTGCTAATTGGTCTAGATGATAATAATATTTACTTAATTGGAAAAAGGATAAGAAAGTCTATCTATTACTTTGATTTTAGAGAAGAGACTGAGCATCCTTAGTTATGCTTATTTTCAAAAAATAACAAAGGTAACAATTGGTTGTGGCATAAGAGATTAGCACACTTGAATTTTAAAAATCGAAGTAAATTAGCAAACAATGGACTGGTAAAAGGATTACCCTTCATATCCTCAAAGAAGGATAAACTTTGTTAAGCCTGTGAAATGGGAAAATCAAAAAGTAGTTCACATAAACAATTTCTGAATCATCAATTTCACAAAATTTAGAACTTTTGCACATGGATCTTTGTGGACCAATAAGTACTGAAAGTTTCTCTGGAAAGAAATACATTTTGGTCATTGTAGATGACTATTCTAGATAAACTTGGGTAGAATTTTTAAGAAAGAAAAGTGAAACTCCAGATCTAATCATAAATTTTATCAGAAAAATTGAAAATTTTTTATAATTATCTTTGAGAAGGATCAGAACAAACAATGGAACAAAATTCAAAAATTCAAAACTTGAGAACTTCCTTACAAGCAAAGGAATCTCTCTTGATTTTTGTGCTCCAAGAACTCCACAACAAAATGGAGTTGTAGAGAGAAGAAACAAAACCTTAGTTGAAGTAGCTAGAACAATGCTTACTCATGCAAAACTTCCCACATACTTTTGGGCAGAAGCCATAGCAAATGCTTGTTTTACCCAAAACAGATCCATAATCAACAAAAGATTATATGAAACACCATACAACATCACAAATGGAAGAATACCAAATGTAAAATTTTTGCACACATTTGGTTGTAGGTGTTTTGTTTTCAATGACTTTGAGAGTCTTGAAAAATTTGAGAGAAAAGTAGAAAAGGGAATTTTTCTTGGTTATTCTTTGTCCTTAAAAGCATATAGGGTTTTCATCTTAAACACAAGGACAATCAAAGAAAGTCTGTATCTGTCTTTTGATGATTCAACAGAAACAGAAGTTTCTAGTGACTATATGAAAGAAATAAATCTTTCTGATAAACAAGAAAACCTCAATCATCTTTTTGAAAATTTAATAGATGAATTTCTAGGACATGATCATCATAACACAGAAAAATCAAAAGAAAAATCATGTACTAACCCTGTAGGACAAGTGGAAGATGTATAAGAAATTCTAATACAAAATCAGAATGATACAAACACATCTGGAAACGTATCTGATAATCAGAATTCTGACACATTCCACACAAATGAGGTAGATGAACAAGGGGAAACTTCAAATCCATCAGAGTCAATAATATCTCATAACAGTCTCAGATGGATAAAAGGACATGCTCAGTCAGATATCATTGGAAATATAGAAGATGGTGTGAGAACAAGGTCTGCTACAGCACATGAATGTGCATTTGCTGCCTTTATAAGGATAATAGAACCAAAATCTATCAAAGAAGCTCTAAATGACTCAGATTGGATACAAGCAATGCAAGAAGAGCTAGATCAATTTGAAAAAAGTCGAGTATGGAATCTGGTGCCAAAACAAAATGATAAGTCTGTCATTGGTTCAAAATGGGTATTCAGAAACAAATTCGATGAACATGGCACAATTACAAGGAATAAAGCAAGGCTGGTGGTGAAAGGCTATTGTCAATAAGAAGGAATAGATTATGATGGAACCTTTGCACCAGTAGCAGGTTAGAAGCAATAAGAATTTTCCTTACTTATGTAGCATCTAAAGATTTCAAGGTATACCAAATGGATGTAAAATTTGCTTTCCTGAATGGTAAGATTGAGGAAGAAGTGTATGTGCATCAAGTAGAAGGCTTTGTTGATCCAAAATATCCAAATCATGTTTATAAATTAAACAAAGCCTTGTACGGTTTAAAGCAAGCTCCTAGAGCATGGTATGAAACTCTCTCAAACTTCTTATTCAACTCTGGCTTCACAAAAGGTACTATTGACACAACTCTCTTTCTTAAAACTCATAAAGGTCACACTCTGTTAGTCCAAATCTATGGTGATGACATTATATTCGGATCAACAAATGAAAAATTTTGAAGAAAGTTTGAAAAATTAATGACCAACCACTTTGAAATGGGCATAATGGGTGAGTTAACTTTTTTTCTTAGGTTTACAAGTCAAACAAAGAAGTGATGGAATATTTTTAAGTCAGTCTAAGTATGTAAAGATAATTTTGAACAAATATTCACTTGAAAACTACTCAATTTTAAAAACTCCCATGGCAACAGGAAATAAACTTTGATTCTGATAAAGAAGGAAAAAGTGTGGATATTAAAACCTACAGAGGAATGATAGGATCATTGTTATACTTAACTGCAAGTAGACCAGACATTATGTTTGCTACACGTTTTCTGGCAAGATACCAATGTGATCCTAAAGAGTCCCATATAAAAGCAGTTAAAAGGGTTTTCAAATATCGAAAAGGCACATCAGAGCTTGGTCTTTGGTATCCTAAAGATACAAGTCTAGAACTAATAGCATACACAGATGCAGATTATGCCGGATGCAAGATTGACAGAAAAAGCACATCTGGTGCATGCCAAATGCTGGGAGATAAGCTTGTGTGTTGGGCAAGTAAAAAGCAAAATTGTGTTGCAACATCAACAGTAGAATCTGAATACATAGCAGCAACAAGTTGTTGTTCACAAGTGCTATGGATGAAGACACAACTGAAAGAATATGGAGTCAATCTGACAAAGATTCATGTCCTGTGTGATTCAAAGAGTGTAATTGCCATCACAAAAAAATCCAGTTCATCACTCAAGAACAAAACACATAGATGTCAGGTATCACTTCATCAAAGATCATGTTGAAAAAGGTAACATAGAAAAGTACTTTGTACCAACTGAAAATCAAATTGCTGACATATTCACAAAACATGTTGATGAAAAGAGACAATTTTCTAGTAAGCAAACTAGGAATGGTTAACATAAAATGTGATGAAAATTCAGAAGATAATTTGTCACCAGAAGAAAAAGTAAGATCATGACTTCAGCAAAGAAGATTAATACTTTCTGATGATACTTTAGCTATTCTGATAAATTAACTTGACATCTGATGAACTTCCAAAAAATCGGATAAAATACCAGAAAATCTGATAGACCACCAGAAAATCTGATAAGTTATCAGAAAATCTGATAAGTGATTAGAAATTCTGATAAATCATCAGAATATGGACTATTTACTGATGATTCATCGACACTTGTTAAAAATCAGAATATCAACGTATATATGATTTCCTTTTGAACAAAACGTACACGATCACAACCCAATGTGTGTAAATATTTTTCTTTGGTTGTTTAATTTTTTTTTTAAGGAAAGGGAGACAAGAAGCCACTTGCATGAACAAACATTAAAGCATAGAGAAGTATACATCACAAATGACACCTCTGAACAAATTTAATTATCCATACTCTCTTGATTCAATGCATAAACAGCTTAGTCACCTTACTTAGAGAAATATATAAGGGAACACCTGGGTAGAAAATGATCATAATTTACTGGTTGTAGGCGCCTAGTTAATAAATACACAAGACTCTCACTCACATAACCTACCTTTTGCTTCTAACGAAGGATCTTAGTGTATTTATGAAGAGAAAGAATAAAGTGAGATAAATCTTTTAGTTGGTAAAGACCATTAATGGCAAAACTATCACTATCACTTATTTAAACCAACTTCACTTGAAGATCTTCATCACAACCATCTTTCAAAATCACTTCTCTTCCCAAACAAACAAATAGCCAGAGAAATAAGAACCATCCACTCCCCACTCACACTCAACAATACTCACAACATGAGGGTGAGAATGAGGCATGACGAGCCTCAATACTAGGGATGCAAGATCACCCTCAACACGTTGATGCAAAGTCCTCTCGGCTATGCCTTATCAACATACATTTGGTTGCACCCTATCCTCCTGCAAGAGTTTTGGTGGAATGCACAGACAGTCTACTAGGGAGGCAATGAATGGATCACCAGCTTGGTGATGGAAAAGGAGATCATTCTCAGCGAGGAGACCATCAGATCAGCCCTTCAACTCAACGATGACACTGATATCACCGTCTACAGCCAATCAGCTCTGAATCAAACTCTCATAGAGATGGGATACGAGTCGCCGAGTACGTCAAGAGGGATTAGGAAATCAGGGTTCATTCCACCATGGCAGTTTTTGGTGACACAGCTTGGAGTATGCTTTTCATCAAAGTATGGGCACTTCAATGAATTATCTTTCAAGCTGTTGGAGGTGGTGCATGTAGTTGTACATGAAAAGTGGTACAACTTCTCAAAGTATCTCATGAGAGACTTTGAGAGAAACATGCGCTGTGTCCATCCCTTCCTGATCTACCCATGTTTCTTGACGAAGGTGATCACAAGTCAACTGGACTTCGGTGGTGTTCCAGACTGGTATCCAAGAGCTCAGGTCATTCTTCAAGGGAACATATACGATCCCTCCCTTGTCCCATTCACACAACACACCGGGCACACAACCTATCTCTGGGTCTTTGCAAAGCTTTTCTATAGTAATAACTAGTTTATGTTTATTTGACGTTTTTTTTTACTTTTTATTGTAAATATAAAATATTAGCAATATTAAAAGAAGTTTGTTTTATGTAGGAGGAAGAAAAAAAAGGATACATGAGAAAAGTCATAAAATAATAAATTTTACCAGAAAGAAAACATCTATTTTGAACAGCTTGTTAAATTAAGACTTAAAATTAATCACAAACTTTTGGGAAGATAATAATAAAAAATAATGTTCATTATTATTATTTCCTAAAAAGTCTTCACAAAGATGTCTCATTGAAGAAATTAAACAAGGACTTGAGGAGGCACCAGAAAAAGCATATGTAAGTAACTTCTCTGAAACTCTACTCATTCCCTCTCATCTCAAAAAAAATCGGACTATCATTTCAGATGAATATCAAGTCATTTCTGATGAACTTCTGATAATTTCTGATAAGATAGCACATCAGAACAAAAAAAATACAAAATTTTCTAATGATGTCATTTGACTGAGTTTTTGCATTCAAAAGAGGAAAGAATGTCAGATTCTAGAAATGGATTCTATTGGACCTTTTTGTAACAAAGGGTCCCACTGGAAGAAAAGGTATAATTTGGCGGTAGTATTCACCAATCAAAATTTTTGAAATATCTCCTAATTTTATTAAAAGATATATATCAAACCTTTAGGAGATACATCAATGGTTTTGTTGACAGGTGTTTTTCAACAAAAAATAAATCCCATTTAAACTGTCATTAACCCAATTAAACACTATCCAGCCATAATTTACGCCCCACGATCTCTGTCTCAAGTACCTCATAAATACCACATTCAAAAGACAAGAGAAAAACACCCGTATCTTCCAAACTTCCAACTCAAGAACCCTAGAAAAATTTTCCACTCCAAACCAAAAATCAATCACCATGGCTGCAATCAACCCTTTTAATGTCAACAGTCCACCCGTCGAACACTCTGATCAATTCGTCAATGATGAAGATTTCCTACCAATGACCAAGGACACAGTTTTCAATATGTCGATCCGAGTGCAGCCAAAGAAGCCGTAAGGGAAGAGGAGACGATGGATGAAGAGAACGAGGATGAACCTCCCGGTCCGAGGGTGCCACGTCAAGATATGCCAGGCCAACCCGAGAAATATCAGCGGGTGAGGCGAGTTTTATGGCTTTTCAGCGTACTCTAGGGCATAGTGATTATAACCGCGTAGCACAAGCAATTTATGATAATGCCTCCTCAGGTATTGGGGAAAACCGTGAGTATGAGGAGCGAAGGAGAAAATGGGAGGCGGGTTATCTAGCCCAACAACAAACTCGTTTGGCTGAAGAAGCATCCCACAGGGCCAAAGTGGAACAATACTGGGAGGAACAACAGTTATTTCAGGCTAAGTAGCAATCCCAGTGGGAGAAAATGGAACAGCATCGGACACAAGAGGCGGCTCAGAGACGGGTTTAGGAAGACGAGCAAGATCGTCTCCGAGTGGTACGAAACGCCTTGGATGATCATTGGCAATCAATAATGCCAAGTTTCTCTATGATCAAGAAAGGCACCACCAGGACTACCTGGCCGGTTTGCCATACAGTGAGCACACGAGTTGGACGTGTTATGAGAACCTTCCCGTGCCTGCTGGTCCATCCGACCCATCTCCCCATTGGCCCAAAGGGGTTGGCTCTAGTTTCTTCCCTCCGCAATTCCAGCAACCGGCTGAAGGACAGAGGGGGGGGGCCTTGACGATTTTAATGAGATGATGTCGTCCCTCACCGGATACCCCTACCAACCCTACCCACCGGTCGACCGGAACGGGCTACCAGAGATAGTGCATGATACGCTCTATGTTGTTGTTGTATATTTTTCTTTTATTTTTTGTAGTTTTCTTGTAATTTTTTTTATTTGGTTTTAGTAGTTAAATGAACTTTTGGGTGTGTTCCCTATATAATCCTCATGAGACCTACTCGTCCTCCTGAGCTATCGGGAGGTTTAAAAGGGCTTGTTGCATAAGCTAAATGCAACCGTGATTTCTACGAAAGTGAGTTAGGTTTGTTGTTGTTGTAACATATTTTTCCACAAAAATCAAAGCGAAATAACGTATGGCTTGGTAATGTCTTTATAAAAAGGGTAGAACTAGTTAACTAACAAATTTTGATGGTTGTGAGAAGCATGCTTCTACACAAGGGTTGAGATTTGTAGGTACACCATGTTCGTGAGACGATCAATTTTAGTGAAGAATAAAGAGCACATGAAGAATGAGCAAACACCAGGTGCATACGTTTCCTTTTTGCTTTGATAATTAGTTAGTAATAAGTGGATTGTATTGTGTATTTTATTTTCCGGGGTGAAATTTTGGGGAGGTTAGCCGTGTCACATCCCTTGTGCGTTTAAAAGCTCTATTTTCACACATTGAGGACAATGTTGACCTCAAGTGTGGGGATGTGGAGAAAAAGTTTTTCAATTTTGACCCGTTCATTTAAACACTACACATTGAGGACAATGTTGACCTCAAGTGTGGGGATGGGGGAAAATTTCAAAAAAATTTCAAAAATGTCTTTGTTTGAAGTGATCTAAAAAGCATAAGTAACTAAGTTAATGAGGGATGGCACAACCCATGTGGTCTTTTGTCATGGTCAAGTTCATGTTAATAACATGAAGGATATTTAGCGGGGTAGTTATTTGGGAATAATCCGCCTAAAAAACTTGCATTTTGTAGATCTCACATACCAGACCTATTATACGTGAGGTTTTGAGCCACTTTGTATACATCATATATGCATATATTTTTGTTTGAGTGAACCTTTAGTCATGTATTGTAGAACTTGCAAATTTTGATACATTTGAGGCCATAGACCGAATACAAGCACAAGAATGATTGAGGCAGTAGGTAAACCTTTTCCTTTTACACCATTTATATATCCTTACCCGAAATCAATCCCTTAGTCACCAATGTTGAGCCTAAACATTTCGTTTGATTAACCCACTTAGCCCTTGACCGTTTAGCCTCTTGTTTTAACCCGTGTGTTGAAAATTCGATTTTAGGTGTAGTTGTTTGTATAGTTGTGAAAAAAAATCGAAAAAATCAGAAAATATCACGAAAACCAAGAGAGAAATTGTTGAGAAAAACACAAAAAGATGTTTGGTAGTTGTGGAATAAAAGGCAAACACTTTTGCCTATTAGTTGGTTAATTCTTGTTTAGTCGTTTTAGAGTAGTTGTTTTTGTAATAAAAATCGATTTTTCATAACCTTAGCCACTTTCAAATATCCTATTCCATACCCTTAATCTTGTCCCGTTACAACCCTTTAAAGACCTTTTTACTTGTGCTTAGTGTTCGTGTTCAGTGTTGCAAGCCTATGCAGGTACGTGTTCTAATCTGTTTAAGTGATTATATCAAAAGTGTCAATACATCAGTTATTAGCCAATCTTTAAACCGAGTGGAGAGAACATTGTGAGGGGTGTGTCTAACTTGTGAGTTTCAAGGACGGGTTAATCTTGGGTAACCATTCTTATGTGATACGTTACTTTACCGCTAAAGGTTTTTGCAAGTGTAAAAATTATGAACGGGGTACGACATTAGACCTTAGCTTATGTATCAAGAATGGGAATTGTATTTCTTATTCGACCAACGTGAAAGTGAAAAACAGATTTGCTTGAGGGCACGCAAAAGACTAGTGTGGGGATGTTATGTGTGGTCGAAAACTGGTGTTCATATGTGTTTAAGTTTGTGTATTTGCATAACTTTTAATCTCAAATAGCCTACTTTTAATTAAAATTGTGTTTTGTAGGCCTAATGGGGTTTAAGGAGCTAATCGGGAGCCAAACGGAGCATCCGGACGCGAACCGAATCAAACAGGATCAAGAAATAGCGAAAACAGAAAGGTGAAAATGCAGGCATCGTCGCCGAGGCCCTCCTGGGCTGTCGGTGACGCTACTCAGTTAGTTTCGTCGCCTGAAACCTCCAAAATTGGACGTCGGAGAAAAGTACGGGTAGTCGGCGATGCCCTCTTTTCCTGCTTCGTGAATTTTTGATGTTTGTTGGTTGGGAATAGGTTATTACATCAATTTTGACCTTTTCTTGTGGAGTTACGAAATATTTGAAGTTTGAACTTGTTCTTGGAGCCACCATCACCAACCACCTCATCTCTAATCCTCACGAATCAACATCACACACCCGAATTCATCCCTTCGATCATAACACTAAACCACCACCATCTTCATCATCATCTAATCCCCAATCCATTCATCATTACCACCAATCCTAAACCCTAATCATCATACATCTCCATCACCAAGCTTCAAGATGTCAATGTTCGAGCTCTCACCAATCGTTGATCGTGTTCCGTTCACCATGAGCGGCTAATTCTCGAGGGTTTCACCCCAGTGTAGACTTTTGTAAGAATTTCTAGGGTTGTTACGTGTTTGATACTTGGTTTGTGACTAATCAAATTGCATTTGATTATTAGATATTGTCCTATGTTGGTATTGTATTTGTGAGTTGTCGAATGAGTTATGAAATTTGACTTTGTGAAATGAATATGTGTATTTATGCTTTATCTTTTGATAGGATTTACTAGTCCAAGGTAACGAAGTGCATTGTGGTCCGTTGTCGATAACGTCGATAACAATTGGACCCTAAGCCTTGTGATTCTAAAACCGTTAATGAACTAATTTGATTAAACAAAAATTAAAACGTGTAGTAACCCTAGGTCTTGCAATTGTTGAACCGGGTGTGAACCTTGTTCCCAATCATTGTTTTACAATCGTAAATTAAGTTTTCGTGCAATAGTTCAAGTTTAGTAATCAAGCAATCAAACCAAATTCGTCGGTCTATTCCGACATCCTTTTCAAACAAACAAATCAACCAATTTTATTAGCAAGCTTCATAAGTAGTGACACATTTGTTTAAATCAGTCACATTCGATCGCAAACCACAAACTCTTCGTGGTTCGACCCCTTACTACCACTAACGCATTGTTAAGGGTAATTAGGGTATATAAATATTATCTTTGACCGGGGCGCGACAGTCCGATCAATGACCTTCTTGAATATCTAGAAATCTACAAAAGAATCATTGGTACGTTAAACTATCTGACCATTACTAGATCAGATATTGCTTTTCCTGTTTGTGTGCCAAGTCAGTTTATGTCTTCCCCTAGATCTACACATTGGGAAGTTATTTGTCACATCCTCAAATACCTAAAAGGTGCTCCAGGATGAGGTATCTTGTTTTAGAGTTATCATGGTCATCATTCAGTAGAAGGCCTTAAAGATGCTTATTATAATGGGGACTCGACAAACACACGTTGTACTACTGGGTATTTTGTTTTTGTTGGTGGGAATGTTGTGTCATGAAAAAGCAAGAAGCAAGTGTTGTATCCCGTTCAAGTGTAGGATCAATGTACAGCACTTGTGAGCTAGTGTACATTTGAAACCTCTGTGAACAAATCGGGTTTAAATAAATATAACCCATGAATCTATGATGCAATAACATGTCAGTTATTCATATTGAAAACAACCCAATGTTTCATGAAAGAACCAAACACATAGAGGTTGATTGTCACTTCACACAGGAGTAGCTTGAAGAAGTAACAATTACAACGCCTCATGTCAGAATTGGAAATCAGCTAGCATATTTTTTCACCAAAGCCTTACCCGGAAATCAAATTTACTTTATCTGTGACAAGCTCGGAACGATCAACATATATGCTCCAGCTTGAGGGGGAGTGCTAAATAATATAGTATAAATATATAAAATAGCCCACTTGTTAGATCAGGGATAAGATTGCCACTTGTCCTACAAGTTCCTAGATTAGAATATCGTTTTAATCTTCCTACAAATACAATGTATATAATATCATTCAATCTTTAGAAAATACAAGAATTCTTTTTTTGTATTTGTAGCCATTTAGTGTGTTGAATTCAGTTTTTAGTTTGTTTCAGAAGTGAATCAAAGTCTTGTTGTCAAACCAAACACCACCAATAGCGAACAACAACAATGGGCTCAAGAATCATGGTTGAAATTTAAAGCTGCGTGGCCATGACTCAATAATCATCTTTCTTGCATTTCTAAATCACATCTAAAATAAGCACCATACGACCATATAGAATTCCAAAGAAAACCCACCAGCATTGAAGGCTACAAAAAGTTTGTAGTTAAAAAAAACTGATAACAACAAGTATTTATCATGTCATCCTCACAACAAGAACCATTTTTAGGAACTTTTGGAACATGGCCCCATATACATGCACGCGGTATTGTCCCTATGGCAGTCATGACATAAGGCGGTGATTGCCTAGAGTGTCACTACACATATGTGCTTTTGACGGCTCATTTTCTCTCTCTCCCGTGTCTTTTCTTTTCTGGCGAATTTTGGTCTGACTGGGGACCAAAGCAACGAACACAAAAGATAAAGACCCAAAGTGGGGAGACTTAGATTTTTTTTATATAGAATGATGTTATGGTTCTCCTATCCTGACTTATACACCATAGAATTTTAGAAACTAATGGGCTCAAGACTCGTGGCTGCAATTCCACAAGCTGCCTCTCCATGTGTCTATAATCATCATTCCCCACGTTACTAAATCACCTCTGAAATAAGCATCATGAGTGCCATATAGAATGCCAAAGTAAACACCACCAACATCAAAGGCCGTGAAGAGTTTGCAATTCACAAAAAATTGTAACACCAAGAATTTTTTCATGACAACCTCACAATAGGAAGCAAATATTTAAGAATGTTTTTGGAACATGACCCTATAGACATGCATGTGGTATTACGTTTAAGAGTTCCACATGGTCGATGCATCATGGATTTAGTGACAATCTTATACAGATCAGGCCCAGTCACTTGATTCAGAATATTGGATGATAATTTCAATTGATCACCAATAACAAAGACCCGTCGTCTTAAGACAACAAAAACAACAACAAAGTTGTATAACAAGTTGACTATTTTATAATATCAAATGTACATAACATCCCACACCAACATACATTTAGTTAAGACAACTAAGCCATAGGCCTATGCCTACATAATATCAACATAACATAATCAAGTATATAACAACCAAACTTCAGTAGTAAGTAATAAAAGAGGTTAAACTGACCTTGAACGCACACACCTTTCTCAAACCATGTAACCATTAAAGTTGATGTTTTTTTTAATTAATCCATGGCTATGGTTGAGGGAAATGCAGGAAAGATATGACGTACAATAGAAATTGTAATCAACTGCTTTTGTCATGATATTCATGCATTCCTTTAACAATAGACAAAACCACGTCATCAAAGCAATATCCTTCAATAGGTAGACATAGGCACTTGTAAGTGTAATGAGACTCGAATATAACATCTTACAATACGAGTTACATTACCAATCATAATCAGTTCCCCACTAAGATACAAGTTACTAAGGTATATCTGTCATGGTTGCATATCATATGACCATCTCATCTTTATTTTCAACATGCAAAATACTTCTCATCAAAGCCTCAAAATAAGTACCACAACAACAATTATACTTGATTCCATAGCCAAATACACAATACTAATGTAGATCATGGCTCAGAAACATTAATAAAATTTTTAATGACTTACCAAAAGTTACTTTAGGGAGTCAAAGAGCAAAAACAAACTTAAACCCAACTGCAAAACAAAAGCATCTTAACAAACACATGGAATTTAAAATAAAAAACCATCAAGAACAAATTTTAAAGTACTATATTATCAAACACTAGGGCTGCAAATGAACCGAACAAACATGAATATATAAGGCCTTGTTCGTGTTCATTCGTTAAGGAAATAAGGTGTTCAAGAATAGTTCATGAACACTTACAGAACGAGATTTTCTGTATGCGTTCATTTATTAAGGAAATAAATGTGTTGACGAATGGTTCACGAACACATATGAACACGAATAAGATTGACGAAGGCGGAGGAGGTTAGGGGTAGATAGCGAACGGAGCAGCGACGGAACGTGAGGCCCTGATCGTGGAACGCAGGTCGATAGTATTCGTCGATATGAATTTGTAAAGGAGAGAGAACAGTGCAAAAAATGGTGGGAGTAAAGTTTCATATTTTATTTGTTAGTAATAAAATGAATAAGAATTAAAGAATATAAAAAGTTAATAAAAATAAGTGTATGAAAAAAACTTGGTGGGAGTAAGGTTTCATATTTTATTTCTTAGTAATTAAATGAATAAGAATTAAAGAGTATAAAAAGTTAAAAAAAATAAGTGTACGAAAAAACTTCAGTGAACACATTACCAAACGTTCACTAACAAAATTGAACGAACGAAACCTTTGTTTGTGGTCGTTCATTTAACTAATTGAATGAAATTTGCTATTCATGTTTGTTCATTTATTAAACGAACAAATGTAAACGAACTTCCCATCGAACGTTTCATGAACCACTGAATGTTCAGTTCATTTACAGCCCTATTAACACTTACAACCACGCACAAACAATGACTTTAAAAGAATCAAATCATCAAAGTAAATGTTATGGGTCTAGAGTTAACTCAACTATAAAACCCATTTAGGTCAAAGAACCCCATTTCTTTTGTTAACTTGTAAGCACAAAACCATATGCATGCAAACATCACAGAGTATCATACACCAAAATGTTGGTAGTTTCATCTTCCTACACACTTTAACAACTGATGATAAAATGACTCAAGAATCCAAGACAAAGCACACAAATAACATGTATAAGATAATGGTGCAACATATTACAACCTATCAAATCCTTACAAACATCACAACATGTAGTAAGACGAAAAACGACACGGATGGCTTTTTATCGTAAAAAACAAAACCAAAATCAGAAACGTTATTTTTAGAGTTTACTGAGTCCTATCAACAAACCACAAAAGACAATCCAGCAACCATGCACAATACCTCCAAAATAACATCTTTAAGGAAAGTACACACACAGAGAAAAAGGTTTTCAACACCGATAAACACATACATAAAATAGATACACGCCTGCAGAAGCTTTGTAGACCGTCATCGCTTACGCAACGATGATATAAAGTCACAATCGAAGGACAAAGAGTAGAAAAAGACCTTCAAACGACGATCTTGCAGTCGGAAAAGAAAAAAAAAACCCATGAAGAAAATGACACACGTAGATAACATACGTATGGGCAAATAAAGATTAAAATGGAGACTAAGGCGAAACCTAAGTCGGACCAAAATTTGCAGGAGAAGAAAACACCTGGGCGAGAGAAAATGAAGCGTTAAAATTAAAACGTATATGACACTCTAAGAACGCACCGTCTTTTGTCATCATTGGTGGATGCACCAAAAATGTCTAAAACACAAAACATTAGGGGTTTACATGAAATAAATAAAAATCATAGGGACCAAATCCATTATTACTAAAATCTAAAGGGCCAAAGTCGATAAATGAATTCATCACTAACTATGGTTTTTAGTTTATAGATAATTTTATAAAAAAAAACATCTTTTTAATACATCCAAAGCTCAAAGGTTAGATATATTCTTATACTTTTAATAATAAGCTTACCACATATGTATCTAACTAGTATTGGAGCTCGCGCTTCGCAGCGGGCCATAGGAGGGTGCTGGCGAGGAAGCATTTGTTAGATGATTTATCGATGATCATAGAGACTTTAATCTAAAAAAAGGTAAAATAAGCAATCAACACAGATAATTAAACATGTCTAGAATTAAAATATAGCTTTAACAGTAATAAGGTAAATAAAAAACTAATTAAATTTGTTACCTAGTATAATGAAGGGTTGAGATTTACCATTTAGGCTTTAATCTATATGACGATGAAGATAAGCAAGAACACGATTAAGTAAACATGTCTAGAGTTAAAAGTTAACTTTAATTATAATAGTTAAAAAAATAGTTAAAATCAAAAAGAATTAAACTTATGAAAAAGATAAAAGAACATATATCTGTTAGAAAAAAAAAAAAAAAATTAACTTACGTATGTTTGGGGGTCAAAACGTAAAGCGATAATAGAAAAAAATGTATTATTAAACTTTTGTAAACAAATCAATTTAAGTTTATAGAAAAAATATATTATTAAACTTTTGTAAACAAATCGATTTAAGTTTAGGATATAAACGTGAAATTGTTTAAAAAAAAAAGAATTATTAGTATTTAGGGGTCATATAATAACTATAAATACTTTTATCCAATAAATCAAAGCAAAGTGAGCAACTAATAATTATTACTGTTGACATTCTAAATTGTTATAGTATAGAATTGATACTTTTTATAATAAGCTTATCTGATTGATGAAATTAAAAGGTAAAGCCTTGTTAATTCTTGGGTAAATAAATTAAATCATGTTGCTCAAGTTGGCAATTTGACAAAATAAAAAAATATGAAATCCAACTCATTTTTAACAACTTTGCAGTTTGCACACAGCTAAATGTGGGTACTCTTTATCATCGAAATACATTTCTATTATAACAATTTAATTCTCTATTTCTCTTATGATTCTTCTTTTACTACAATATAATTTTCTTATAATATTAATATTTGTAATATTTACTAAAAAAAGACAGTATACTAATGATTATATATTTTCTTATCCATTATTCATATTTTATTTGTCTTATATAATTATTTATTTGTGTTTTATTATTAAGCTTAGAAAACATAATTATTTATTTGTATTTTATTATTAAGCTTAGAAAACAGGGGAAACGTAAAAAAAGGGAAAACCCGGAGGTAAAGAGTGGTTGTTGCTTTTTTTCAATTTATTGTTATTAGCGTATTATAAATATTTTTATGGACCACCCTACCTTTGTAATCATATTTTTAATTTACATTCAAATTAATCAATCCCTGTAATTATATAAAACCTATATTATTTTAAAATTAACCAATCCCTATAATTATACAAAACCTATATTTTTTCTCCTTCATAGGTTTCTCAAAATAATAGATTTTATTTATTATATTACTATTATTTTTAATTATTTATTATTTTTAACAAAAAAATATGTATCACTCACGGACTACTGGAGTATCATCGTGCCATCAGCGAAACAACCCGATCATATCCATCTCCATTGGGCAATATTTTCAATACACCAATTTAGAAGGAATTCCAATCAATCAATCTGTGAAAGAACCCCTTTGTATGAATCAAATCCAAGACCAAATGATCCTTAAGCATTATCTCACCCCTAAGATGTCAATATGCTATAATAATTATTATTTGTTTGTCACTATTTTTATTTTTATATTATATTTATAGGCTAGGAGTTCGCTATAAAGTTCAAATTTCTTAAAAAGTGTAAAAATTCAGAAAACACCATAATGTCAACCATAAAACTCACTAAAAGCCCATAAATAATATAATGAAGATTACCAAAACATAATATATGTAGGTTTGTGTTGTGTTTTGGATGATAAGGCTCTGATTATGGAATGATAAACATTATTGGGTTTTATGTTGATTAACATGTTTTGTTTTATATTCATAGTTTTACGATTGTGTGTTTGGAGTTTTTATGGATTATTAGGGTTTGAATTTAGTGTTTTAGTAATCTTCACTCTTTAATTTGTGGGGTTTATGAGTTTTTATGGCTGAAATTATAGTGTTCTATAACTTTTTACACTTTTTAAAAAATTTGGACTTTGTAGCTGAACCTACCCTTTATTAATATTATTATTTTCTATGTCGCAACAGTCATACAAGTATATAGTGTCTCAAACTAGTAAATTTCCTCATGTGTTGTAACGGTTCGAAACAAATAATAACACGAATTTATATCGTTTGAAAATATATATAATTTATATCAAAACGTAGACCAAGTGAAAACTTATATAAAAATAAGTACGAAAACGTATTATACTTGACCCTACTTATTTGCGAAATAAATTTACGTCAAAACGTCAACCAACTTAAATTTAAACCGACACGTACATAAAGATATGAAGGTAATAAAATTATGTTTTTGAGTCAAAGAATGGTATGGCGCGTTGTGGGGGCATCAAACGTAAAATAGCTCGAATTTATACCGTCTAATGAAAACGTATTATATTAAACTGGCTCCTTTTAGAACAAAATATATGTGAAAACGTAAAACAACTGAAAACGTGCATAAAATAAGCACAAAAACGTATTACATCTGACTTACCCATTTCCAAAAAATACGTCGAAACATAAATCAACTTGATTAAAAAGTCTTTAGAAAGTGATGCACATGTACATGTCGTCGCAACTGCATCATTAAATAACAAACAACATTTTTTTCAACTTTTGTATTAACCATTTCGTTATCATCCACCATATCATCATTATGTCATCATCCTCCATAGCATCTAGTATGTTTTTGTACCCTTTATTAATCGATTTTAGAACAAAAAATACCTTCTACACTTTTTTTTCCATTTATTGATCTATAATAATAGGTAACCCATAAGATAACTAAACATAAAAACTTAATGCATATGTGCATTAACACTAATTGTCTCTTTACTGTATAAACTATGCACGTGTGCATCAATATGAATGACCTTAGTGATTTTATAAAAATATTTATAACGGTTTTAATTTTATAAATTGTAGTGTAGACGGAAGAGAAATTATATAATATTTGTAATGTATTATGGATGGTAGTGATTGTATGGGTGTTGTCAAGAAATATGCCATATGCACATGTGAATCAGTAATTGTTATTTAGATTAAAAAATCAAAAAATACAAATAAAATGCTGCGATTTTTAATGGAAAATAAAAAATGTGTGTTTTTAAGCTTTTTAAGTAGTTTTGATTTTGTTCACACTAGTTCTCATGGTTCTCGTGATAAAGGGCACACTAGTGTATTAATAATCGAGGGCTAGGATTAGTTCACACAATTCACTATCAAAGGCGTTGTTCACAAATGAACCTAACGTGTGTGTGTGTGTATATATATATATATATATATATATATATATATATATATATATATATATATATATGGTAGGGTTATTGTAAAAAGGGTGTTGTGCATGAGAAGTGTAAGAAGTGTTTTAAACCATTAGATCTAAAAACTAATGGCTGAGATCTGAGAAAATTATAAATTGTGTTTTATTTTTTAATACCTAATTTGACTTGGTAGGGGTAATAATGTCAATTTATCGCCATTTAAAAATGAAAACCCTATATTTCATTTGAAACTCATGATCATCACTCTTAAATTTGTTTCTCTGTCCTTTTTTAAAGGAGATAGTGCTTAAAAATAATAACGATTCTAGAACATTGTTTCTGTTTCTCCATAATAACGGTTCTAGAAGATTGTTTCTCTTTCTCCTTAAATCATTATTTCTTCATCTTCATTGTGTTTTAATAGTAGTTTCAGGAGCTTGTTTGAAAAAAAAAAAGATAATGATAATGCAACATAATAAATGCAGGTGCGAGAAAAACACATATATGGCATCTATTAAAGGAATTGTAATAAGATTCAAGGAGTGGTGTTTTCACTTCTAGAAGAACTATATTCAGACACATCAACATCTGGAAACATTGACTATGATTTAAGTTAGGGTGTTTTTACATTTGGAATCTGTAAATATTGTATTGTGATTACAGGCATGGTGTTTTAACATTTGAAATAGCAACACAAACATTCCCAGATGGTGTTAAAACACAATGACTTGAATGGCAATACAATCATTCCAAATGTTAAAACACCATGATTGTAGTACGATTCAAGTCATGGTGTTTTTGGAACAAGAATGGTGTTTTATACTTTCAAAATAACCAAAATCATTCCAGTTATTAAAACACTACGACTGTATTAGGATTCAAGTCATGGTGTTTTTTAGAATTCGTTTGATGTTTTATATCTGCGAGCTAACAAATATGTTGATACGAATTTTATTGATTAAAAAAATACTTGATACAAGAGGTTATTACCATATTTCGAATAATAGAATATATGGTTTTCATAAATATCTAAAAACGGTTTTGGAAAGATTTTCTTAATTAAATTGATTTTTATTTAAAATTATCTTATTACCTTTAATCTCTAATTTTAATTAGAGACATATATTCTTTTAATTAATATATCATATTCCTTCTTCACTGTGCACAAAAACCACCCATTTTACAGGACCTTAATATATATATTGTTTGAGTAGTTGTTAAAAAAAATTTAGGTTAAATTTCTAAAGCAATAAACTTTCCGGAAAGAATATAAAAAGGATTTAGAAATACGACTAGGAAAAAAGTAAATGTTTTAAGGACAATTATTAAAAATGCAACTAGATAAAAATAAAAGGGACAATTTTATTAGTTTCATAATCCTCTCGTATCAAAGACATTAATCAAGCCTCGCATATTCTTCACCTTCTTTTCTTTATCTTCCATTTGTATTGTTTTGCATCTAGTAAAGGATATAACCTACTAAATTTTTATTACCCTTGCGTTCTAAATAATGGTTAAATGCATAAAAGAATAGGGAAACCGTATCTGCAGTTACTATACATATCATATACGTAGCAAAGAATAAAAAAGTTTATTATGCCCCTATTCCTTTTATTCTGTGTTTTATGTAAACTACTGATATTCCATCGCGCTTCACGGCATGAATTCGGTCAGTATCTGTCAGTTCGTTATGAAACTCACACTCGCTATAGTAATCGAAAGAGAGAACCTTACATCAATCGAAAACAATAATAATAAATCGATAACAGTATCGATGTTATTCAGTTGAAGTTGATATCGGTTCAGTTCGTTTGCGTTCTATGTTTATTTTTTCACCATTGCCATATAAACTTTACTAGGTTATCACCCGGAACTTCTTCCCGAGCTCGAGGAAGTTTTTATATTCTAATTTTATAAGTAACATCGTATTTAAAATAATACAATAAGTTATCTATAAATGAATTTTATTGTTTTGGTATAATAAAACTTGGGTTTTTGAACATTAGGCACAATGTTAAAATCGTACTAATGACTTATGATAAAAAAAGTAAAAGAAAAATGACAATGTTCAAATATTTCAACCAACAAATAAACATACAATACTTAATATAAAAAACAATTTTATGCGAAGATGATTTTGATAAACACAATTTTATGAAATATTAAAGGTCTTGATCAATTGCAAGCAAAATTTTTTTTTTTTTTTTGACCATTTGAAAATATCCATCTGGCCCCATAGAACTCCCTCATATTTTATCAAGTTATTCCAACCGACAACATTAAACATGTAACAAACAACAATTAATAAATGTAGATATGAAAATATAAAAAAAACAAATATAGTATATTATAAATAGATTACAAATTGTAGTATGTTATAAATAGATTATAGACCTTGTAGTTTCGTAAAGCCCTTCTTCTATAGATATTATCAGCTCTCATTCAGATCCACCAATCATCCTTATAATTATTTTGGAATTATTGTGTAAACCGGAGAAAATTCCGATGTGTTCAGATAGCTACTACAAAATAAGAACAAATTGTTTGTAATTTGGTATCATATAAATCTTTATTAATGTTTACACACTTATATTTAAATTTATTTAATTATTTATGAGATTAGATACATGGAATCATTTAAACAATAATTTATCACTTAATATTTTATTAAAATGGATAACGAAATACATAAAAGATAAGTACTACCCCCCCCCCCCCCCCCCCACCACCCCCCCTAAAAAGTACTTAAAAAACATGTTTATATAAATAAACAATTTCTATTATTAAAATATAGTTATTCATGGATATGAAAGATGACAAATGTCAAGAAATCATGCAAAAAAAAAAAACAAAACAAGAAACTTAAATGGTTGCCTAATACTTTCGTTTCAAGTTAATGATTTGAAATTCAAAAATTGTCTAAAATTATTGTGGTTACCTTTCAAATTATATTTAATTTTGGAATGTGATTATTGCGTTATTATTTAAATATTTTTTTAGAGTTGGTTATAGCTAGATATCTACCCAAACAATTGCATAAATCATTTTAAAATTTTTGAGTATTAAAATTTTAAAATATTTAAAAAAGTTTACGTAAACATATAATGAATATTCATTGAAGGTAATGTTCAATTAAAAATTCAAATACTAGAACAATTTCATAATCATTTTAGAATACGATGGCACAGGATGCATGACCGAATTTTAAAAGCAACAATGTGTGCTACATGGATGTTAGGGTGGTAGACGATACTTGCCAGATATGTTGACCTTAAAATGTTTCCTACATAACATAAAAGGTTAATTATGTAAAATATAAGGTATAATTGTTAGAAAAGTAATTGATAATTTATGTAAACCAGTATGCTAACAACAACTTAACTGAGTTCTAATTAACCAACTTTACACGTGCTACATATATAACAGGCTTCTTTATTCAAGCGAGTAGATATCTAACCATATTTTTTCATGTCATATAACTCCATTTCTATCACATGTCCACTACAAAGTGAATTTAAGTGATGCTATATGTAATAATTTAATCCGATGGAAATGTATTAAAATTTTTGAATCTATTATATAGACATATTGCTTAATTACTGTATAATCGATTATATAGGAATATAGGAAAGTGTAATTGTGAAATTGATTAAAAAATTCGACCACAATCTATGGAAAAGTTGTAAACGAAAATAAAAAAAACAAAAATTATTGTAATTGTATACAAAAATTAAAAAATAAGAATTTTTTGTAAAAATTGACGACTTTTAAATTTTTGAAAATATTTTCTTAAAATAATGACTCATTATTTTCCCGCTAAAAACCAAATCTAGAGCCTAAAACATGACGCGTGTCCCATACTTATTTTCATTTATTATATATAATAGATACTAGATAATAGACTGAAAACTACTATTGTGCTGCTATCGTACAAAACCAAACCTAAACCAATTGAACAATATTTGTATCGGTACAGATATTTATTTTTATTGTTTTTGCTTTTTCTTTCGATAAGTTAAGATCATATCGCTACCATAACGTACCGAACTGAATAACATCAGTACCGGTATTTATTACTTTCTATGGTTTCTTATTTGATAACAGACATCGTGCAACTACTGTAGTGAACTGAACCGAAACCAAATGAACAACATCAGTTCGGTACCTGTATTTGTTTTTATTGTTTTTTTTCTTTTGATAAACTGATATTGAATCGTTGGTGTACCGTCCTGAATAGCATCGGTACCGATAGCTGTATTCATTTCTATTGTTTCTGTTTTCTCAAGAGTTTTTTCATTTATACAACTTTGACATAAATGAATATCGGTACCAGTACCGTGGCATTCTGAATCGATCGAGACCGTTTGAACAACACATATTGATTTTTATACCGAGTGCATGAATCATACCAGTACTATAACGAACCAAACCAATACCCATCCAACGCTCGCGGTAACATACCATCACAACGCGAAAACAAATAACTTGGAATCTTAAAGAATAAATAAACATAGATGTACATTTACAAAAAATCAATTGAATGTTAAATAAAATACTACTAATAAAAAACAACTACCTAAGAATAAATAAAATATAACTAAAAGTTAAAAATAAATACTTAAAAAAAGTTGACAATCACTGTTCATTAAATTCATGAAGATAATATAATTGATGAAACTAATTTTATAAGTCATCCTTAAATTATTTTTCTAAATATAATGTGAATTTACGCATATACACCAGAAATGCGTACAAGGGCAATTGTATATATCCTGAAACGTGTAACATTAAAAACGAATTATAGGTGGTGGATTGATAATCATGCAACTCAACTCATGTATAATAACAAATCACATGTATGCAAGTAAATAACGCAGTCTATATGCATAGTTACACATTATAAAAAATAATGCAACCAATACTTATAATAACGTAACTTTGAGTACGGTAGAACAAACTTTTTCTTAAAAGCTATTTTTTTTACATAGCAATACTAAATACAGTAAATCTTCTATAAATTAATACTTGATAAATTAATAAACCTGATAATCCCAACTTGTGATCAGTATAAAATTGGACCCCAATCGATAAAATAATAAGATGATTACTTTTTTGAAATCTCAGTGCATATATATTGGTCCAACAAAACTATAAATTAATAATTCCTAAAAGATTCTAAATTCTAAGATTGTCTAGTAAAAAATAATGTGCATTTACGCTTGTTTTGTAAGATAATGTTTAATATACTGTACATGGAGAAGAAATGTGTATTGAAACTTGTTTTTCTAATTTAGTTTTTTAGTACCATGAACTAATTTTTTGTATTAAAAACAATGAACTTAACAAATTCAATTAATTTGTGAATGTATATTAGACTTGGAAATTTATAGGTCATACGTATCTTTTTAAATTTTAAATTATTAATTTATCTATATAATAATATCTCACTAAATTAATAAAATATCTTGGTACCAACATTATCAATTTATAGAGGTTTTACTGTATCTATATATACACATATACACTTAAATTAAAGAAATAAAATACTTTATGATATAATTTTTTTTTAAAAACAGTGATGTTATGATATAATTTTTTTAAAAACAGTAATGAAGAATGTAAAAGTTATATAAGTTTAAAAAGATGGTGGAATTCGATTAAAAAAATCAGTTAACCATTGTATTTTTACCCTAATTTTCACATAATTACAGGATCGTTATCGTGTATATATTTGCCTTTCATTTGTCTTGATCAAGGTTCTATGGTATTTTGTAGATTTCTCACACCCTAGTTTTCATCTTTGATACGGCTTTTATATATAATTTGTATAATAGTTTTAGGTTTAATATAGAACTTTATAAGTTTTGAGATAAGCAAACGGGATTCCTCCAACATAATATTATGTTATTATTGAGAAGCAGAGAGATAAGATAACCAATATGGGAAAAATATTATCAAATTCTTAAGGATACTTTTGTGATGTCCAAAACTAAAATTATTGGGTTTTTTTATGATGTTATATGATTTTTATTGTTTATTTACATGATAGAATAAAATGTGCATAATATCCTTAGTGATGTCCAAAACTAAAATTATTGGGTTTACTTTTGTGATGTTATATGATTTTTATTGTTTATTTGCATGATAGAATAAAATGTGCATAATATCCTTAGAGATTACTTGTCATTAAGTGGTCTACTAGTATGATGTCTTCTTTTTATCCAAGAGTTGAAGGGTTTAAAATTACATGGTACAATTATGGACATGGGTTTATACGAGTATGTTAGTTTTCTATTAAAAAAAAGATTGTTAAGAGATTTTTTTTCTTTTACCTTTTTACTATAAAACTCTAATGTTGTATAAATATGTTTCTAGCACCATAATTTTAGATCCCCAATTAACACGTTTGCAAAAATGTAACCTGTACTTTTTGTTAAAATGACACATTAAGTGAGATCTAAATAGGCTTCTTGTTCGCAGCAAGTGTATTGAGGCCACCACTGGAGTGTAACAAGGAGACCCCTTTGGGCCCCTTCTCTTTGACCTAGCCTTACACCCCTTTATCCTTCGTATCCAGGAACACTGTAACCTCCATTTTCATGCTTGGTATTTGAATGATGGGACGATTATAGGTAATGCAGTTTAAGTTGCTAAAGCCTTGGAAATCATCAACACGGATGGACCATCCATAGGGCTCCATCTCAATATTAAGAAAACGGAAGTTTACTGGCCATCGTGCAACGGTCTCAAGGTTCAGGACTGCCTTTTCCCGAGAGGGATAGGTAGACCTGAGAGGGGGGTTAAGCTCCTTGGGGGGACGGTTAGTCGAGATTCTGGTTTTATCAGGGATTTAGCAGGGCGTCGGGCATCGATAACGGTTGACCTTATGAAACTCTTGCCCTGCCTCCAGGACCCCCAGTGCGAGCTTCTTCTTTTAAGGTCATGCATGGGGGTAGCTAAGGTACTATTTGGGTTGCGAACCTGCCAACCCCACTTAATAGCAAATGCGATATCCTGTTTTGACGATGGCCTCTGAGAGGCCATCAAAGACATTGTTGTTTGCGGAGGGTCCTACTTCGAGGACCTCCAGTGGCGTTTGGCATCTTTGCCTATGCGCCTGGGTGGTTTGGGCCTCCTCTCAGCCCGGGATGTTGGAGTTTATGCTTTTGTGGCGTCTAGAGCTCAGTCGTGTGTATTGCAAGACCGTATCCTTCTAAACAGTAGGGTTGCTGAGCTTGACGTAGACTACCAGCAGGCCCTTGAGCACTTACGTATCTCTCTTCCAGACTTTGATTTTGGCGGTTTCTCTAAAATGGACATCGCCCCCTCAAAGCCAAAAAAAACTTTGGCGAGTGCCCTATTTGGCCAAACCGCTCAGAGTCTGGGAGAAGCCTTTGATTTATCTCCCCGCCAGAAGGCGGTGATTGAGTGCTTGAAAGGCCCCCATGCACAGGACTTTTTGACTGTTATCCCGATCGAGGGGCTGGGGCAATGCATGTCAGCGGTTGAGTACAGGGCTATCCTCAAATACCGGCTGATGATCCCTAAGTATACTGAAGACGAAACCTACCCAATCTGTCGTAAAGACTGTATGGATAAATACGGGGAGCATGCTGTTCATTATAAGGAGCTTCCTGGTTTCAAATATCGATATGACTGGGTGATGATGTTTTGGGGACATCTTGAGGAGAGCGGGGATTTCTGCCAAAAAGGAGGCCCTTGTGAATTTCCTTACAGATCCTATGGAAGGGAGATCTATGTTGAGACCAGCGGGTCTGCTCATCTTTGGCTGAGCGGGAGGGAAACATGCTTGTGTGGATCTCACAGGACTCTCCCCTTAGCTGGTTTAAGGGAAAGTTGGTTTGTAGCAGGACAAGCTATAAGGAAAGCGGAATCAAAAAAGGTGGATAAACATGCTAAAGCCTGTGCTGATAATCAACATGCCTTTGTCCCCTTCGCCTTCGACACCTTTGGCTCCCTAGCTCCAGAAGCTATCCGTTTGTTGACTAGGGTCCAAAAGGTTGTCCACATCAGTAGCTCTTCTTCAACCGGGGGGGGGGGGGGGGGCAGGGGTTTGTCTTTAATAGGCTAGGGTTTGCTATTCAAAAAGGGGTAACGGCGCAGCTTGTTGCTCGCTTACCTGCAATTTTGATGTAACTCGGCCAGTTTTTTATTAATATATGAAAATAGTAAATCTTAAAAAAAATTGTCATTGTATCAATAACAATCTTGTTTTAACACCATATTTTAGTCTTGGAAGCAATATCTAGGGAAGTAAAGTGTCTAACTTGTAATTTTAGATAGAATTACACATGACATTTGTTGCTCTTTGGTGTTAGTATTTGGCCTCTTATTTCATTTATTACCGCTTCTATGCCTTTCTGTCGAATTAAATTTAGGTTCTAGTATATCCATATATATTTTAGTAGGGTGTGACGCATAACTTTGGATTGATCCGACCCATTTTCCCTATATGAAGTACTTTTATATAAATTTTAAATACACTTATGAAATTATATATTATAAGCTTAGTGTCACACCCTGAATTTCCGACCCATTTTCCCTATATAAAGTACTTTAATAGGCCCGGGTGGAGAGTATCGTGACGTAAGATTGGTGTCGTCATAGTCAAACAACACAAATAGCACAACGGAAGTCTTGGATTTAAAATATTATTACAAACGTAAATGTTCAAAGTTCGAAATAATATAATACACACGTTTGTAACAAGATCCACAAGCGGATCGAAAATATACAAGGTGATTTTATATTCAGACTCTAGGCTTCAATGCAAGGAGTTGCAAATTCCTATTAAGCATTTACCGAGCAACTTCCAGCCTATTTACGTACTTTGCAACATGCGCTTAATGTTTTGAAAATACGTCAGTTTTCACTTGTAAATACAAATAACCGACACATTTTGAAAATATTTCAAAATTGTTTTAAGTGCACAAGGCACATGATTTTCATAAATAACTTGGGACAATTCATAATGATCTTGTATACAGTTTTACAAGTTTGTCAATACATATGAGGTCCGGTACAGAAACCGAATAACATGATTAACTGACACACCACTTAACCTACGAAGGGGTATCCCCAATATGGGTAAGAAAACCTTTTATATTTCTGGATCTGTCAGGTGTATGCCTACACCCCGTGCACAAGTCGTGGCCATTAGCAATTTAATGAGCCGAGGATATCCAGGACACGGCTGAATTAACCCCCAATGTTTAAGTTATCAGACAAAACAGATTAAAACAGGTTATGCTGATTTTCTAGTCACAATCCGATATATGATCCCATACCTGACCAAGCGGTATTAATATACCGTATCCCAAGACCGTATATGAAAAATAGGTTAAGAGTATTTACCTAGCTTAGCAAGTCTTATAAAATAAGAAAATATAATAAGAATAGTCGTATCCAATTAACTAGCTCAGTGTGCAATTTACTGGAAGGCCCTAGTCTAAAATGAATGTTATTAATAACCAATTAGAATGTCAACGGGTCCTATTCAAGTCATAAACTTGGACCGGTTAACTTAAATTAATGAAAACGGTACGATACGCTTGATCAAGTGATGACCGGAATAGAACATGGTTTAAACTCAACAAGTACTATGACTTGTATAATATGGGTAAACAATATACGTTCTGGAAGTTGAAGTAAAAATGATAAGATTTGGCCTGTTTCGGTAAACTTACGTAAACGGACTACATAAGCTTAACCGTGCGCATATAAGCGATAACGGGTATCCGGATGAATCATAAACAAGTTTCATATGCCATTAAACTTTAAATAAGTTGTATCATCAGTAGGTTATCAACTTATATGCGCATTATGGTTTTAGAATCAAAATGTACGCCGTAAGGGTACTTTGGTCATTATATGACATTGTATAAGAACTTGCATAAAATCCGAATTATGATTAAGTACCTACTGTGGTAATACTTAAATTTTTTATAACATCAGTAGGTAATGAGTTTTGATTGATAGTTATCGGTAAAACCCATACTATGTGCTAGAAGGGCGATTTGGTCATATAATGACGTGTTTTGCAATGTTTAATCAAAACTCAAGCTATGATCAGAATCATAATGTGAAAATATGTTAATTATACTAAAATATTAGTAGGTAAATTATTTGAAAGTTCATTCTTAGTTAAAACCATGTTTTATGTGAAAAAAGGCATTTTGGTCAAAGGATGGCATATTATAAAAACTTGTGTAAAAGCTCAGAATATTGATTATGCTCTTGTAGTATAACCTCAGCGGGTTATGCTACATTATAACATCAAAACAGAAGTCAAACTTTGCGACTTTCGTTTGCGAACCGACACTAAGATTGGAAATGACGGGCTGAACATGTTCATACATGTTCTAATATTACTTACCAACTTATTTAAGTGTAAAAACATGTGTTTAAACATTTATAAGTTCATTTTATAGGTTTTCCGAAAAATGACATTTTGACTTTTATTTAAACATAACTTTGATCCGTCATTTAACCAATTTTACGTGATTTCTAGGAGGTGCCATTTTAAAGGATTAACACCTACCTTGTTACGATCACGTAGCCAAGTTTGATTCGAACAATGGCTTGACCATAGTGGTTGTAACCGAAAGTCAAAGAAAAAGTCAATTTGCTCGACTTTCGGCTAATAACTTAGCCTAGAAAATGAATGAACTGGAAAGGAAAACTTACAAGTGATCCTTGGAGAATATTAAACTCAGTTAGGAGGTTCTTTTTGATTAAGAGCTCCAGATGAGAGTGACAAAGTAAGAAGAAGTGAATGAGCAAGTTTAAAGGCATGAAGGAGGTCCTATTTATAGTTGTAGGAAGTCCAAAGGATCAATCCAGGTATTAGGACATGATCTAAGATCATTCCGGGTGTTAATGGAGGTGACAAGAGCTGCACAAGAGTGGCAAAATGCGGGATAGGTGTCAAGTGTGCAGGCTGCCTTGGATTCCAAACAAACCTGCCACTGGCAGTCCCTTACGGACCGTAAGGGGTGATGGCTTACGGTCTGTAAGCCTTCTTCGCGCCCATGGTTTTGAACTCCTTACGGTCCGTAAGACACAAGGTCTTACGGTCCGTAACTGTCTTCCAGAATTGGTTTTATACATGGCTTACGGTCTGTAAGCATAAGGCTTTACTGTCCGTAAAGTGTCACTCAGAGGCCTGAAATTGGCATGTTGACACCTTTAGTCCTTTTAAAATTATAATTCCATTAAATGGCAAAAATTGTCCCTCTCGGCCAACATTAGGCATATTTGAGAGTATAGACATGTGTCAGTATATTATCGGACACGAATTTACGAGGTGTTACACTTAGATAGCTTATTTAAAAAGTTAAATAAAATTATATGCATTAGAAATATGTAAACGTTAATCACATATGAGTACTCTTTTTTTATTAACCAGTTACGTATTAAAATTAATACCGATGATCCTAATTAGGCATCGACTAGAATCCTATATATCGTTGACACAGTTCAAGTTAAACCTATTCTTTTAAGATAACTAATAATCTAGTTAGAATTAGAATGAGAAAAACGTTATATGCATGGTTTGCTTCTAGAAACATAAACATTATAAAGGATTTTTTTTCTATATGATTTTATTGTTTATCTATATGCTAGAATAGAATGTACATGAGATAGTTAGAGATGTTTTGATTTTTTTAGTAGAAAACTTAAGGTTGTTATTAACAAATCATATGGTCCCGTATTAACATTTGCAAAACTATAGTGTATGACGTGAACATTTTTTTAGAATGAGTAATGACACATAATGTGAGATGATTTTCTTTTTAGGCACCATATTTTTAGTTTTGAAAGCAATATTTATAAAACCATACTTTAAATAACTATTTTTCTAAAAAAACTGATAATTTATAAGTACGTAACTTAGAATGAGAAAAACGTTATATAACTTCCTTCTAGAAATATCTATAAAAATATTATAAAGGAATAATTAATAAAGACAAAAGGCATCTGAAATTGAAGTTTCTATGCAACTTGCTCCTCCTACTTGCATGACACCCAACCAAATTCAAACTAAATTGCATGCAACTTGCAAACCCCTTTCTCAATCTTCACACACATATATAAACAAATAATATCATATCAATTATCATATCACATGCTACGTACGATCCTGTCAATTCATTTAATAACAAAATCAACCAATCAATGTTCCTCCATTCAAATCCAACGAATTCAAGAAAACCCTAAATCCACCGTGAACCACCACACCACCACCATCGTACGGAGGGTTCCACCGTCAGTTTACCTACCAGAACACATCCACCACCACCACATCCATACACCGGCTTTCAACCAGTGTTCATCGACCATAGTCCAAACGATCTCTGCTCCACCAGTAGAGACCGTCTGGTCTGTGGTTCGTCGCTTTGACAAACCACAGACATACAAGCGCTTTCTCAAGAGTTGTGACATCATCATCGGAGACGGTGACGTGGGTTATGTGAGGGAGGTTCGGGTGGTATCCGGGTTACCTGCGGGTTCCAGCTTGGAGAGGCTTGAGATCCGTGATGACGAACGGCATGTTATGAGCTTTAGCGTTGTTGGTGGGGACCACCGGCTGAAGAACTACCGGTTGGTCACGACGCTTCACTCTTCGCCCACATGCCGCGGCACCACCGTAGTTGTGGAGTCTTATGTTGTGGACGTGCCACCGGAGAATACAAAGGAGGAAACGTGTGTGTTCGTGGAGACAATCGTACGATGTAACTTGATGTCCCTTAAACATATTGCTCAAAGTTTAGCCCATAAATAAAACCAGTTTTAGTTTTTGTTGGTTAAATCTTTTAGCAGATGTATTCTGATAATTTTTGTTTTTTTCATGGGATTTTTTATCACGTTGTTATTTCCAGGGGCGAAGGATAACAGGGGCCGGGGGCACCCGACCCATGAACTTTTCGTTCAGTATTGTTATCCCCTGAACTTTTCATTTAGTAGTGTTCTATATGTAGTTTTTGTATAAAATTTTTGGGTGTATACCTTTTCGACCCCCCGGTTCTATACAAATTTTTGGGTATATACGTTTTCGACTCCCCCATCATTCGGGTCAAGCTTCGCCACTGGTTATTTCATGGTGTAAGAGGTGACGGTGCGCTCCGTTATGAAGGGCTGGCCACGCGTCGACCACTGTGATACACCATCGCCACCATGTCTTATAACGTGTTGCCATGGCCACGCGTTGCCATGATCACGCGTGAAGAATTGAAGATGCTGCACATGTTCGATGATGGAGATGAGTGTGTGGTGAGTGCTGGACATTTCTACTAAAATCCATCACTAGTGATGGAATAAAACTCAATGACGTAGTGGAACTTGATTAGATGTTGTGAACACCATCACAGTGGAGCGCCCCTACCCCTAATATTGTAAAATATTTTAGATTACTCTCATGTTTGAAGTAATATTATCTGTGTTTTTTTATCATCAGTTTAGCCTAATATATATAGTTACTAACTAAATTATTTCCTTACCTCTCAATTGCTTATTAGATATGTATGATGTATTATATGTCGGATAGACATAAGTTAAGAAACCCTAACTTTTCTAACAACCGGCAGTTCTCAACGATTGATATTACCGACAAAAAGAGACCCTACCAAACAATGAAAGAAAATGAATCTTTCAATGTCCGTAGGTTTGTCAAATATCACCAAGGAGTGGAGATAAAAACAAAATAATGTCCGTAGGTAAGTCGATCTGATCATCGGTAATCAACTAATCACAAGCGGGTGTTTACTGGTAACAATTTGGATAAGTTTTAATTTGCTTCAATATTTTTCATTACGTCGGTGATTTGTCGCTAAATATATTGTTTATCTGTCATTAAAACATCTGACCATGAAAAAAAAAATAAGATTTGGATAAGTTTTGCTTCAATACTTTTCTTTACACACGCTAGGTTTGCTAGGGCTTGAACGTAAGGGATCTTATGTCGCGTTTTCTACTTTGTAGTGTTAAATGCTTATTTAATGATAACTTATGTTTGAATGATATTTATAAATATCATCTAACTAGTGGAATATCCTTCCGCGTTGCAGCAAAATTTAGTTTATCACAATAACTATATTGATCAGTACTGGCATTTGGTATAGCAACCGAAAAAAAACGCAGAAAATATAGTTGTAATATGTCCAAAAAGATATCGACAACTATTTTATATTGATTGAAAACTATAAAATTGAATGTTAGTAACCGTTCCAATACTACCATCAGATGTTTGGTTAGAATTGGTTTAGTTCGTCACAACACGGACACTATAGTTTACGCCGCAAAAAAAATAATTTATTTTGAATACAACTCGATTTTCAACATTGTTCTGTTGGAATTAGAACAAAACTTATGACGGATACCATAAAAAACGAACATTGGTTGCTACCAAAGTTGTTCGAACAGTATCGATGCAGTTCATCACGATTATGTTTAACCATTTCTATTGTGAACAAAACTTTTATTAAAACATAAATATAAATAAGCACATTGCAACGGCATATTCATAATTTTAAAAAGCATTACATTAAATTATTAGAATAACAAGAAAAATCTATGTGTGAGGTAACTTTGATGACATATACATTTGTGATTCGATTACTTGTACATTTCTCTTTACAACTTGGTTTCAATAAGAATTTATATCAGGACATAGATTAACATAGCCACGTCGTAATATAAAATATTTTATCCTTTATGTTATCAAACAAAAATGAAAGATGTTTCATATTACTTATAACAATAAAATATTATATAAATTAATGAAAAAAGGTGTTACTATAGGATGTATGTAAGCAAACATTTGGTAATTTGGTAATTGTCATTATCTAAATATTATTTAAGAGTTGTAAAATAACGACCTATCAGCAATCAGTATATTAACATATAAGAACAACTATCAAAGGAACATATGAAGAAAGATACGATGGAGAACTCTGATTCATTTAGATGTTGTCATGCAATACAAAGAAACCTATATATATAGGGTTCGTACATTAACACAAAGGAAGAAGGGACGTTAGTTAGAATGTGGTTAAACACCATAACATAGTTTATTTATAACCCCTCTGACTATGCACGTGATAAAAGAAAACAATGTATTATACGCTTGGTGGTGCTCCCTCGTTAAAAACTTTGCTAGAAAAACCTAGTGGGACAAACCTTAGCTAAGGGAAAAAGAGTGCAGCGCGTATTTTCACGTTCTAGATCAAGTATGTTGTCTCATTAAAAACCATACTAAGAAAACCCATTAGGATAAAACTTAGTAAGGAAAAAAGAGTGCAACTTGTATAATGTTCCCCCTCGGTTTTACATGTATCCTATAAGTGACTTGTGTCGGGCTTCTTTGAAAGTTGCTCAAAGCTTTGTAATCCACTGATGTGCAGCTTGATATGTCGCTTGATCCATTAATGTGAAACCCTTCAATGAACATTGATGTATGATTTTCATGTGAAACTTTAATTGCCTCCTATTGTAAGTTGATACTAGAAGATCCATCAATGTGTTTTGTTACATTCCTTGCATTTACAAAACTAATCAAACTTGTTAATGGGTTGGTAAAATACGAATTCGTATCTTTTGTACCTTATGGGTTTAAAAATATATGTTTTACCCATTACATTATCTACTCACATACACGAGTTATATATTGTCAATGAATTTCATGACATCCGTCTGTGTATATATACTAGTAAGATATACAAGTCGTATTTAACTATGGTACTTCTGTACCAAGGATCTGTGCTTCTTAGATAAGAGATGATAACAGTAATTTTCTATATCAACTATTTGGATATCATTAAATGTAGTTATACCATAAGCTTTGTGCGTATGTGTAAGACCCTAACATGTTTTAACCATAAAGACGCAGCGGAAATACGAGCCCTAAAATTTCTTTCTTTATAAACGTCTTGACATACTTAAAAGTCCCTTTTAAAATAACTCTTTTACAATAAATACATTCTTCGTTCTCATTACGAAATAAAACATAACTTATGTTTACTAAATTTCCTAATCACACATTCCCGTACAATCTATCTTTTGACTCGATCTTAGACAGCTTACACCTCGTGATGATGATCTGTGATTCTGTATAACCTGCATTCACCACATACATTCACATCATTAGTACCTGGTGACATTATATAGAATCAAAGATTCATAATTATGTGAGCACGCCGCATTCTATCCTCATATACATTCCATTCGGTCATCTTTCTGAATCCAAAAATTTTATCTCGGTGTTTAACCTTCAATAAGTCAACGATAATGTACCTGCATTTCATTTCATTCTAAAAGGTAACCCAGTTAGCATTGTTAATACTCATGTATATTTACACCATACATATATAAATACTTACATACACACATACATACATACAAGTCTCGGTCATTCGAATACATATGGTTCAATAACACACATACATATATCTAATCCAACTCTTTCGAGTATGATAAATCCTACTTCATACACCTACCCCTCTATCCAAATCTTACATACAACTTACATTCTCACATATTCATCCTAATAGTTCTTAATCGCAAACTACTATACATATAAGTCTCGTACACACCAACCTACGTGTATACTCATTTCTATTCGTGTTTACTAATGGGTTCCATCTACTAACATACTATTAATCTATTCATGCATTCCTACATATTTATCTCGTTCCCACACATACTTGCATACACACCCCATTCTTAACCGTACCTCATAAACACTCTTTAATGAGTTTGAGGTACACTCTTTAGTTAATTATCATATAACTGAAGAATTCAAACCTTTCATCAAACATGATACTAATAATCCATTTAGTATGGTCAAGTTCTGTAATATTTCTGAGGCGTAACCCAGACGAGTTACCTGGTCATCTGGGTTATCAGTCAATTTTTTAGGCATAACCCAGACGAGTTATCTGGTCATCTGGGTTATCAGTCAATTTCTGAGGCATATCCCAGACGAGTTATCTGGTCATCTGGCTTATCAGTCAATTTCTGAGGCATAACCCAGACGAGTTATCTGGTCATCTGGGTTAGCAGTCAATTTCTAAGGCATCATAGACGAGTTATCCGGTCATCTGGTTATCAGTAATGACTCAACTGAGACATAAACCAGATGAATTTTCAGACTCCAATCATTCATCTTACACTGTCGATATGCCAGCCATAGGTTACGGCAGTCATTAACAAAGAATTCCAAACCTTTATGTACAAATCAAACTTCCATGTACTTTCATTTAACCTAATACAAATTTATAAACTTAACTTAAACATTGTAAACTACTGTTATTTGTAAGTATAAGAACTTACTTTCGTTCTACCATTACTTACCCATCCTTTCATAATTCTGATCTTTTTTTGTTTTGCAATCAAAACTCATTCATAATAATAAATTTAGTTTGGAAATCACTTAACTTATGCGTCCATATTCGTATCCATTTCCTTGTCTCCTCTTGACCCGTTAGCCTTTCGTGCTTGGGTCCATCTCGACATGACTCCTATTCGTTCATGTCACCACATTCATATCATGGTTAGCATATATAATCGTTCATACAAACATTCATAGTCTTTCCATTCATAAATACTTGTCTTGCATTAGGAAACTACCGCATACATAAGACATATACTAATAATTACCTTGTTCCACATTAACACAACTCAATTATCATCATGCATAACGTATAGATGATCTTGCACATAACACAATAACTCTCTACTCTAACAATCATGTCCAAAGGCCAATCCATGATATTCATACATTGTTGACTTTCAAAAGTCAACTATCCTACTTATATACTTTCAAATTATGAACATGATGTTAGTGCATATGTCTATTGCCTACGTAATTGTATATCGAGTCTGAGTGATTAGAGCTTAATCTGTTAGAACCTAGGCCTATTTATGTGTATTAAGGATCAAGTTCGCCCGAGATTTACATGTGAGAACAAGTTCGGCCGAACTTGTTCTAGACAAGTTCGCCCGAACTTGTTCACCATCCAAGCGAACTTGAGACCCTATAAATAGGTTCCTTGGGTTTTCATTTGTAAGTAATAGCAACTTTGGCACAGAGACCGCGAAGCTCTGTCGGATCCGGAACTTGAATGTATTGAACATTATTGATCAATAAACAAACATTAAATGAGTAATTCTTGTTATTCGATTAACAAGTCATTAGTTTCTGCCTAATCGGACGTTAGATACAAATCTAGGTTCATATGCTAAAGGAGGACGGTCCTAACAAGTGGTATCAGAGCCACGGTACCTAAATTGGTGAAATCATAGCAAGATCTACTCTTATTCTACCTCTTTCTACCAGTTTTTCTTCATTTTTCAAAGAAAACAATGAATTCATGGATAAAAGTTGCTAATTTTTGAGTATGTCATGTAAAATACACTTGTGGTAAACCCCTGAGACTTTGGACATCAAATTCAAACGAATTGATATCAAAAAGTTCAAAAACCATGTTTTGCAAACTCATTCTGTCCGAACTTAACCTCAAGTTCGCCCGGACTTGATTAAAATTCATTGATTTTTAATCAAGTTCGCCCGAACTTGAGTGATTTTCAAGGTTATTATACCAAGTCCGCTCGAACTTATCTAAATTTCCTTCAATTTTATCAAGTTCGCCCGAACTTGATTAAAATATGTTGAAAACTTAGTATAAGTTCGCCCGAACTTATTCAATTTTCTTGAAAATTATATATAAGTTCGCCCGAACTGAATCAGGGAGAATTTTTCAAAAATCAACCACAAGTTCGCCTGAACTTGTGTAAAATCAATCTGATTTCTCACTAACTGCAAGTTCGCCCGAACTTGTCAGTGTACTGATAATTTTTTGAAGTTTGTGAACGTGTGTTTTTCAGAAAAATTCGTCATTTTTCAAGATGGAAGATTTGCACAGTGCTTTCATGACTGCAACAACGTCAAATGCTCAGATGGTGAACCAAGTAAACATCGACAATGAAATGGGCACATCCGTGAAACCGCCAAAACTCATGAATATAGATGAATATGAGGGTTGGAAAGAGAAGTTTTCTAACTGGGTGCAAGCTACGTATTTCCATAGCTGGGTCCAGTCGCAGTACAGACGGGCTACACATGGCCTCGGGATGAAAGTGATAATGAGATCGATATCAGCAAGTTCTCTACTTTACAGAAAGATGCTTATGTTGCCGAGAAAAGAATGATAAGCTTGATCCAACAATCAGTGAAAGAAGATATTCTGGTGTTGTTACCTGAAGCTAAGAATTCACAAGAATTATGGACTTTCTTGTAGAAAAAGTATCAGGGAAATGCAGAAATGGTCAAAAGCAAGAAAGCACTGATCATGAAAGAATTCGATATATTCACAATGCTAAAAGGTGAAACGATGAAACAGATGATCGAAAGGTTTTGTCATCTAAAAGTGATCATGAGGAGACACTGGCTTGAGAAGAAAGAAGAGGAGTACATAGATAAGTTGGCTGACGCATTGCTAGAAGGTGAATGGACGACATATTTTATGGTTCTTAAAGAAAGTCCGAGCTGGCAGTTCTTTAAGCTATCTACGTTCATTGATAAACTAGAAGGGCATGAGATGGAGCTGTTAAAGATAGCCAAATCGAAGAATGCCAACGTGACTCAAGATGTAGGGCTCTACTACAAGTCTGGAACTCAAGATAATATTACTGTCCCGAAAATCCAAACTGCTTTCAGCGCGAATCTAAGTTCTTCGAATCATTCGCCGCAGAGTCAAAATCAATCATATCCGAAATATGATCAAAGTCCGCAAAGTTCTTCGTTTTCAAGCACGGGTTCAAATTCTTCTTATCAGAATCAAGCAAATCAGAATAATCAATCGAATTCTGATCCAAATGTGTACAAATGAAACATAGTTGTCAATCTAAACAATGTTGTTTCTGAGCAACATGACACTTCTCGCCACAGTGTTAGAATCGTATAAAAGTTTGGTGGCCGGGAAAATTGGCAATCCAGAAATGACCGCCGAAGACTACAATCAAGTAAATGAAGAAGAACTTGAGCTGATGGACATCAAATGGTCCTTAGCATCGATCATTCGGAGGGTTTTGAAGTTGTTGCTCTAACTGGTAGAGATATCAGGAACTCAAGCAACAAATTGGGATTCGTCAAAACGAAGGTCACTTGCTTCAGATGCCGACAAAAAGGGCACTTCAAAAGAGAATGCAAGAATCCTGAGGCAATGGGCAATCAAAGTCCATTTGGAGGTGGCAACGAATACTACAAGAAATCACTTCAGTACAAGCCATTCCCAAAGAAGACTCAAGTCGAAATTCAAGAGAAACCAAACAACAACAACACTGAAAAGGCAATGGTCGCTTCAAATGAATATGACGGTTTTGATTGGAACTCTTATATTGCCAAGAAGACCGGTGTTGCTCTTATGGCCGAGATTGTAGAAGACACATCAGCTGAGGATGCAGCCATGGAGAGTGCATTACTAGAAGAATATATACAAAGCAGAAATGGAGGAAATTTATCAGCATACAAAGATGCAGGGTATCCTTTCCTCTAACATATCTACTAGTTTTGCAGGTTGTTAAATGACATCTTCAGAAAATGTTGCCAAGGAAAAGCCTGAGATCGAAGAAATGATCAACGTAACCAAAGAAATGAACGAAAAAAACCTTACAGAGATTGCCAACAAGACTATGATGGCAAATCTGACAAAGGTAGGTTCAGAAGAAAAGGTAAAAATTGTCGAGGTAGAAAAACCATGTAAAAATGTGCTGAATCGTGTGTTCAATGTGCTGAAAAGTCTCAGATCATAGCTGAAATCAATGTGCATAATAATAATTTCAAATACGATTATCGCACAATGAAGGAGGCATATGACAAAATGAAAGATGATTACAGCAGGTTGGATAGAAATAACATTGAACAAGATGATTTCATCAGAATGTTAAAAGCTACTTTAATGGAAAAACAAAAAGCAATTAACGTTTATATTAACACAGTTGCTGAAGTAAAACAAGAGCTACAAGACATGAAAATCGAAACCGAAAGGGTTCGACAACTTTTAAAGAGCTATACCACGAATGCCTATGTCATTGATCACATTCTTCCGATAATTCAATCGGAAGAAAATGTTTAGAAAGCCAAAGGTAAGAAACGTTGAGACTATACCAATGTTCCACCACCCCTATGTGAAAAATATTGTCGCAAAAAGGCTGAGGGGATGGAAAAGGCACTCAACATTGAACTTTTAACCGAAAAGAAAAACGAGTTGCCTGAGAACAATGATATAACCTACACGAGTGATGATGGCGAAGCAGTGGTTAAGCAAGTTGTTGATAATGTCTTGAGTGAATCTGATGATGGCAGCTTTGAAAGCGCCAATTCGAGTTCGAATAATTCTGATTCACAATCTGAAGATGGCGATACATCATCGGAAGATAGTTTAAGTGATGATCCTAACGTTGTCATGTACAAAGTTAAGGAATCGGATAGACTATACTTCGACGATAGCTTTCCGATTCGGAATGTGAAGGAAGATCAGCTTGACAAATTCTTCAAACTCGTGGAAGTTTCATCAGAAGAGTTGGAAATTAATTAAAAGAAGTTTTACTCCAAACCTAAAAGAAACAACTATTGAAGGAACGGGGCTGATTTTCCTGAACATAGAAGAGCTGGGTTGGGTTTGGATGTGGAAGAAGGACCGAATAAGAAAATGTCACCATTTCGCGAATACAAAGATAAAAACATGAAATTCGTATATGGGACGAGCACGGTTCATGAGGAAAGTTTGATTGGAAAGCAATAAAACGATGAGTTTAAAAAGGCAAAAGAACTTCGAGATAAGGCCAAAGCCACAAGTGGTGTAAAACCCACTAGTGGACACTCTCATGATGATCGGACTTGCTTTAAGTGCAACGAAGTTGGTTACATCGCACGAAAATGTCCAAAATCTAAGCCGGTCTATCTTCGAAAGAAAATAAGTTCATATGTTGAAAAGTCTAAGCAACCAGAGTTTGTAAAACCTATCACAATTTTAAAAAGAAATGAAACCAAACTAGAAGTTAAACCTAAAACTAAATTTGAAAACTCAACTTTCAAAAGAGGTGAAACTTCAAAGATAAATGAATCAAGGTTTTACATAAAAAAGGCACAGGTAAAATCACAAGCCTGGATTGCTAAAAAGAAGTCTTCAACATCTGAAGTTACCAAGTCTGAGCTTGTTAAGACTGGTAACAACAAAGAATCAATATCTGAGACCGAAACTGAAACTTTTAAATTTACAATTGGTATCAAATCATCAAAAGGTAAAAAGAAAGTTAACTTTGAAAATGGAAATGACAGTGGAGGCTTAGATGGAGATTTTGAGGATGATTACGAAGCTTTTTATCCCAAACCCAAGACCAAGAAGGCTTGAGTCACGCTTTTTAACTGAATGCTAATATGTGCAGGGGCTCCAGAGATCCGTTCTTTCAAAGTGGATTCTGGATAGTGGAGCGTCAAGACACATGACAAGGATGAAAGCTCTTCTGTTCGACATCAAAGCTATAAATGGTGGATATGTTGGCTTTGCCGATAACCAAGGTGGAAGGATTGTTGCAGAAGGAAAACTCTCAAATGGAGTCGTATCGTTTGATCGTGTGAACTACATTGCTGAGCTAGAGAACAATCTTCTGAGCATCTCGCAGATTTGTGATAAACAGTTCACAGTTCACTTCAACGACAAAGAGTGCATGATATTAAAGCCGGGTTCAAAATTCCGGATGATTGGATTCTCATGCGTGCTCCGCACGAAAACGACCTCTATGTGTTAGATATGGGCACTGCAACAACATCATTGAAATCAGCTCAATGTTTTGTTTCTAAAGCCACGGAGAAAGATTCTATTCTATGGTATCGAAAATGGGGCACATTCATTTAAGGAAAATGAATTTTCTGGTACATAACGATCTAGTTGAGGGTGTTAATCTTCAAAGTTTCAACATGACCGATCATTGCTTAGAATGTAAGAAAGGGAAGCAGAAGAAGAAATCACATCCGAAGAAGATTCTGAATTCTATCAAGTTGCCGCTTGAACGTCTTCATATGGATCTTCTTGTCACAACCCCGACCCGCAGCGGAAAAGGTGATCGGGGCATGATTGGGTTATCATCAAAGCTCATGACATTTATTATAACGTTTCATATTCATTATTACAATTTAATGGGAAATATACAATCATAATTACATCATGTCCTAAACATCATTCTAGACTTCATTGTTTTCTTCTAAGGCATTTCCTATGTTTTCCTTGCTTCATCCTGTTCACCTGTATCATGTGTAAAAATGGTTTTTGGATCAACAAAAAGTTGGCGAGTGAATCCTATGAAAAACATTTGAACAAGTTTATTTAATTGGTTATAAAATAAAGTGCACAACCACATATGAGTAAATATAGATGTAAACTTATTCACAAAACACTTAATCATTAGCTAATGCACACACATACAATAATGGATTGTTTTGAGGCACGCGTTGCTCAACTTGTCTCCCACGAGGAACTGATGGGCCTAATGAATGATTTGCATATAACTTGACAATATGAAATACATAACTACAAACAATATATACATTCTAAGTTTAGATCACAATATGGTATGGCACAAGTTTAAATAAACGAGTTAATTTTAGTGACACATGACACACCCCAAAACGTGTAATTAAAAAGGGGAGTTGTAAGATTCACTCACATTGGGTGCGTTCGGTTGATGATGTTGAATGCGCACGAAGTTTGATTTAACCACGAGTGAAACTAACCTAGATAATAACATAATGGTTTGGTAAATAAGTGGATTTTATTAAATCAATTTTTGTAGGATTATTGGATATATTTTTGTGAGTTTAAGGCTATTTTCTAACCTTAAAAATGTTATTTTTTAAGTATTTTTAATTGATTTTTAAATAAAATAAATAAATAAAAATAATAAAAAATGTTGACTTTTTTTTTGACCGTTGACTTGTTGACCGGTTTTATTGTGTAATTGTGTGCGCCAGGTGAGGCTCGAACCCGAGACCTCCCGTTCGCGTGCACGCAGCTCTACCAACTGAGCTACGTGTCTAACCTGAAATATTTCTGTTTTTCATTATATTTATATACTAATTGAATTAATCCGCAAATCATTTATTTCAAAAACGATTTTAAATGTCTCGCTCGGTGCTCTCCACAGGTCTCGAACCCGGGACCTGTGGTTTAGGTTAACTGTGTGTCTAACTTGGTAAATACTCTGATTTTTATTATACTTATATACAAACTAAATTATTTCATTTCTGCCTTATATAAAAAGTTTGATAATTGCCCGAACCGGTGCGGTAGTCCGGACTCAAACTCGTGACGTGTGATTTAAACGTTCACACAGTCCACCACTGGACTGTGTGTCTATCTTGGTTATTATTCCGGTTTTTATTAAACTTAACATCTATTTGCAATGAATCCGGTTCAGTTTAAAAAAAGGAACATTTTTATTAAGGCGAGTGTGCGTGGGACAAGAGTCGAACTCGGGACGTATGCGTGTTTATTTGCACACAGTCCACCGCTGGACTGTGTGTCTAACCCGAGATATATCTTGATTTAAATTAAACTTATATGCAACTGAAAACTTCATCTTCTTCGTTGGACTCAACCAGAAACGGTGTCCGACTGTTTTGACAGAAATAATCAGTTCTTTGGTGTGTTGTGATTAATTACATGCGAGATTAATAAAAAGAATGAGAGATTAAGCGTAAGATATACCGAACAGGACTCCTCTGTTTCGCCGGCGAAACTCCGATGTCAGCAGGTTATTCCGGCGACGTGTGTCCTACGGCAGAGGGTCTTCAGGGAGCTTGATATGAGTGTGGGTGGCTTCGGTATGAGCTCTGGGTGTTCAGTTTTTAGAGTAAGGCACAGAGGTGAAGGGCTCGGTTTTCCGGCGAGTTGCAGAAGTTCTCCGGCGAGTGAAATTACGTCGGGAAAGAGTGTGATTGTGAGCGAAAAAGCTAACAGAGGTTAGAGGGTGTATTTATAGGGCAGAACATTGACGAATTTGGTCCGTTTTCCGTCTTGATTCGTCGGTTAAAATTTTTTCGGCGGTTATAACTTGTGTCGCGGACTGGACATCAGTTATAACCGTTGTTGAGGTTAATGTTTATGTTAAGTCATAGATAACCGACGACGTTTGACGAAATCGTCGGATTCTCCGGCGTCAACGGATTTGGGCGCGTCAGTTGACTGGGTTTGATTTCTGTTTCATTATTTGAATTAATTGTCTGGATATATTACTAAAGAACACAAGTGGCGCAGTGGTTTGATGGATGAGAGTTAAATCGTTGTTTGACCAGTTTGACCCGGCTGACCCGGTTTCGAAACCCGGCAGCCTTGTTTTATTTTTAAACCACTATTTTTAATACTTTTTCAAATATAAATTATATATTCCAATATACTTATTAATTATGTATCGTTTAAAATTAATTTGGGCATTAAATACGCAACGAAATTTTTAACTGATTGTTTGGTTAATAAACGGAGCGAGTTTGGTAAATCCGGTTTTTGACGGATGTTACAGTATCCCCTGCTTTTTAGAAATTTCGTCCCGAAATTTTAGTAGTGATATATTTGTCTAAAAATGATGGTGTTTAGTTTGACAGTTACATACTTAGAAAAAGAGTAAGAGTTTAAATTTTTGTTTGAGGCGGTAACGTCCCTTGTAAGGGTTAAGTACCCTGCTACAGGAATCGCTTTTTGTTGCCTACGGTAAAAATATTGATAAGCGGAGCTGATTCACTAAGTATGATTTCATGCGTAAGAGTTTTGATAGGTTTGGAAAGATAGGGTTATATCCTAAAACAAAATTTCTAATACTACAACCTACATGGAACTTCTCATAACCGCCTAACAATGCCTCTGATCCTTTGGCAAGAATACTTATATATAGGAAGTACCAGCGGCGTATCCACCATATTCTTGTCAAATTTTCATTGGTTTTATCAGTAAGTTATGATTGGTTCTATGATGTGACTCTAGAACATAAATAAACACCACAACCAATGTACCAATAAATTTACTAAATCCTACATGGAACTTCTCATAACCGCCTGACAATGCCTCCGATCCTTTAGCAAGAATACTTATATATAGGAAGTACCAGCGGGGTATCCACCATATTCTTGTCAAATTTTCATTGGTTTTATCAGTAAGTTATGATTGGTTCTATGATGTAACTCTAGAACATAAATAAACACAACAACCAATATCTGAGTCCAAATTCTGCTAGCATACATGTTTGAATGGTGACAGTTCCTCTCTCGTGTGTTATGATGGAGAAGTTTAGTTTATGTAGAAATAGAACACAATCCAATCTCTTTAAATGATAAGATGATATGAATGTTAAAATTAGTGAATGTAACACAAATTTTCAACCAAGACAATACTAAATCCTACATGGAACTTCTCATAACCGCCTGATAATGCCTCTGATCCTTTGGCAAGAATACTTATATATAGGAAGTACCAGCGGTGTATCCACCATATCTCGTCAAATTTTTATTGGTTTTATCAGTAAGTTATGATTAGTCCTATGTGACTCTAAAACATAAACAAACACAACAACCAAAGCTTGAGTCTAAATTCTGATAGTATACATGTTTGAATGATGACCGTACCTCTCTCGTTTGTTATGATGGAGAGGTTAGTCTATGTAGAAAATGGAACACAATCCAATTTCTTTAAATAATGAGATGATATGAATGCTAAATCAGGGAGTATAACACAAACTTCAACCAAAACAACACTAAATCCTACATGGAACTTCTCATAACCGCCTGATAATGCCTCTGATCCTTTGACAAGAATACTTATATATAGGAAGTACCAGCGGCGTATCCACCATATTCTTGTCAAATTTTCATTGGTTTTATCCGCAAGTTATGATTAGTTCTACGTGACTCTAAAACAACCACAACAACCAAAACTTGAGTCTTAATTCTGATAGTATACATGTTTGACTGATGACAATACCTCTCTCGTTTGTTGTGATGGAGAGGTTAGTCCTTGTGGTAGTGAGACATAGCTCAACTTCTTTAAATGATGAAATTGAAATACGTTGAAATGTATGATGAACAAACTTCGACCAAAACATACTAAATCCTACATGGAACCTCTCATAACCGCCTGATAATGCCTCTGATCCTTTGACAAGAATACTTATATATAGGAAGTACTAGCGGCGTATCCACCATATTCTTATCAAATTTTCATTAACTTTATCCGCAAATTATGATTAGTTCTATGTGACTCTAAAACAAACACAAACATAACAACCAAAGCTTGAGTCTAAATTCTGATAGTATCCATGTTTGAATGATGACAATACCTCTCTCGTTTGTTGTGATGGAGAGGTTAGTCTATGTAGAAATGGAATACAATCCAATTTCTTTAAATGATAAGATGCTATAAATGCTAAATCAGTGAGTACAAAACAAACTTCAATCAAAACAATACTAAGTTCTACATGAAACTTCTCATAACCGCCAGATAATGCCTCTGATCCTTTGGCAAGAATACTTATATATAGGAAGTACCAGCGGCGTATCCACCATATTCTTGTCAAATTTTCATTGGTTTTATTAGTAAGTTATGATTGGTTCTATGATGTGACTCTAGAACATAAATAAACACCAAACCAATGTACCAATAAATTTACTAAATCCTACATGGAACTTCTCATCTCCGCCTGACAATGCCTCCGATCCTTTAGCAAGAATACTTATATATAGGAAGTACCAGCGGGGTATCCACCATATTCTTGTCAAATTTTCATTGGTTTTATCAGTAAGTTATGATGGGTTCTATGATGTAACTCTAGAACATAAATAAACACAACAACCAATATCTGAGTCCAAATTCTGATAGCATACATGTTTGAATGGTGACAGTTCCTCTCTCGTGTGTTATGATGGAGAAGTTTAGTTTATGTAGAAATAGAACACAATCCAATCTCTTTAAATGATAAGATGATATGAATGTTAAAATTAGTGAATGTAACACAAATTTTCAACCAAGACAATACAAAATCCTACATGGAACTTCTCATAACCGCCTGATAATGCCTCTGATCCTTTGGCAAGAATACTTATATATAGGAAGTACCAGCGGTGTATCCACCATATAGTCAAATTTTCATTGGTTTTATCAGTAAGTTATGATTAGTCCTATGTGACTCTAAAACATAAACAAACACAACAACCAAAGCTTGAGTCTAAATTCTGATAGTATACATGTTTGAATGATGACCGTACCTCTCTCGTTTGTTATGATGGAGAGGTTAGTCTATGTAGAAAATGGAACACAATCCAATTTCTTTAAATAATGAGATGATATGAATGCTAAATCAGGGAGTATAACACAAACTTCAACCAAAACAACACTAAATCCTACATGGAACTTCTCATAACCGCCTGATAATGCCTCTGATCCTTTGACAAGAATACTTATATTATAGGAAGTACCAGCGGCGTATCCACCATATTCTTGTCAAATTTTCATTGGTTTTATCCGCAAGTTATGATTAGTTCTACGTGACTCTAAAACAACCACAACAACCAAAACTTGAGTCTTAATTCTGATAGTATACATGTTTGACTGATGACAATACCTCTCTCGTTTGTTGTGATGGAGAGGTTAGTCCTTGTGGTAGTGAGACATAGCTCAACTTCTTTAAATGATGAAATTGAAATACGTTGAAATGTATGATGACAAACTTCGACTAAAACATACTAAATCCTACATGGAACCTCTCATAACCGCCTGATAATGCCTCTGATCCTTTGACAAGAATACTTATATATAGGAAGTACTAGCGGCGTATCCACCATATTCTTATCAAATTTTCATTAACTTTATCCGCAAATTATGATTAGTTCTATGTGACTCTAAAACAAACACAAACATAACAACCAAAGCTTGAGTCTAAATTCTGATAGTATCCATGTTTGAATGATGACAATACCTCTCTCGTTTGTTGTGATGGAGAGGTTAGTCTATGTAGAAATGGAATACAATCCAATTTCTTTAAATGATAAGATGCTATAAATGCTAAATCAGTGAGTACAAAACAAACTTCAATCAAAACAATACTAAGTTCTACATGGAACTTCTCATAACCGCCAGATAATGCCTCTGATCCTTTGGCAAGAATACTTATATATAGGAAGTACCAGCGGCGTATCCACCATATTCTTGTCAAATTTTCATTGGCTTTATCCGTAAGTTATGATTAGTTCTATGTGACTTTAAAACATAAACAAACTGAAATAGTAATACGCATTAAGATCCTTGGATAAGATTCCCATTTATAACTGGGATACGGGAAAAATTGAGACAACATAAAGAAAAACATAAAAACTAAGCGGTTGGAGTTGAATCTTGATTTTCGGTGAAGGGGACTAGTTGGGTGGTTTCGTTTGGGCCGTCATTATCTTCGACAGGATTGGCGTTGATGTTGAACACTCTTCCTCTTGTTGGTGGCCTAGTGATTGGGTTTTCTTGATTTACTTGGTTAACTGGGTTTGATTGAGCTTAAGCGTTTATGATGTTAACCAGTCGAGGGCACGTGTTTCTAAAGTGGGTAGGGTCGCCACAATTAAAACAAGCTCGAACATATGGGAACATGGGGTATTGGGGTTGTTGATAGGTTTGGATCATGTTTTGAATAGGGGGAGAGATTTGGTTTTGAGGGGTGAGGCAAACCTTGCTCAAATGACCATAGCGTCCACAATTCGCACATAGTCGACAAGGTAAGGTAGGGGGATGGCGATAAAAACAGGTGTTACATCGAGGGTGAGGTCCAAGGTATGGTTTCTTATTTGGGTAAGTTGAGTTGGGTGCTACTTGAGTGATTGGGATAGCTTGGATGGGTATGGCTTGTGAAATTGGTTGATTACGTTGTGTGACAGCGAAAAGTTACCCATCTCGTTTTCTCTTAAAAGTGGGTTGAGAAGGGGATTCGGTTTGGGTGGAGTTTGAAGTTTCAGTCGATGCCTTATCCTTCTTCTTCTCCTCCTTGAAGTCTTTGTTCCGGATTCGGTTTTCGGTGAGCTCTGTAGCTAACTCCATTGCTGCTTCCAAAGTTGCAGGTGTGGTACTTATTACAGAGTCTTGAATTTTTGACGGAAGACCTCGAATGTAGTGCTCGATCAAACGGTAGAGGGGAGTGAACAAGTTAGGAACCATTTGATTTAACTCGAGGAATCTTTTGTTGTATGTGGTGTGGTCGCCTTCCTTTTGCTTCAACGAATAGAACTCATCTTCTAATTTCTTGATTTCGCTCCTTGGGCAAAACCGTCTTGTCATGATTTCCTTCAACTCTTCCCAAGTCAAAGTCATAGCATCTTCAACGCCTCGTTTGGCCTTCTCTGTATTCCACCAAGTAAGTGCTATTCCATATAAATGACCGGTAGCATATCGCACTTTGCGATCATCGGGGCAATCGCAATTTAGAAAAGTGTTCTCCATTTCTTCAAACCAATGGAGGTGAGCGGTGACACCTTAAGTCCCTTCGTATTTTGGAGGGTCGCAGGATTTGAAATGCTTGTAGGTGCATTTGGTGGTAATTGGGGGAGGATTGACAATGTGTTGATCTTCTTGATTGACGGGATTAGCGGTAAGGGCTTGTTGGACTTGAATTACAATGTTGGGTATTACGGCAGCCATTTGTTGAGCGATTAGGGCAGCCATGCGCTCGCGGGCTTTTCCTGCTCTCATCTTCCTACGGGCGAGGCTAGAAGACATCTACAAGGAATACATATCATGAGTATGAGTTGGATGTTTTTGGGATCATGGGTCGTATTTAGGAATGAACATTCATAAAATAAATATAGAAAAATAAATCTACTACATCCATAGGATGTCTTGGGCTTTGCTCGTAATTGGGCCTTGCATGCCGCCATACTTCACCTTCGTAATCATGTGGGCCCCCATGAATACCGGGTTTTTCATATGGTTCGCATGTGTTAGCCTGGTTACGTACACTAAAACCCGGAGAAAATCGAGAAATATGTAACGTATGATATTCGGAATGTGTCCAGGTATGGACACGGTGACACCTCAAAGTGGGGTTAGTTCGAACGACGTTTGGTGTGGCATGCTTTGGCCTAATAGGTCCTTCGTACTCTCATCGTTAGTCCCCAGGTAGGCAAACTGGTCCGTTATATTGGATTTATACGAATGCCAACCTAGACAGGACGTTCCGACTACCGGTACCCTTCCGGTTACTACATGCCCGTCGCAGAACTCACTTTGATGAGATTTGAAAATTTGCGACAAAATCTTTGAATAACGAAAGTATGAAGATGATTTGAATCTATGAACATTGAAATATGTATGATGAATGTGCATGTAAGTATGTATGTTTGACTGTAAGTATAAACAAATATGAAACAAATAAACATCATAAGTTTGCATGTAACCGCATAAACAATTAAGATCTAGTCAACTATAGTATAGGCTCTAAGGGTCTAATAACCTATCCTATATCCCTATAGTCATGGCTCTGATACCAATCTGTCACACCCCGACCCGCAGCGGAAAAGGTGATCGGGGCATGATTGGGTTATCATCAAAGCTCATGACATTTATTATAACGTTTCATATTCATTATTACAATTTAATGGGAAATATACAATCATAATTACATCATGTCCTAAACATCATTCTAGCTTCATTGTTTTCTTCTAAGGCATTTCCTATGTTTTCCTTGCTTCATCCTGTTCACCTGTATCATTTGTAAAAATGGTTTTTGGATCAACAAAAAGTTGGCGAGTGAATCCTATGAAAAACATTTGAACAAGTTTATTTAATTGGTTATAAAATAAAGTGCACAACCACATATGAGTAAATATAGATGTAAACTTATTCACAAAACACTTAATCATTAGCTAATGCACACACATACAATAATGGATTGTTTTGAGGCACGCGTTGCTCAACTCGTCTCCCACGAGGAACTGATGGGCCTAATGAATGATTTGCATATAACTTGACAATATGAAATACATAACTACAAACAATATATACATTCTAAGTTTAGATCACAATATGGTATGGCACAAGTTTAAATAAACGAGTTAATTTTAGTGACACATTACACACCCCAAAACGTGTAATTAAAAAGGTGAGTTGTAAGATTCACTCACATTGGGTGCGTTCGGTTGATGATGTTGAATGCGCACGAAGTTTGATTTAACCACGAGTGAAACTAACCTAGATAATAACATAATGGTTTGGTAAATAAGTGGATTTTATTAAATCAATTTTTGTAGGATTATTGGATATATTTTTGTGAGTTTAAGGCTATTTTCTAACCTTAAAAATGTTATTTTTAAGTATTTTTAATTGATTTTTAAATAAAATAAATAAATAAAAATAATAAAAATGTTGACATTTTTTTGACCGTTGACTGGTTGACCGTTGACTGGTTGACCGGTTTTATTGTGTAATTGTGTGCGCCGGGTGAGGCTCGAACCCGAGACCTCCCGTTCGCGTGCACGCAGCTCTACCAACTGAGCTACGTGTCTAACCTGAAATATTTCTGTTTGTCATTATATTTATATACTAATTGAAATAATCCGAAAATCATTTATTTCAAAAACAATTTTAAATGTCTCGCTCGGTGCTCTCCACAGGTCTCGAACCCGGGACCTGTGGTTTAGGTTAACACACAGTCCACCGCTGGACTGTGTGTCTAACTTGGTAAATACTCTGATTTTTATTATACTTATATATACACTAAATTATTTCATTTCTGCCTTATATAAAAAGTTTGATAATTGCCCGAACCGGTGCGGTAGTCCGTACTCGAACTCGTGACGTGTGATTTAAACGTTCACACTGTCCACCACTGGACTGTGTGTCTATCTTGGTTATTATTTCGGTTTTTATTAAACTTAACATCTATTTGCAATGAATCCGGTTCAGTTTAAAAAAAAGAACATTTTATTAAGGCGAGTGTGCGTGGGACTAGAGTCGAACTCGGGACGTATGCGTGTTTATTTGCACACTGTCCACCGCTGGACTGTGTGTCTAACCCGAGATATATCTTGATTTAAATTAAACTTATATGCAACTGAAAACTTTATTTTCTTCGTTGGACTCAACCAGAAACGGTGTCCGACTATTTTGACAGAAATAATCAGTTCTTTGGTGTGTTGTGATTAATTACATGCGAGATTAATAAAAAGAATGAGAGATTAAGCGTAAGATATACCGAACAGGACTCCTCTGTTTCGCCGGCGAAACTCCGATGTCAGCAGGTTATTCCGGCGACGTGTGTCCTGCGGCAGAGGGTCTTCAGGGAGCTTGATATGAGTGTGGGTGGCTTTGGTATGAGCTCTGGGTTTTCAGTTTTTAGAGTAAGGCACAGAGGTGAAGGGCTCGGTTTTCCGGCGAGTTGCAGAAGTTCTCCGGCGAGTGAAATTACGTCGGGAAAGAGTGTGATTGTGAGCGAAAAAGCTAACAGAGGTTAGAGGGTGTATTTATAGGGCAGAACATTGACGAATTTGGTCCGTTTTCCGTCTTGATTCGTCGGTTAAAAATTTTCCGGCGGTTATAACTTGTGTCGCGGACTGGACATCAGTTATAACCGTTGTTGAGGTTAATGTTTACGTTAAGTCATAGATAACCGACGACGTTTGACGAAATCGTCGGATTCTACGGCGTCAACGGATTTGGGCGCGTCAGTTGACTGGGTTTGATTTCTGTTTCATTATTTGAATTAATTGTCTGGATATATTACTAAAGAACACAAGTGGCGCAGTGGTTTGATGGATGAGAGTTAAATCGTTGTTTGACCAGTTTGACCCGGCTGACCCGGGTTCGAAACCCGGCAGCCTTGTTTTATTTTTAAAGCACTATTTTTAATACTTTTTCAAATATAAATTATATATTCCAATATACTTATTAATTATGTATCGCTTAAAATTAATTTGGGCATAAAATACGCAACGAAATTTTTAACTGATTGTTTGGTTAATAAACGGAGCGGGTTTGGTAAATCCGGTTTTTGACGGATGTTACATTCTTGGTCCAGTGTACGTTCAAACTGTTTCAGGAGACCTATACTGCTTAGTCGTCACAGATGATTACTCTCGATATTCGTGGGTTTTCTTTCAAGACTCAAAAGATGAAACATTTGATAATCTGGTGATTCTCTTCAAGAAGCTCGAAAATTTATATCATCTGCCTGTCAGACGTATTCGCAGTGACAATGGCACGGAATTCAAGAACAACAAGATGAAAGAATTTTGCAACGCCAAAGGGATTCTACACGAAATTAGGTGCACCTTATACTCCACAACAAAATGGTGTAGCTGAGAGGAAGAACAGAACTTTGATCGAAACAGCAAGAACCATGCTTGCAGACTCGAAACTTTCTGTTAGCTTCTGGAGTGAGGCGGTTGCAGCGGCTTGCTACACACTAAACAAAGTCTTGACTGTTAAACTGACTAAAAAGACATGTTTTGAAATGATCAACCGAAGGAAATCAAATTTGAAATATATAGAGCCATTTGGTGCGCCATGTACTGTAATTGATCAAGATGGTAAGTTCGATGTCAAATCGCTTGAAGGTTTCTTTGTCGGGTATGCTAGTCCGCTAAGAAGAGTGTATGTTCCTGCGTTAAGAAAAGTTATTGAAGCACAACACGTGGATTGCTTTAGATATACAACTCCTATTCAGAGGAAAGGCGACGCGTGGTTGTTCAACTATCAGGAATTGTGGAAGTCATTCGACTTGCCGGAAGAACCGTCTGAAGAAGAACTAGCAGCGCTTTATTATCTTCAACAGTCGGCGAATCAAGAACAGATCATTAGACCAATTGTGGTTAATCAACCACGTTGGATACTTTATCTTCTGGAGCAGGTCCGAGTAATAGTGGTCTTCAAGTTGAAAATGTTTCTGAAGCAGAAGCAACACCTACTATAACTCCATCAAATGTCTCCACTGAACCAGAAAATGCAACAACAGTGCCAAATATGCCTCAGAATCAGAATTCTGACTCTGATGATGCGCCGACTTTTGATGCTTATGGAGAATCCTCATCGGATGAAGAATCTGAGCAGATATCTAATATGTTGAATCAATCTGCCGGCCCGAGCAATCAGAATGAAGCTTCATCTAGTGCTCCTAATGTTGAATTGATTGTTGATTTGAATATCACAAATCAAGATAGCTCAGTTGATGTTCCTAGAGAAGAAATGCCGCGATCTTATTCGTATCATCCGTCAACGAATATCATTGGCGAATTACAGACTGATAAGAAACCAAATCAGCAAAGCTTTAGGATGTTTCTACACCCGAGTTTCTCCTACTCAAGACTACTGCTACTACTCATGTTTCATTTCTCAAATAGAGCCAAAAACTGTGAATGAAGCTCTGGGGGACGAGAACTGGGTGATAGCAATGCAAGAGGAACTGTTACAGTTCGAGAAATTGGGAGTTTGGAAGCTTGTCGACTTACCACCGAAGCAGAAAGCTAGATACGAAGCGGATCTTCAAGTGTAAAAGGGATGATCGAGGGGTGATTGTCAGAAACAAAGCTCGGTTGGTTGTCAAAGGTTTCCACTAGCAAGAGGGTATTGATTACACAGAAGTTTATGCACCGGTTGCACAATTAGAGTCAATCCGCATTTTCCTTGCATTCGCAGCTTGGAAGGTTTTAAGGTGTACCAGTTAGATGTGAAATCCACATTTCTCTATGGTAAGCTACGCGAACAAGTGTATGTCGGCCAACCACCGGGTTTTGTTGATCCGCTGAACAAGAACAAAGCTTAACTCCTAGAAAAAGCCTTATACGGATTACACCAAGCCCTGAGAGCTTGGTACGAGACGTTATCGCAACATCTCATTGGAAACGGCTTTACTAGAGGCACAGTGGATAGCACATTATTTACCAAGGAAGTCGGAAATCATCTAATCATCGTACAAATCTATGTGGATGATATCATCTTTGGTTCAATGGATGATAGTCTTTGCAAAGAGTTCGAAAAGATCATGAAGAAGAAATTCGAGATGTCTTCAATGGGCGAAATGAAATTCTTCCTCGGATTACAGGTCGATCAGTTACCAGACAACATATTCATTCATCAAACAAAGTATGTTCACGATATTCTGAAGATGTTTTGAATGGATAGCTCGAAGCCGCTTTCGGCTCCGCTGGCGCTGAATCATGGGATTTGCATTGACGAAACTGGAACCAAAGTGGATGATAGACTCTATCGGTCGATGATAGGATCTCTGATGTATCTAACAGCATCTCACCCAGATATCATGTATCCTACCTGCCTTTGCGCGAGATATCAGTCCAGTCCTCGAGTGTCACACATGCAGATAGTCAAGCGAATATTCCGATATTTGAAGGGATGTCCAACACCGGCTTGTGGTATCCAAAGAACGATAATTTGGACATGACGAGATACGCTGATTCAGACTTCGGGGTGGACAAGTTGAATTCTAAATCTACAACGGCCGGTTGCCAGTTCTTTGGAACACGCTTAGTAACCTGGCAATGCAAGAAACAAACCACGGTTTCTCTCTCTACCTGTGAGGCAGAATAGATTTCTGCTTCCAGCTGTTGTTCACAAATCCTTTGGATTAAACAACAGATGAGGGACTATGGATTGCAATTTCTTGATACGCCTTTATATGTAGATAACAAGGCAGCAATAGACATCACTAAAAATCATGTTCATCACTCACGAACTAAACACATATTATCACTTCATTCGTGACTGCTACGAAAAGAAGTTGGTAAGAATTGAAAAAATCCACACCGATGAACAAAAGGCTGATTTTATACCAAAGCTTTTCCTTTAACAAGATTTAAATATCTAATGAGGCTTAACGGTATTAAAAATTTGTTGAAGGTGCGGAGGCTGAGGTTGAATATGGATCGGACGACGAGTTCACGTGATCCACATTGGTTTGTCTATCTTTTAGCTTAGTATTTCTTTGTATCTAAAATACAAAAATATGTTTTTGATTTTAGGGGGAGAAAATTTTGAGAAAATATAAAAACATATGAAAAATCATAAAGTACAAAAACATTGAAAAAAAGACAAAAAGAATTTGTTGTCACAAAAAGGAAATGATAGTACATTAGTGGACTATCATAGTATGCTAAAGAAATGTAAATTTTAAAAGTGATAAACAAGTCTTACTTTGGATGTGTCGATAGGCTTTACACGTTCAGTAAATTGGTTCTGAGATATAAACTAAATTTTACAACTGCTTAAACTTGTGGGTTAACACATCTTGGATATATGGACTTAGTACTGCGAAATTTCGATTGAAGGATTGCCTGATTCTGAGATACGAGGTCTTTATAGATAGTTGATATCTGGGGTGTTATACAAGTTCTTCTGATTTTGCGGAAGCAATAGCCTAGAACTTTTATAATACTTTTGCTATAAACCCCTAAAAAATTGCATGCAAAATTGAAAAGAATCGAAAGATCTAATCATTTGCAGTGCTGAAAGATTCCTTAAATGGAACACACCTAAAGACGAGCCTTCATCTCTTTGTCTGTACGGTAGTACTAACCGAGATCTCAAGGCCTTGCATAACCCAGAGACAGATATCAATTATGCTATATTCACCTGTAAGATGAAATATAGGGAATCTGGATTGGGGAGTATATTCAAGAAGTGGAAAACACAGTTAATTCAAGTTTCATAAATCATATCTAACATATCTTGGAACAACTGAGAAATGTGTCGAAGTTTAAGTGGACAAACATATCGACAATCTAGTTAAACAAGTTTAAAGCTTAAAGTCATCGAAAGGTCAACAATACTGGTGATATCTCTCAATCAACTGATATGATCCTTAGACACGAATCCACAAAAACATGTCTGTAAATATGTTTGTACATAGTTTACTTTGTTTCTGTACATTGTTTATTTGCTTTACAGATTAAATCCAAAAAGATTTTCAGTGTGTTTTAGCATGAAATTTCTAAAAATCAAAAAGATTTTGTTTCTTCATTAGTTTCTACAAGCCAATGATGGAGAACGGTTCTTCGATGTCTGGTAAGGTGTTATAATGGTGAAAATTTTAATGACATCTGTTAAAATCAAAATGATCGAAAGGGTTGAAAAGTTCATTAAATTGAAACTTTAAGATTGAAGAAAACATTAGTTTGTTCACAACGGGTCGAACCGAGGTCATTAATTTGGACTTTGTAGACAAAGGTTAATCAAGGTCATTAACTTGGACTTGATCAACCAAGTGGATTTCATAATTGATGAACATGAGTATGGTCAAGGTCTTAAATGTAAAAGTGTTCAAGGTCATTAATTTGAACTTGAATAACCAAATGATTTGAAAGATGATAAAGTAGAAATTAAAATTTGAAATGTTGATGTTACAAAATTTCAAAGTTTGAATATGAAATGTTTATTTGAATGTCTAAGAACTTTGAAACAGAAAGTAAAGTTTTAAACGGAGCAGGATAAAACGTCAAAGATACCAGAAAGCTCAAAGCAAGGGGGAGTTTGAAGATTAAAGCAGAAAGCAAGGGGGAGCAAGGTGATTAAAGTTTTATCAAGACAAGCTCAAGAAATAGAGAAGGTTTGAATATCAAGAAGTTAAAGTTTATTCAAGGACAAAGATAAAGACTCAGGAGCTTATTTGAAGTCAAATGACTATGGCAAAAATGACTGCGGCAACATCCAAAGGGGAGTCTGTTAGTGCATATATCTGTTGCCTACGCCATTGTATATCGAGTCTGAGTGATTAGAGCTTAATTTGTTAGAAACAAGGCGTATTTATGTGTATTAAGGATCAAGTTCGCCCGGGATTTACATGTGAGAACAAGTTCGGCCGAACTTGTTCTAGACAAGTTCGCCCGAACTTGTTCACCATCCAAGCGAACTTGAGACCCTATAAATAGGTGCCTTGGGTTTTCATTTGTAAGTAGTAGCAACTTTGGCACAGAGACGGCGAAGCTCTGTCGGATCTGGAACTTGTATTGAACATTATTGATCATTAAACAAACATTAAATGAGTAATTCTTGTTATTCGATTAACACGTCATTAGTTTCCGTCTAATCGGACGTTAGATACAAATCTAGGTTCCTATGCTAAAGGAGGACGGTCCTATCACATGAAACCATCTTAAAATGGCAGACAATAGTATTAACATCATATGCATTTCATGCTTATATCATATGACATATACTCCTACATGGTCACCTAGTTATATACTCATACACATACATAATCTGTTCCATCACACTAGTATTTTCATCACTTCATAACTAACACCAACATCATTCGAATTTACTCTTTTCTAGGATTCACATAAGCTCCCCATATACTTCTTAAATCGCAATTAAGATGATCAAACAATCCACATGTGTGCATAACATCATTCAAGCATATGACACAACTCTTAAAATATTCTTCTACCCGATCGTTCATTAACTACATTCACACATGGATTTCATCAAGAACATATTTCTCATGATATTTTACTATTATATAAATCATCTCCACATTCTATACATATTCATTCGTTGTTTACATCCAATCTCATCTAATAATCTCACTTATGCATTTCATCAGACACTTAGTGTGCGTACTGCTATCTAAGCATAATGTACAAGTATCATATGTCCATTCTCCCAATACTTGCTTTCATTCATCAAATATAACCAGATATCATACATACTCTATAAAATACTCAATCCATTTAACAAGAATTCCTCTAATACCTCACACTACATCATGATGTGAACAAGACTTGAACATGGGTGAAACACCCATGTCATCTTCATCAACCAACTAGTGGGTTTTCATCTCAAACATCGATTTACTTGAAACTATATACAAAATAACTTCTGTTTGATGCTTCTAATACATAATCATGCTTAGTTTCATACCAATTCACGGATTTGATCATAACCCATTTCTAAAAAGATCATCAAATAAAAACCTACAACTTACCAAGTGATTTATAGGGCAAGATGATTAAGAATTCAAGTACATGCATGAATTTTAGCTTGAATCCATCTTGAATTTAAGCAAAAAGTGCTTAATTGAAGGTTCCTCTTTCTCCTTCTTGCGGGTGTCGACACACACACCTCAAACACACCCTTACACACTGAACTTTCTAGTTTAATGGATACTTAAACTCAATTTTCCAAGTTTAGTCCCTCTAGTTTGTCACACCATCACAATTGTCACCAAATTCGTTCCTTACTTGTTTTGACTAAATAATTTAACTAGGTTAAATAGCCTAGTCATTTTATTTCATGTTTTATCATATGGAAACATATGGTGAACATAAACATTCGAGTTTTGGGGCGTTACAAGTCTACCCACTTAAAGAAGGTTTCGTCCCGAAACCGTTCTCATTCCTAATTGACCAATTCTATTCTTACTTTTAAATCAATTCATTCTAGATGCTTATTACAACACAAAAACACTTGTGACTCATGAAAGAGGTAGTATTCATGCATAACCATTTGTATATGGCTTGTTCTTGCCTTCTTAATTAAGCATAAGACTTTCACACATTTACCAATCATAGTGGATCAAATAATTTCCATCTCACACATGTATCAGACATGATATTCCATTCTAGCATTAGCCACATGAGTACCTATCATGAGTTTACTTTGGTACTCTATTATTAGCATTCTTTCCGAGTACTTTCATTGGGACATGGTAATTTAAACTGTGTATATACGCATATTACCAACATTCGTTTGGGGTTGTCACTACCTCTAGGTAGTTATTATTTCATTCTTGTTCATCTTAAGTGAACTACAACATTCCATTACTAATGTTCCTTCTAATTACTTTCATATCCACACGAGAGTATGCGTATATGCATACCATAAACATTCCTTTATCTATTGCTACTACAACAAAACTACTCTTTTCATACTTACGTATTTGTACTTGATGCAAGAACTAAGCATCATTCTACCTTTGCTATTATTATTTGTACTATGCATACCTTTAAGTCTTGCCACAATTCATTTCATTCATACCACTTTTATTAGCTTTCCTCATGCAAAGTTTATTCTATTAAGCAAGAATGTCGTGCGAGTGCATCGTACGAGCGTTTAACCAACACCCTAAATTTTTCAATCAAGGATTTTGCGGCTCCCTCCTTATGATATAAATTCCTTCTTAGTCGTTTGACCCATTCATAACAGGTCAATACATGACCGTTCCTTAACATATCATTTTCATTCTTTTGACCCGTTCGCCACGGGTCAATACATGACCATTCCTTAACTTATCATTTTCATTCGTTTGTTCATTGTATTCGGGGTTAATTCACCCATATTCTTCCACAAATCCCTAACTTACATGGTATACTACATTACACATTTCATTTCTTACAAAGTACTCTCACTATTTGTAGATAATTATTTGCTAACTTCCGTATTTTGACTTTTCTAGGTCAAACTGCCACTTATTATTTATTGTTTACATATTTTGGAGTATTGTTGTACTTACCTTCGAATCAAACATGCTCATAAAAACATCATCTCAGTGTTTTAGCATTTCTTGCAAAAACCTTCCTTTCCCATCCTTACTTAAGCCATGCATCTGGGTCATAGTTTGTTATTCGCTCCAACTCTCATGAGTTGATTTCTAATATTCTTTCTTCCGATAAAAATTTATGTTTGCGTGCCAATTACGATCATCCTCTTGCTATACTGTCGCCATTTACTTTATACTTACTCATATGACCCGTTTAACTCCAACATGATCAAACTGTTAACCCATTCTTTATGTAGGTTAATTTCATTCTTTTTATGTTTTAAATCCGTCTCACAGATTCAAACCTTTCTTTCATGCTTTTCATTCTTTTTATGTTTTGAATCCATCTCACATATTTAGACCTTTCTTTCTGTGATAACTGTTATGGGTGAAATTCTGAGACCATATCCTGAATTATATGTTGACTTAATCATAGCTGTTAATGATCAGGATACCAGACCAGGATATTGGTAACATCCTGAGGCAGTATCCTGGTGATTATTAATTATTTGCATGCATGACATAGCTGCAGGATCACAATGTTCACGGAGACTCGTTCACCTGAAGACTCGGTCTAAATGGTTGGAAGAAAGATGCTGAAACCGCAAAACCTGGTCAACAACGTTCACTGGCGAATATTCCAAGGGATCCCACCATTTTAGGAGAGTTTGTTTTTCTTTGTAACTATAAATACCGGATAAACAGATCGATAGGTCACAACACATTCACTCACTACTCTCGAATTATGTCATTTACTTTCACAATTACACACAAACACTCAACACTAGCAATTCTTGTAACACTTAGCAACGATCTGGGAATTATGCTGCACTGTATCCTGATTTTTAAGCAATAAGAAGACAAGGCAGCGGCGATTGTCAGCTCCTGAGGTTTTATGCCGGAGATCTAGATTGATCAAGGGCTTTCTCGTACATCTCGTGTCAACTTTTATATTTTTTCTCATTGTTTGATTGTTGATATAGCTCAATATCCTGAGCTGTATCCTGAAAAGTGTTTTTACAAACTAGCAAACCAATACAAGCTTCATAAACACTGCTAGCACACTACGTCACAAAACTAATTTGATCACTAAATTGCTATGGTAATTTTTGACCAAAACAATTTGGCGCCCACCGTGGGGCAAGTGATGCTATTTCTAATCAAAAGTTTTCTAAAATCACTAATCGATTTTTTATTCTCTAATCTTTCTGCAAGATTATTTTTGATGGCTTCTATGTCAGATTTGAGCTCTTCTTCGGTGCCCGCATCAAGTTATGCTGTAACTAGTTCATTACCACTTCCTCAAGTCCAGACTTCTTAGAGAAGGTGTGAAAGCCAAATAGCTCAGGATGCTACTGATGCTTAAAATGCTTCCAAATCTGGAGTTCCAGCAAGAACTCTGATTTTTGCTTCTAATGATGAAATTTTATCTTTGTTTGGTAGTATACAGGATCAAATGAAGAAACAACAGGAAACTAACCAACTCATGATGAAGGAAATACAGCTCTTGAAGTCCAACTCCAAGAGACCTGCTGAGGATATTGTTACCCCTTTGCAGCCTAGGATGCTGAACTTTAGTTCGGCAGTATATACTGAGCATGCTCAGGTCAATGTCGTACCAAACCATTCCCGGAGCAATGCTTCTGAAATACCCTTATCAGCCAGGATATCGACTGTGAGGGGCCCAGGATACGCTCCAGGATATGGCAAGAATCAACAGACTGGTAACTTATCTCATAATGTTAATACTCTTGCTACTAACAATGTTAGATTTTCGCAGGATACAAGTGTAACCTCAGCACTCTCTCCAGATAGCTTCAGAAGTTGAAATATATGATATCAAGTGTACCTGGGGTAGTGCAGCCCATACCGGAAGTGTCCCAGGATAGTCACAACATATCCCACTTCGTTCGCCATATTTGTGATGCTGAAATCCCAAAGAGATTCCAAACTCCCAACATGAAGCTTTATGATGGGACGACGGATCCTGAAGAGCATATTGCCCAGTATAGGGAGAGGATGGAAGTGAATCCTACTCCACTGGATCTTAAAGAAGCATGTCTCTGCAAGGGTTTCGGCGCTACTCTGACAGGATCAGCCTTGAAGTGGCTCTTAAGCGTTCCACCTCATTCAATTACAAAGTGGCTCTTAAGCGTTCCACCTCATTCAATTACATCATTTGCTCATTTGGTTAATTTGTTTAACAATCAGTTTTCTTGTAGTAGAAGCTTTGAAAAACTAACAAGTGACATCTACAAGATAACACAGGGACCTCAAGAATCCCTTAGGGATTACATGAACAAATTTAATAGGGAATCCCCGGATATCCCAAACCTTGATGTTGCTACGACAGTACAAGCATTCAAGATGGGATTACAGAAGGATTCCCAATTTTATCAGGATCTTGTGATGAATCCTTGCAGGAATTTGGACGAAGCTCGGAATAGAGCCCTAAGATATATCAGGCTTGAAGACGACAAGAAAATGCAAGAGAGGATGAATTCATCCTCAACATATGAATCAACTAACAGGAAGTCAGAATCCTCATACAAGCCATATCATTCTAAGCCATATGGCAGGAATGATAGCAAAAAATGAATGATGTTGAGGACAGGGATCCTGAGGAGTATCCTGAGTTATCCGAATACTGTTTTTCTGTTAATACTCCTGAACTAATATAAGCCATGAAGGGTTTAGGAGATAAAGCAAGGTGGCCTAGGAAGAACCAACAAAAGACTGATTGGAAGGATAAATCCAAGTGGTGTGCCTTCCATGAAGATTTCAGACATGTAACGGAAGATTGTATAGCCCTGAGAAAGGAGATAAGCTATCTGCTAAGCAAAGGCTACTTGAAAGATCTTATTGGCAGGAAGAAGAATAAGTGTCAGGATACTGACAAGGATCCTGAACGAGCAGCATCGCTTCCCCTAGATGCCAAGATAATCAATTTCACATCCGGAGGATCTGATATATGTGGGACCTCTTATTCTGCCGCTAAAAGGCATGCCAATGAGGCAAAGGCAGAAAGAGGAGATAAGACAACGAGGATGACGATGCTTACGGATGACAAAGTAATAACATTCGATAGTGACGACCGGGATAATATCCAGGATCCTCATCATGATGGTCTAGTAATTACCTTGTATATCGCTAACCATTTTGTACGTAGGATATTCGTGGACAACGAGAGCTCGGTCCACATTATCCAGTTACAGAGCCTGAAAAGGATGAACAACCCAGAAAGGGAGATTACCTCAAAATCCACCATGCTTGTAGGGTTCAGTGGAGAAGCAAAGAATAATGTTGGAGAAATAAAGTTGCCTGTATATATTGAAGGAGAAAATTCAATGCAACGTTTTTGTGTCATGGATTCATTATCCTTCTATAATATTATATTAGGCAGGCCATGGATTCATGATATGAAGGTCGTACCTTCCACCTATCATCAATGTATCAAATCCCTACTCCCTGGGGCGTAGTCAAGGTGGAAAGCGATCAACTGGAGGCGAAGGAATGTTATTCCTCTTCGATGAAGGCCTCAACAAGATCTGAAGCAGGATAGCAATTAAGGATGCAAGCCTAGGATGTCGTGGAAGCCTCTGAGCAGGATGTTAAGAAAGTTATCCTGGATCAGGATAATCCAGATATCTCAGTGCTTGTAGGAACCAATATCCCTCAGGATATTGATAGTCAACTTACTAACCTTTTGAAATGCAGGATGTCTACGTTTGCATGGAAACACGAAGACATGACAGGTATATCAAAAGTTATTATAAATCACAAACTTGGAATTGGTAAATATTTCAGGCCCGTTCAACAAAAAAGAAGGAAATTTGCTCCTTAAAAAATACAATTATACAAGAGGAAGTTGAAAGATTTCTGAAGTCCAAGATGATTAGGGAAGTCAAGTTTCCTAGGTGGCGAGCAAACGTGGTGGTGGTCCAAAAGAAGAATGGGTAGTGGAGAGTTTGTGTAGATTACACAGACCTCAACAAAGCTTGTCCAAAAGATCCATTTCCACCGCCCCATATAGATTCCATGGTGGATGCAACTGCTGGACATGAAATGCTGACTTTCATTGATGCATCCTCAGGATTTCAACAAATCCAAATGGAACCTTCCAACCAGGAGGATACAACATTCATGACACCCACAGGTATATACTGTTATACTGCCATGCACTTTGGTTTAAAAAATGAAGGTGCAATGTACCAGAGGCTGGTTAATATGATGTTTAAAGACAAACTGGGGACACTATGGAGGTATATATTGATGATATGGTGGTGAAATCCAAGAAAGCGGAGGATCATCTCCAAGATTTAGAGTGTGCCTTCAATATCTTGGACCAATATAATATGAAACTGAATCCTGCTAAGTGCCATTTTGGAGTGGGGACATGAAGGTTTTTAGGATACCTGGTGACCAAGAGGGGGATAGAAGCAAGTCCGGAACAAATTAAAGCTATCCTGAATCTTAAATCACCATCCAATATGAAGGATGTGCAGAGGTTAACAGGAAGAGTAGCGGCAATAAACAGGTTCATATCAAGATCCTCAGAAAATGCAAGGAATTCTATGATATCCTAAAGAAAAACAAAAAGTTTGAATGGGGTGAAAGACATGAAGCTGCCCTACAAGAGTTGAAGCAATACCTTTCAAGTGCACCCCTGCTGATGAAGCCTGAGGATGGTGAACCTTTATCCCTATATCTTGCAGTATCAGGGAATGCAGTAAGTGCTGTTTTGGTAAAGGATCATGAAGGTCAGCAATATCCTGTTTATTATGTTAGTAAAAGTTTGTTAGATGCTGAAACTAGATACTCACACTTAGAAAAATTGTATTAGCTCTAGTTATGGCGTCAACTAAGCTTAGACATTACTTTGAAACACATAGGATACATGTTAAAACCAATTATCCTGTTAAAAATGTGCTTAGGAAACCCGAAATGTCTGGGAGAATGGCTAAGTGGTCCATAAAACTAAGTGCATATAATTTAGTATATGAACCTAGAAATGCTATAAAGTCTCAGGCCTTAGCAGACTTTGTGGCTGATTTTAGTAGTGATATTCAAAATGAGGCTGACCTAGAAGTACAACAATTAGGTGAGAACTCAGGATCTTGGATACTGTATACTGATGGTGCATCTAACATAAGAGGTGTAGGGTTAGGTATACTACTAAAATCGCACAGGGGGACATATTACCCCAGGCTATTAGATGTGAATTTTCTGCTACTAATAATGAAGCTTAGTATGAAGCTCTGATAACAGGATTAGAATTAGCTAAGAAATTAAATGTTAAAATTTTACAAGTGTATGTTGATTCCCTGTTGATTACTAACCATTTCAATGGACCTTATGCAGTTAAGGGTGAAAAGTTAGTTGAATACCTTGTAATTGTTAAAAAATTAGCAGGATATTTTGAAACTTTTACACTTGAGCAGGTACCGAGAGAAGAAAATGCTGAAGCAGATGCTCTAGCAAATCTAGGATCTACTGTCAGGATACCGAAAGGAACTCAGATACCAATATTACATATCCTGTAACCTGCGACAGAACTTTTAAAGTCTCAGGATAAGGAGGTAACAAGTGTTCAGGATCCTGTAAAAGCGTATCCTGATAAGGATGCTGAATCCTGGATGACGCCAATCGTCAAGTATCTTGAAAAAGGAGATGTCCCGAAGGATGAAAACCCCAAGGCTTTCAGAATGAAGGATATACACGAAGGAGATTGTGGCAACCATAATGAGGGCAGATCTTTATTCTCTAAGGTATTGAGAACATGATACTACTGGCCAACCATGAGGAAGGATGATGCGGAGTATGTTCGAAAATGTGATGCATGTCAGAGACATAGCAATATACTACATCAGCCTGCAGAGACTGGGGACATATATGCTGGGGACATTGCGAAGGATTCAAAGGTTGAAGTTGGAAATTATTGCATAAGTGTTTCTAGTATGACTTTCCATTTTACAATACTTGAAAGTCCTATCTAAATAACCTAAGTTTTCTACAAAGTAATGTTCAACCAGACTTTTGTCTAATATCTTCAAAAATAATAGAAGTATTAACTATTTTATCAGTATCCTTACAAGGATATGTGATCAGAATAATTCAAACATATCTCTCAAAAAACAAAACATAACAACAACAGATAAGGCTAAAAGATTAGTCTATTATTAGCAACCTAAAATGTCACACTCTTGGTTCCGTCGTAAACCAAGACCCATCTACCAAGAGTATGATAAGTTCTAAAGCATATGAACATTGATGACCAAAGGCTTCGTCCTGGAACCCAGGATCCCTCCACCTTAGGTCATCACAAAATACTAATGTTTAAAGTGCAGGAAATTTAAATTGTTCAAGTGCAGGAAAAGTAAAATTGTTTAGGGGATTACAGACCATTCAAATTAAAAAAGTGGGCTCCGACCTAAGCAATAATATCCATCATTGCCCACTTCGATGCTCTCACACAGCAGCATCTTCACCAACCTTCACCGCCTCCTTAGCCTCAGCATCACCACCAGCATCTGCTCTAGTATCCTTGATAGCCTCAACCGCCTTTGGAAGCTCCTCAGCCGCCGGTTTTGCAATGCGCTCTACCGGTTTGCAACCAAGGTCCTTCAGTTTTGCCTCTCAAGCTTCAGTATCCCAGGTAGGGCATTCAAAGCCTGCGGCTCTGGCTTCATAAGCCATCTTTAACCTGGCTTGAAGGAGGGAGACGACAACGGAACCCTTGAGGCTTTCCCGGTAGGCAATCAGGTCTTGTTCATGTTGAAGCTGAGCGACGTCCAATTTAGCCTGAGCCTCTTGAGCTACCTTCTCCTCAGCAAGCTTGGTGTCCTGGGCCGTAGCCTTGAGTTTGTCTTCGTAATGCTGTGACATGGCCTCGGTGATCTTCCTCTGATCCTCATTGGTGATCTCTGCCTTCTTTAATTTGACCTCCAAAGCCTTGACAGAATCACAAGCCATAACCTGGAGATTTGTCAGGCGTTCAAGACCCTACAGTGTAAGGTATGGATGTCAGCATAATTAACCGGGATATCAATTCAACATATATTCGCAGGATATAGGATGACGATAATTACCTGGTTAAGAAGGGAAGTCACGAGGCTGCTGGATTCTGCAAATCCAAGGTTCTCATAGGAAGGAGAGACCTCGGCTGAAGTAGCGGGGGAGTCGGTATCCTTTCTCTTTCGAGAACTGGAGGCCCGAGGTCTAGAGGAAGGCTTAGGCATAGCAGAGGGTTTGCAGCTGGAGGAATGCTTTGATACGACGGAGGTTTTAGAGCTAAGCTCTATCTTCACTGGTGCAGCTCCAGAGTAGCTATCCAACTCTTCGAGATTGAAGACTTCTGGAATCTTGGCTGGCGCTGCTAACAGGGAGTAATTTCAAACTTAATTATTCACTATTTCTTCTAACTAAACTGATACATGAACTCTAAACAAAAAGTGAGGACTTACCAGACATGTTGGTACTTGAATGTTGGCTGGATCCTGTTGGGTTTCGAATGAAGCTTCTTTCAGTCTCTGGCAGTTGGTAGATGGCTTTAATCTTGGTCTCTGAATCAACAAGGGGAGGTGATAGCATCCTGAAATCCACTGAACAATAAAAAACGAAGATATCAGAGCATGATATAAAGTAGGATGTTGAACAAGATATATCTGAGGATATCCTAAAACCCTAACTCCTACCCTTGGGGAGCCACTTCACCGGATAATCCGCCCCACCAAGGATTGAACTCCTTTTTACAAAGAAAAACTTGGATTTCCATTCCTCTTCGTTCCTGGTGGCTCAGAGAACCCGAGGATCACTAGAAGTGGAGTAGAACAAAAATCTACATGACCCATGGGATCTCAATCGGTATGCTAATGGAAGATCATTGACACATAGCTCAGGAATGTGGGTATTCTTGATTCGATCAAGAACGATCAACACACGCCAAAGCATTGTGGCTTGACAAAAACAGAGGCCGGTGGTTGTAAAGAAGTCGGTGATGAAGTCGGGAAATGGAAACCTAAGACCTAAGGTAAAAGGAAATGCGTTGAAGCAAAGCCATTCCATGGACACCATATCTGATCGGAGTTTTCGATCGTACGGACGGAACACCGCAGTGTCCGAAAAAATACCGAGGATTGGAGGTTCGCTATAGGCATTGTTGAACGAACAGACTTCCTTCTCCGGGTATTGGAGAAGGTTTTGTGGTATGAAGACAGGGGCTGAGTCACCGGAGCTGGATCGAGTTTGTCTTGCCATACTTCACCGGAAAACAGGAAGAGAAAGAAGAAGAGGATGAGAGAGAACTTTTCCTTTTTTACTTCCTTGATCAAGGTTAAATGGGGATAAGGACGAGAAGATATAGGGAGACAATGAGTAGAAATAGCATGGACGGTTACATCATATCATGTCAGGGGTCTTATCTCTTAAATTGCCTCGGTAAACGTAAAAATATATCTGTTAGGATCAGGATCCCAACAGCTACATTTTTGGGGACAATTGTTATGGGTGAAATTCTGAGCCCATATCCTGAATTATATCTTGACTTAATCATAGCTGTTAACAATCAGGATACCAGACCAGGATATTGGTAACATCCTGATGCAGTATCCTGGTGATTATTAATTATTTGCATGCAGGACATAGCTGCAGGATCACAACGTTCACGGAGACTCGTTCATTTGAAGAGTCGGTCTAAATGGTTGGAAGAAAGACGTTGAAGCTGCAATACCTGGTCAACAACGTTCACTGGCGAATATTCCAAGGGATCCCACCATTTTAGGAGAGTTTGTTTTTCTTTGTAACTATAAATACCGGATAAACAGATCGATAGGTCACAACACATTCACTCATTACTCTCGAATTCTGCCATTTACTTTAACAATTACACACAAACACTCAACACAAGCAAATCTTGTAACACTTAGCAACGATCTGGGAATTATCCTGCACTGTATCCTGATTTTTAAGCAATAAGAAGAACAAGGCAGCGGTGATTGTCAGCTCCCGAGGTTTTATGCCTGAGATCTAGATTGATCAAGGGCTTTCCTCGTACATCTCGTGTCAACCTTTATATTTTTGCTCATTGTTTGATTGTTGATATAGCTCAATATCCTGAGCTGTATCCTGAAAAGTGTTTTTACAAACTAGCAAACCAATACAAGCTTCATAAACACTACTAGCACACTACCTCACAAAACTAATTTGATCACTAAATTGCTTCGGTAATTTTTTACCAAAACAATAACCATGACAAAACCAGGTACCCCTGAATTGGTCCTAAACTTTAAGTCATGCTTGCAACAATAATTGCACGTAAACTTGTAAACTTACATGACTTGTGTGCTATGCTAAACAATATCGATAATGTCTCGGAGGAATCCGAGAGCACGCCATGGTTAACATGACACTATTAAGGACCAATGATGTGAGGTTGATGTCCTTAGCCTTTGACAACGTGTTAAAAGGGGACTTGACGTTTAACAGCGCAGTAAAACATTCGACTGTGATTATTAGGCCAACGATAGGGCCCTTTATGATTCAAACTTCACGAAACATTTTGATTACGTGCCATAGAGTATGACATAAGATTAGAAGGAAAACGGAGATCGGGCATGCAAAACGAAGCAGCTTCCCGGTTAGGGAAACACCTTCGTTTTGGACATAACATAAGACAACCAAACATGCAAGGAACGGTCAATCAAGCTTAAAAACACTTAAACCAACATAATACGAGGCTTTTATGATTAAAATGTAACTGGGTTCGGATTTCGAGACGGTTATGCTCAGTTTTTAAAACCGAGTCTTTTGATAGTAAGAACGCGAAAAACGGAGCCCGTTTTGCAAATAGGAGACGTGCGCGGGACCCGAAAACGAACCTAAACGCAACCTGGAAGATAAACATCATCTAATAGTGCGCGTTACGAAGCACGAGGTGGCCCCTATGGACCCCTCCCCAAACCGCCACCCCCCAATTATTTAATATATATTTTTTTTCTTTTTTCTTTTCATTTCACTCAAAATTCAAATAAAATTATGCCTTCTTCAACCTTTCTCAGCTGATTACAACCTAAAACACCATCAAATCCAAGGTTTTAACTTTGTTTTTCATAGTTTTACTCATGATTTTTTGGTTAAACTTGATTTAGAACCGAAAAACCCTTTTTAATCCTTGATTTTTGAAGGTTTAAACAAGTTCTTGGCTGATTAAGAACACCTAGGGAATTCCCTGGTGTTATATGGCAGGCATGGTCACAAATCTTTGGGTTTTGATACCCTAATCAACGCCAATTCGACAAAAATCACATAGTTATTCGATTAACCGAAAAACAATGAAATAAGGCTTGATTGATCTAAGTTCTAGCATATTTGGATTGTACTTGATGTGTAGGTACTGAATATAGCACCCATACACCTCTGGACTTACAAGGAACGCTTGGAAACAAAGTCTACAATAGGTATATCATCCGAAAACCGAATATAGGATAGGCAAAAACTTGTTTTGACTATAGCTTGGTCTGTGATACTTGGATTGAGCTGAAATTTAGTATAGTGATGTAGGGTATTGACAGGAGTGTCCACGTAAAATTTTAGAAATTTTGGAACTTTTTACGAGTTTTGGTGAAGTTTTGACTGTTTAAAAAAAACAATTCCAGAAAAAATACCAAACTGAGTCAATAAAAAACCAAACTTTACCTGAACACTACTAAACATATAAGAAGAGTTCTGGGAAATTTTGGAGTCTATTGGTTGAGTTTTGATTTGGATTAAAAATTCATGTTTTCGGTAGCCAGAAACGCACCGAAACGAAATCGGAAAAATCTCAAATTTTTATGAGAAGTTCCTGGACATGTAAGGGATGTTCTAGATTTTTTGGGACTTTTTGGGCCATGGATGATAATTAATGGGAATTATTCGGTTAAATACTGTTTTACAAAGAACTTATTGAAATAGTTAAATGACTAAATAAATTCCAAATTTATTTTTCCCATAATCTAAAGATTTTTACCGACTTGCATAATAATTTGCATATTTTTATTCAAATTATAGATTAAACGGGAATTTATTGAATTAAAAACGGCTCATTTTAAAATAATTTCGGCAGTTTCCCGTATAACGAACCTGCCAGAACCGGGAACTGACCAAGCCCGACTAGTACTATAATTGGAACACCAGGAGTATTCTGGATGATTCCAAGGCGGATTGGACACTAGGGTGTGTCCTAGGCCAGTTCGGGAGAATCCCCGACGACGGGATTGGAAACTCAATTTTAGGCAACCTAGACTCCCCAAACACCCAAACTCCCTTAATGAAAAGTTAATCATTCTTAAATCACAACATATTGGCACTATTGGTATTCCCATACCATTATCCGAACATGTTAAACAACCGACTTTGGCTGGCATGCGAAACGGTGCCCGGAAGCCAAACTGAAAACTAATACTACCCTGACCTCCATCACCATGCCAGTGTCCTATAGACTTAATCCGGGGTGAAAACTCCTGACCGAATCCAAGTTATAACCATTACCAACTTAGATACTGATTTAACTCCATACTTGCATGCTTGCGGTTAAAGTTGATCCAGTTGCTTGATCACCCTTTTGTAGAGACTACTACTCGCACGGTGAGTTTTCACTTCCCCACTTTTAAAGTGTTTTACTGTTTTCTGGGGACTTGCATGTTGAAAACTGGGTTGATTACACCAAGTTGGGAGTGAGTTTCACCCCGCCACTTTTAAACTGTGTTATACTATTTTTGGAGTGACTTGCATGTACAAACTATGTTAATTGCACCAACTTATGATGATGTGAATTATCTAACACACGAACTACCTCCCCACTACAAGTGATTAGCATAAGCCGTGGATAGTTGATAGTACTACTTGTCTGACCAACCCAGTGCCACGTCTAACAGCGTGTCGGCAACTAGGCACAGCACGCATCCTAACCTGGTTATGTTGTTAGGCATAACTACACTGGGGCGTTGAACTGCACGTGACGCAGTTGGTGGGCCGGGAGTGTCTGCGTGACACGGTCCGGTGACCGGCATTCCTAGTGGGCCGGGAGTGTCTGCGTGATAGTAACTTCTCTCCTTGTAGGTTTGACGTGTTGGTTCTGGCATTCCTAGTATGGGTTTTTTTATAGTATAGACAGATATGATGTATCTTTTGCCCATCCTACCAATGACTGGGTTATACCCATGTCGAGGTGGTGATGCAGTCATAGTGTTTTGTTGTTTTCGTAGTCCGTGCTTTCTGTAGTATAGCATATGTACGTCACTGTGGTGACATGTTTTGACAGCATTTTTAAGAACCGACCCTTATGGTGACGAATATTATTATTATATATAATGACGCTTATGGTTATACGTGTTGTGAAGTTATGTGTGTGATGAAATGGTGTGATATACGACAAGTGACTATGTGACATTGATCCATACATATCTATTTTTTATAATAGAATGGCCCCGAAATGTGCACCACAAATGACTGAGGCAGAAATTGCACAAATGATAGCGCAACAGCTCCATGTTGTTATTCCCATGATTGTGGCGCAGGTTAGCGCCGGTATTAATGCTAACCCGCAACCGAATCTGCAACCCGGACCAGTAGGTCAGAACGATAACCAAATTGATGGTAAGACGGTTTGCACATATAAGCATTTCATGGAGTGCAAACCGATAGAATTCAATGGAACTGAAGGACCAAATGGTTTTGTGAAATGGATCGAGAAGTTGGAATCGGTACTTAATATAAGTAATTGTCCCGGTGATTGCGCAGTTAAGTATACAACTTGTACATTTACCGACCATGCCTTAAACTGGTGGAACACTATTGTTCAATCTCGCGGACAGGACGCAATTAATGCTATAACTTGAGATAATCTTAAGATACTGATGAGGGAAAGGTTTTGCCCAGCCCATGAAATTCAGAGGCTTGAACATGAGTTCTGAAAACATGCAGATGCAAGGTGCTGATCACGCAGGTTACACCAACCGTTTCAATGAACTGGCACGCATATTGCCAGACTTGGTCCGACCGGAGCCCAAGAGGATCGAAAGGTATATTTGGGGACTGGCCCCAGAAGTGAGGAGTATTATCAACTCGGTGGAACACCTGACCATGCATGGTGTGGTAGCCAGGTCAGGCACTGTTATGTTTGACATGGTGAGACGTAAGATTTTGACAATGCCTGGAGAGCAGGCCGGGAATAAGCGAGAAACCCCGGAGAGTAGTCGAGCAGGGGCATCAATACCAAAGAGGGGGAATGCTACTAGCTAGGGTTACGCCATGACTATCCCAACGGGTAACTCTGATGGCTATAAAGGAACCGCCCCAAAGTGCAACAAGTGTAATCTCCACCACGTTGGTGCGTGCCGAGCAGTGAAATGCTTCAGGTGTCATAGAAATGGGCATTTTGCCCAAGACTGTAGGGTGCCCATGGAACCCACCCCAAACCAACCCGTTTTCAACCTCCTAGGCCTCAACCTCTTCAGCAGCGACCTCAACAACCAGCACCTTAGGTTACCTACCCCCGTACGTGCTTCGGATGTGGCAGTACGGAGCATTTTCAGAATCGTTGCCCGAAGTTAGCTCAGTAGATGGCAGGAAGGAATACCCAGAACCACGCATCTACCACGAATACAGCTCGAGTCCGTGCCTTTGTCATGGGGCCTGGTGACGCACGCCAGGATCTTAATGTGGTTTCAGGTACGTTCCTCGTTTCCGATCAATTTGCTTCAGTGTTATTTGATACAGGAGCTGATAGAAGTTATGTTTCGATAACGTTTTTTCTACTATTGAATATGCATGCTACTGACTTAAAACGACCCTATACCGTTGAACTTGCTAATGGGAAACCGATCATTAGTCACCAACTCATTTGTAACTGCCCTATAACCCTTAATGGTTACCAATTTTCTATCGACCTATTACCCGTAGAATTGGGTAGTTTTGACATCATCGTAGGAATGGACTGGCTGTCCAACCATTGTGTGGAAGTGTTGTGTGATCAGAAGGTTGTGAAGATTCCTTTATCCCCGACGAATGCAATCATGGTACAAGGAGAGAAGTTAGGTACCATGTTGAACCTCATATCTCACCTCAAGGCATTAAAGTATATACGACGGGGATGTGACGTGTTTTTAGCCACCGTCACGACGGAGGAACCAGCCGAGAAGCGTATTGAAGACATCCCGGTAGTATGTGAATACCTGGATGTATTCCCGGAGGAATTGCCCGGATTGCCGCCTAATCGGCAAGTCGAGTTTTGCATCGACCTAATACCAGGAACGACACCCATTGCCAAAGCCCATATCGTCTTGCAGCGTCCGAGATGCAAGAACTATCGACGCAGTTGCAGGAGTTACTTGATCGTGGTTTCATCAATCCTAGCTATTCTCCTTGGGGAGCCCCAGTCTTGTTTGCGAAGAAATATGACGGTAGCTTCCGAATGTGCATTGACTACTGAGAGTTGAATAAGGTCACTATTAAGTATTGTTACCCTCTTCCAAGGATCGATGATCTTTTTGATCAGCTACAAAGAGCCGATATTTTTCTAAGATAAATCTTCGGTCAGGTTACCATCATGTGAAGGTCAAAGAGGACGATATTCCCAAGACAACGTTTCGAACTCGTTATGGCCACTACGAATGCCTGGTTATGCCATTTGGGTTAACCAACAGACCTGCTATGTTCATGGACCTCATGAACCGGGTATGTAAACCATACCTTGACAAATTTGTCATCGTCTTCATCGACGATATCTTAATTTACTCCAAGAGCAAGGACGAGCACGGGCATCACTTACGTGCTATCCTGGAGATATTACGGACATAACAATTGTACGCTAAATTGTCTAAGTGCGACTTTTTGTTGCAAGCCGTGCAATTTTTAGGACATGTGGTGGATCAATACGGAATCCACGTGGACCCAAGCAAGATCGAAGCAATCAAGAATTAGCCGGCGCCGAAATCTCCAAAGGAGATACGCCAATTCTTGGGACTAGCAGGGTACTATCATCGCTTCATCGAGAATTTCTCTAGTATTGCCCAATCGCTAACAGCCTTAACACAAAAGGACAGGAAGTACGAATGGGGTGAAGATCAGGAAACCACGTTTCAGCTGTTAAAGAAAAAGTTATGCGAGGCCCCAATCCTGACATTGCCCGAAGGCAACGATGACTTCGTCGTATATTGTGACGCATCACGATGAGGGCTTGGATGTGTCCTTATGCAAAGAAATAAAGTTATTGCATATGCCTCCAAACAACTGAAGGTACACAAAAAGAACCACACGACGCATGACTTGGAACTAGGCGTCGTTATATTCGCACTAAAAATTTGGAGACATTACTTATATAGTACCAAGTGTACTATATATACAAATCAGAAAAGCCTCCAACATATCTTCGACCAAACAGACCTAAACATGAGGCAGCGCAGATGGGTGGAGTTGTTAAATATTACGAATGTGAGATAAAGTACCCCAAGGAAAGCTAATGTTGTACCAGATGCGCTAAGTAGGAAAGATCAAATAAAACCCCTCCGAGTGAGAGCCTTGGGAATGATAGTGTCGACGAGCCTTATAGAGTTGATCCGAAACGCGCAAATGCAGGCCTTGGAGGAAAGCCAGTTACCCGGCGAAGGATTGCACGGGAATGAGAAAAGTTTTGTGAAGAAAATGGACGAGGTGTTGTATTTCAAGAATCGAGTATGGATTCCTACAAGTTCAGAGCTGAGACAATTGATCATGGACGAGGCTCATAAATTGAAATATTCGATTCACCATGGTACAAACAAGATGTACCACGACCTGGCCGAATATGTAAGCCAATGCTTGACTTGTGCTCGAGTCAAGGCCGAGTATCAGAAACCTTCGGGAATGTTACAACAACCCGAAATACCTCAGTGGAAATGGGAACAAATCACAATGGATTTCGTGACCCATCTTCCAAGAATGCCTCGTGCTCATGACGCAGTTTGGGTAAACGTAGATAGGTTGACCAAATCCGCACATTTTATTCCGATCCATACCACTTATAAGACCGATCAGTTGGCCGAGATCTACACTAATGAGATAGTAGCTAGACATGGTGTCCCGATAGCTATTATTTCCGATCGAGACAGCCATTTTACCTCACGGTGTTGGCAGAAGCTACAAGAAGCTTCGGGACGCGAATCGATCTAAGTACTGCTTACCATCCCCAAACCGACGGTCAATCGGAACGCACAATCCAGACACTAGAGGACTTGCTTCGTGCTTGTGTCCTGGACTTCGGAGGAAGCTGGGACAAGCATCTCCCACTAGTGGAGTTTTCATATAACAATAGTTACCACAGTAGTATCCAGGCAGCCCCGTATGAGGCACTTTATGGTCGAAAGTGCCGCCCACCACTTTGTTGGGCCGAAGTGGGTGACACCCAACTGACAGGATCCGAGTTAGTCCAAGAAACGACCGACAAGGTCCATCAGATTCAGAATCGTCTTAGAGCCACTCAGAGTCGGCAGAAGAGTTGGGCTAACATACGTAGGAAACCGTTAGCATTCAAGGTTGGTGAACGAGTATTGTTAAAAGTATTGCCATGGAAAGGCGTTATCAGATTTGGAAAGTCCGAAAAGTTAGCCCCACGATACATTGGACCATACGAGATCCTAGCCAAAGTAGGTCCCGTAGCTTATAGATTGAAGTTACCACCCAAGCTTAGCTCCATTCATAATGTCTTCCACATTTCAAACCTCAAGAAGTGCCTTTCGGGCGAGGCCACCCAGATGCCATTGGAAGATATACACGTTGAAGATAAGCTCCACTTCGTGGAGAAACCGGGAGAAATAGTTGATGGAAGGGTTAAACAATTAAGGCACAACAAGATTTCGCTGGTTAAAGTCCGATGGAACTCTAAACAAGGGCCTGAATATACCTGGGAACGGAAGGACGAATTTCGTAGAAAATACCCACATCTCTTCCCTAACTAGACAGAAAGAATTTCGGGGATGAAATTTCTAAACCAGGGGAGACCGTGATAACCATGACGAAACAAGGTACCCCTTAATTAGTCCTAAACTTTAAGTCATGCTTGCAACAATAATTGCACGTAAACTTGTAAACTTGCATGACTTGTGTGCTATGCTAAACAATATCGATAATGTCTCGGAGGAATCCGAGAGCATGTCATGGTTAACATGACACTATTAAGGACCAATGATGTGGTTGATGTCCTTAGCCTTTGACAACGTATTAAACGGGGACTTAACGTTTAACAGCGTAGTAAACATTCGACTGTGATTATTAAGCCAAGGATAGGGCCCTTTATGATTCTAAGTTCACGAAACATCTTGATTACGTGCCATAGACTATGACATAAGATTAGAAGCAAAACGGAGCTCGGCACGCAAAACGAAGCAGCTTCCCGGTTAGGGAAACGCCTTCGTTTTGGACATAATATAAGGCAACCAAACATGCAAGGAACGGTCAATCAAGCTTAAAAACACTTAAACCAATGTAATACGAGGCTTTTATGATTAAAACGTAACTGGGTTCGGATTTCGAGACGGTTATGCTCAGTTTTTAAAACCGAGTGTTTTGACAATAAGAACGTGAAAAACGGAGCCCGTTTCGCAAATCAAAGACGCGCGCGGGACCCGAAAACGCACCTAAATGCAACATGAAAGATAAACATCTTCTTTTACCGCGCGTTACGAAGCACAAGGTGGCCCCTATGGACCCCACCCCAAACAGCCACCCCCCCATTATTTAATATATTTTTTTCTTTTTTCTTTTAGTTTCACTCAAAATTCTAACAAAATTCTGCCTTCTTCAACCTTTCTCAGCTGAATACAACCTTAAACATCATCAAATCCAAGGTATTAACCTTGTTTTTCATAGTTTTACTCATGATTTCTTGGTTAAACTTGATTTAGAACCAAAAAACCCTTTTTAATCCATGATTTTTGAAGGTTTAAACAAGTTCTTGGCTGATCAAGAGCACCTTGGGAATTCCCTGGTGTTATATGGAAGCCATGGTCACAAATCTTTGGGTTTTCATACCCTAATCAACGCCTATTTGACAAAAATCGCATAACTATTCGATTAACCGAAAAACAACGAAATAAGGCTTGATTGATCTAATTTCTAGCATATTTGGATTGCACTTGATGTGTAGGTACTGAATATAGCACCCACACACTTTTGGACTCACAAGGAATGCTTGGAAACAAAGCCTACGCTAGGTATATCATCCGAAAACCGAATCTAGGTACTGAATTTTCTACGATTTTTGGTGAATTTTTTACTGTTTTATCAAAACAATTCCAGAAAAAATATCAAACAGAGTCAATAAATCACCAAACTTTACCTGAACACTAAGAAACATTTAAGGAAAGTTCTGGGAAATTTCGGAGTCTATTGGTTGAGGTTTGATTTGGATTAAAAATCCGTGTTTTCGGGGGTTTTTGGTAGCCAGAAACGCACCGAAACCAAATCGGAAAAATCTCAAATTTTTATGAGAGGTTCCTGGACATGTAAGGGATGTTCTAGATGTTTTTGGGAATTTTTGGACCATGGATGATAATTAATGGGAATTATTCGGTTAAATACTGTTTTACAAAGAATTTATTTAAAAAGTTAAAATGGCTAAATAGATTCCCAAATTATTTTTCCCATAATATACAGATTTTTACCGACCGTATAACGAACCTGCCAGAACTGGGAACTGACCAAACCCGACTAGTACTATAATTCGAACACCGGGAGTATTCCGGGTGATTCCAAGGCGGATTGGACACTAGGGGTGTGTCCTAGGCCAGTTCGGGAGAATCCCCAATGGCGGGAATGAAAACTCAATTTTGGGCAACCTATACTCCCCAAACACCCGAACTTCCTTAATGAAAAGTTAATCATTCTTAAATAACAACGTATTGGCACTATTGGTATTCCCATACCATTATCCGAACATGTTAAACAACCGACTTTGGCTAGCACACGAAACGGTGCCTGGAAGCCAAACTGAAAAACTATAGACTTAATCAGGGGTGAAAACTCCTGACCGAATCCATGTTTAACCATTACCAACTTAGATACTGATTTAAGTCCATACTTGCATGCTTGCTGTTAAAGTTGATCCAGTTGCTTGATCACCCTTTTGTTGAGACTATTACTCGCACGGTGAGTTTTCACTTCCCCACTTTTAAATTATTTAACTGTTTTCTGGGGACTTGCATGTTAAAATCTGTGTTGATTACACCAAGTTGGGAGTGAGTTTCACCCCACCACTTTCAAACTGTGTTATACTGTTTTTTGGAGTGACTTACATGTACAAACTATGTTAATTGCACCAACTTGTGATGATGTGAATTATCTAACACACGAACTACCTCCCCACTACAAGTGATTAGCGTAAGCCGTGGACAGTGGATAGTACTATTGGTCTGACCAACCCAGTGCCACGTCTGACAGTGTGTCGGCAACTAGGTACTGCACGCGTCCTAACCTGGTTATGTTGTTAGGCATAACTACACTGGGGCGTTGAACTGCACGTGACGCAGTTGGTGGGCCGGGAGTGTCTGCGTGACACGGTCCGGTGGCCGGGAGTGTCTGGGATGATACGACCCGAGGCAAAATATTCAAGGTTTCACTTGTGTTCTCGTGTAATTCCATCTGTGACCATGACCAGTGCAATTAAACTTTTTAACACATATTGTTCCACAACAACTAAACCAGTGGAACTCACCAGCAGCGTTAGCTGACCCTTTTTAAAACTAACATGCATTTCAAGTAAAGCTAAGCAGGAATAAGAAATGTGTGTGTGGATGGCTTGGGTAGTAAACTGTAGTAGAATAAGAGTTGTAGTGACTTATAGTACTGTACTTGAACTTGTGGTTTGTAATATGATATTTTATGTATGTTGTGACCGAGATTCCCTCTTTACATGATATCACGTTTTTCCAAATTATGGGGAATTACCATGTGTCTGCCGCACCCTGCAATTGTCTTCTGCTACAAGTCGGGGTGTGACACTTTCATACTTTTCATTCTTTTTATGTTTTGAATCCGTCTCATGGATTCAAACATTTATTCATGCTTTTCATTCTTTTTTTTTTGTTTTGAATCTGTTCTTTCTTACGGACTCATACCTTTCTTTCCTATATTTTTTTATCCAACATATAATGCTACCAAATTACTTAGGAGTCTTACCGTTCCTTTCTCACACACGACCACTTACTTTCCAATTCTACCGGACATACCTGTGATGATTATCATGGTCTCACGACCGTCATATGCTTCTTGCGCACTGGCCAGGCACGCAATCCACATACTAGTTTTGTGCCTTCATTTAACCATCACCTTATGCCCGAAGAAGTGGGTTTGAGTTCGTGCAACATCTATAAAACCTTTCCAAGACAATACCATTGTTTTCCGTTTAACATTTATCCTTCCTAAAGAGAATTTCTCGATACCAGCACCCATATATTTAATATTGTGTACCTGGGTCTAGTAGTCCAATCACATGCTCTAGATCGCATCCTTAGATCGCCCTTCTTATTCATCCAAGCTTGCTATACATACACCACACAGTTAGTCTTTTCTTATAACCGTACATACACATGCTTCCATTCGGTTTTACCTTCGGGTCTTGATCGAGTCTCGGATTGTATGGGTTCCAAGTAGTCATCTATATGTACTTGGTTTCGCTCAAACCAGGGCTCGGATACCAACTTGTAAGACCCTAACACGTTTTAACCATAAAGACGCAGCGGAAATACGAGCCTTAAAATTTCTTTCTTTATAAACGTCTTGACATACTTAAAAGTCCATTTTAAAATAACTCTTTTACAATAAATACATTCTTCGTTCTCATTATGAAATAAAACATAACTTATGTTTACTAAATTTTCTAATCACACATTCCCGTACGATCTATCTTTTGACTCAATCTTTGACAACTTACACCTCGTGATGCTAATCTGTGATTCTGTACAACCTGCATTCACCACATACATTCACATCGTTAGTACTTGGTGACATTATATAGAATCAAAGATTCATAATTATGTGAGGACGTCGCATTCTATCCTCATATACATTCCATTCGGTCATCTTTCTGAATCCAAACATTTTATCTCGGTGTTTAACCTTCAATAAGTCAACGATAATGTACCTGCATTTCATTTCATTCTAAAAGGCAACCCAGTTAGCATTGTTAATACTCCTGTATATTTACACCATACATACATATATATACACACACACACACATACATACATGCAAGTCTCGCTCATCGAATACATATGGTTCAATAACACACATACATATATCTAATCCAACTCTTTCGAGTATGATAAATCCTACTTCATACACCTACCCCTCTATCCAAACTCTTACATACAACTTACATTCTCACATATTTATACTAACAATTCGTAGTAACAAACTACTATACATATAAGTCTCGCACACACCAACCTACATGAATACTCATTTCTATATGATTACTAATGGGTTCCATCTACTAACATACAATTAATCTATTCAGACATTCCTACATATTTATCTCATTCCCAGACATACTTGCATACACACCCCATTCTTAATTGTACCTCATAAACACTCTTTAATGAGTTTGAGGTACACTCTTTAGTTAATTATCATATAACTAAAGAATTCAAACCTTTCATCAAACATGATACTAATAATCCATTTAGTATGGTCAAGTTCTTTAATATTTCTGAGGCGTAACCCAGACGAGTTACCTGGTCATCTCGGTTATGAGTCAATTTTTGAGACATAACCCAGACGAGTCATCTAGTCATCTGGGTTATCAGTCAATTTCTGAGGCATATCCCAGACGAGTTATCTGGTCATCTGGGTTATCAGTCAATTTCTGAGGCATAACCTAGACGAGTTATCTGGTCATCTAGGTTATCAGTCAATTTCAGAGGCATAACCTAGACGAGTTATCTGGTCATCTGGGTTATCCGTAATGACTCAACTGAGACATAACCTAGATGAATTGTCACAACCCAATCGTTCATCTTACACTATTGATACGCCAGCCATAGGCTACAGAAGTCATTAACAAAGAATTCCAAACCTTTATGTACAAATCGAACTTCCATGTACTTTCATTTAACATAATACAAATTTATAAACTTAACTTAAACATTGTAAACTACTTTTATTTGTAAATATAAGAACTTACTTCCGTTCTACCATTACTTACCCATCCTTTCATAATTCTCATCTTTTTTTTTTGCAATCAAAACTCATTCATAATAATAAATTTGGTCCGAAAATCACTTATCCTATGCGTCCATATTCGTATCCATTTCCTTGTCTCCTCTTGACCCGTTAGCCTTTCGTGCTTGATTCCATCTCGAGATGACTCCTATTCGTTCATGTCACCACATTCATATCATGGTTAGCATATATAATCGTTCATACAAACATTCATATTCTTTCCATTCATAAATACTTGTCTTGCATTAGGCAATTATCGCATACATAAGACATATACTAATAATTACTTTGTTCTACATTGACACAACTCAATTATCATCATGCATAACGCATAAACGATCTTGCACATAACACAATACTCTCTACTCTAACAATCATGTCCAAAGGCCAATCCATGATTTCATACATTGTTGACTTTCAAAAGTCAACTATCCTACTTATAAACTTTCAAATTATGAACATGAAACCATCTTAAAATGGTTGACAATAGTATTAACATCATACGCATTTCATGCTTATATCATATGACATATACTCCTACATGGTGACCTAGTTATATACTCATACACATACATAATCCATTTCATCACACTAGTATTTTCATCACTTCATAACTAACACCAACATCATTCGAATTTACTCTTTTCTAGGATTCACATACGCTCCCCATATACTTCTTAAATCGCAATTAAGACGATCAAACAATCCACATGTGTGCATAACATCATTCAAGTATATGACACAACTCTTAAAATATACTTCTACCCAATCGTTCATTAACTACATTCACACATGGATTTCATCAAGAACATATTTCTCATGATATTTTACTATTAAATACATCATGTCCACATTCTATACATATTCATTCGTTGTTTACATCCAGTCTCATCTAATAATTTCACTTATGCATTTCATCAAACATTTGGTGTGCGTAATGCTATTTAAGCATAATGTACAAGTATCATATATCCATTCTCCCAATACTTGCTTTCATTCATCAAATATAACCAGATATCATACATACTCTATAAAATACTCAATCCATTTAACAAGAATTCATCTAATACCTCACACTACATCATGATGTGAACAAGACTTGAACATGGGTGAAACACCCATGTCATCTTCATCAACCAACTAGTGGGTTTTCATCTCAAACATCGATTTACTTGAAACTATATACAAAATAACTTCCATTTGATGCTTCTAATACATAATCATGCTTAGTTTCATACCAATTCACGGATTTGATCATAACCCATTTCTAAAAAGATCATCAAATAAAAATCTACAACTTACCAAGTGATATATAGGGCTAGATGATTAAGAATTCAAGTACATGCATGAATTTTAGCTTGAATCTATCTTCAATTTAGGTAAAAAGGGCTTAATTGAAGGTTCCTCTTTCTCCTTCTGTGGGTGTCGACACGCACATCTCAAACACACACTTACACACTGAACTTTCTAGTTTAATGGATACTTAAACTCAATTTTCCAAGTTTCGTCCCTCTAGTTTGTCACACCATCACAATTGTCACCAAATTCATGCCTTGTTTTGACTAAATAATTTAGCTAGGTTAGATAGCCTAGTCCTTTTATTTCATGTTTTATCATATGGAAACATATGGTGAATATAAACATTTGAGTTTTGGGGCATTACAGTATGAAAATGTCCATCATCTTCTAGACGTATTATGATGGATGAATAATAATTCAAATGCTTATTCTACATATTGAGCCATAAATTTGCAATGCCATTTTTAATTTAAAATTTTAGCCTATTTTTATATACCATCTTTAATGACATCATCAATATAAACAATAATAATTGTAAACATCATATTGTTCTTTTAATGAGAACAAATGGGCCAACTAACCATATGTATTTCTCTATTTTTAAGCTCAGCAGCAAGTCGATTATACCAAATTGGACTCCACTATTTTACTCCATATATATATTTTCTTCACTTTATAAAGATACATTGACAAGGTTTTGAAATCAATGCTTTAGGCATTTATAATCATTCACATACTTCATTCCACTTTGACTAATTATATGGGGTGCTTACACTCCTTAGGAGCTCTATGACATAAACTTACTCATTGATTTTTATATCATATGCAAAGATGTCGTGAACACTTGCTTATTTATTAAATCCATATTGTACCATACTTGTACTTTGTACTTGAGGTACTATAATCACCGGGTACAAATTTTCTATGTATGTTTATTAATGTTAAAGAATTGCATCCTTAAGATGTTTCAATATTACATTTTAAGCACTCAATTGCTTTAGGAAAATCACCAAGAGTTGTAATTATATCTAGCATATATAATATCCTGCACATCTGAATCATTGTGTTCTCGAGAACTTACTTTACATGACTTCGATAATTTAAATCCTTCGAGGACTTTTATGTAGACTTTCAGTATCAAGTGATACATAAATCATAAGACATATATCAATTATCTCTTTATATTAGCAGACAAATAAAATATTGGAACGTCATTGCATCCACCACTAGAGAATGTCCATCTTTATAATCAATCATGGATCTTTGAGAAAATCCTTATGCTACCAGTTTTGCCTCACCTCACTTAATTTGATTTTCACATTAATCGAATAATAGACCCGTTTGTATCCAACTTATTTTACAACATATTTTCACATATGTTTCATATGCTAATAATTGATGACTTTTGCTATGTGCTTTGCCTATGTTGTTCACCAACTTCTTTGAAGTTGACCCATGTTTTTCACATATGTTTCATATGCTAATAATTGATGACTTTGAGAATACTTCACATAGGAAATCTTGGAAATTATGCCTTAGTCTTAATTTCAAACTAAATAAGTGTTATGCTTATGTTGGAACTACAAAAGAACATATGATATTCAAAAGCCAAAACCTGACCTCTTGATCAAGAAATATATAGTGGATCAAACATTCTCCTCCCAAAGATAGTGAATCTTGAATATTAATCAGAGCATCTGTTTGAAGACATCCAAAGATCTGTTTGAAGCCTTGGAACCATTGTTGAAGAAGAAGAAATTGTTGTTCAAGGACAAAGCTCTGTTTAAGCAAAGCACTGATCATGATGACCAAACATCTGTTGTGGCCAAACAAATGTTTGATACAACCCAACAACAATTTGAAGAACAAAGGTTTCTTAATGTAACAATACTTAGCTTAAAATAGACTTTTCATGTAATAGAAAAGATGTTAGATCTCCATAGATGTTTGCTAACATCTGTTGAATCTTTTCTGTTAGGAATGTTAGATGTCACTATCAGGGTGACGTAAGCTGATTGCAAGCCCATGACAAATGTATGCCTATTTTTTGTTGCTTCAACAAAAGAAACAGAATTACGGAATAGAAGGTTGGGGCATGTTAATTTACAAACAATTAACACTCTGACAAAACAAAGTCTACCAATCGAACAATTGAAATGTTATGAACACTGTGTTTCTGCTTAAAAGGAAAGCAACACACAGTGTCATACGAACCCATTAATGAGTCCAAATAAACCACTATTTACAAATGCTTCACATGAATTTGTTTGGCCTTGTAAAAATCATGAGATTAAAGAAAAAGAGATAGTTTCTTGTTATAGTTGATGTTTTTTCATGATTTACATAGACTTATTTCTTACATTCTGTTAGGATCTGAGTTTGAATTGTTGTAAAAGTTTTGTAAATCAAGGTAATGAATGATGATAAATCAGATGTAAATGCAGCAGAATGATAAACATTGATTCACAAAAATTGAGAGATTGTTTTCATTATCATGCTTTTGTAATTATAATCACATATGCATGTAATTCACAATTACCCCCTCAGCCTAAGATCACTGATTTGTTCGTACAAAATGTAAGAAGAAAAATATTGATTAAGTGATGAGAGTGATCAAATAGAACAGTACAGGAACTATTCTATTTATAGTACAATCCTAATCTCTGAGTATCTTATGATGATGTCACTATGAAAGTGACATCTAACAAATATATCAAACTCTAAACATCTGCTAAGATAAACACTGCTAGAATAAAATGCTATATAAAGTCTATTTGTAACAACTGTTGAAGGTATCCTCTGATGGGATTCAGCAGAGCTTTGCCTTGACAGTGCTTGTATTCTTTATTAACAGTTCTTTCCAGTAGAGCTTTATTACAGCAGACCTTTGACTTTAGCAGTGCTTTCCAGCAGATGATTTACATATTATAAAGGATCAGAGGTTTGCAGTATATTTTGGCTTTCTATCATCTGTTCTTTTGTAAGGTTCAATTCCAATAATCTCCCCTAGAACAGATAAGTGCCAAAACTCAACTTTATTCCTGATCTTTATGTCTCTCATCAATAATTCCCTTATTTGACCTTTGAATTGAAGTTGAAAGTTCAGGGCAATCATGTCATCTACCTCCCTTTCAAGCTCAAGGTTCATAAGATCTTGGAGGTCACCTGCATGCAGACCATATACATCCTCCATTTTTATCCTACAACTTTTCCATTTGACCTGAGCAAAGTCAATTCATGGGTGTCTGTGCATAACTTCCATTTTAGAATTTTTGAGTCAGATGGATTCTTGGGAGAAGTGTTATTTGTGATCAGTTTGGTGAGATGGGTTTGCTAACAAGTTTTGAGAGTGTTTCAATAAGCTTATCACTTGCAGCATTAGTGTGGTATAGGATTTGATTTTTGATCCCCTCCTTTCTTTGTTCTTCATACCTCAATTGATCTTCATCTTCCATCTGCTTTTACCTTTTTACTTGGTTTAAGGCTATTGTGGGTAAGACAGTGGTTGAGAATGATCTTTTAGAGGCACGGGTCTGTTGAGGAGCAGTGGTTGTTGGTGGATATTCTGGCTTTCTTGGGATAGATGGATCCTTCAATCTAAGTTTTTCCAAGTTCTTGTAAGTATCAACAACCTTAGACTCTAACCCTCTTTCTATTTACCTTGTAGTACCATATTGTGCAGCAACTAACTCTTCCTTCATTCTCTTGATCTTTAGGACTTGATCTTGATCAACAAATTTTTCCCTTTTCCAATTTGGTGGAGTCACCTTTTGTGAAGGATTTTTAAGCATAATTTGAATCCTTTCAATTTCTTCCTTGAGATCGGTTGCAGACCAATTTTTGAATTGAGCTCTTGTTGCCTTATATGGTTTATGCTTCATTATGTGTTCAAGATAGTCAGGTCTCATGTCAGGGTCAACAATGGTTGGTTTTCCTGACATGGTCTTACACCAGTCTCTAGCAAAATCTTCTATGTGTCTAACTTCCCCAAGTTGTAACTGCATAGATCCCTGTAAAGCCCTGTCACCTTTCCCTTTGCATTCTTCCTTTGCCACATTTTCTGCCTGTCTAGCTTTTAGCTTTAGATATTCATCAAGATTACTAGGCTTTCGATACCCAAAAAGAGATGGAAAATTTCTTTGTTTTGGATCCTCAATTTTGTAAAATGACTCTATTTCCCCTCTTACTGCATGCATTACAAGAGGATATATAGTACCCAGTGGAAGAAATGAAGATGGTTGATGAATGGGTGGAAGTCAGGTATCTGAGTATGTTGGTGATGAGGATGGTTTGGAAATGGATTGTGATGACAAAGGAATTGGTGATGGAATCCCTTCATCATCATCTTCAACAACAAATTTTTCCTTTTGCGCTAAAATTTGATTTTGGTGAGGGTGGATGTTTAGGAAATCTAGGTGGTCTGGTTAATGGTTGGGTTACTGTTGGAAAAGTGATTAAGGCATAGGATTGGGTAACATCTGTTGGAACATCTGTGTTCCAACATCTACTGTCACAACATCGTACTAACATTTGTTGGGTTGGTTTGTGGTGTTGGTTTCTTTGGTGGAGATTTGGGTTTGGTTTGAGCAGAGGATACATTAAGAGTTGGATCAACAGTGGTTTTAGAAAAGGTGGAAATTGGTTGCCAGGATTTTTAGCAGACTTTCTTTTTCTTTAAGTACCAATATCTTCCTTTTCCATCTGTTAATCCTTTTCTTGTTCAACCAACTTTGAGGCTTCGGCTTCTAAAGTATCTTGTCTCTTCTTCTTGTCTTCAGAAATATTTTCTGCCTCTTTATTTAGGGTCTCATCAATCTTTTTTCCAAAATTGGCATCTGATTCTGCAACCATGGTTTGTTTTGGCTGTTGTTGCTCTTTTGGCTTTGGCTTTGCATGAGAATTCGCCTACAGCTTTCCTAGAGTATCTTTCTTCCCTTTTTGGCATCATCATCAACTTCTCTAACAATGATTGTAGTCGGAGCAGAGCCAGTTGTTTTCAGGAGATAGTCTTTGATGGCTTTCATGACTGGTTGTGCATCCTTGTATCTAGCCTCTACGATATTTCGAATAAGCTTCATATTTGTTTCATGCTGAATGTCTGCCAATTTTCTCTGAGCTAGGATAATTGGTTGTACCATATTCCATAGTTCATCAACAGTTTGTGGGATAGCAAATAGAGTTTTCAGCACTTGTTTGTAGCCGGAGCAGAGCCAGTTGTTTTCAGCACTTGTTTCATCATAGATTTGATTTGATCAATTGATGATTCCATGTTTGTCATTCTCTCCGTTAATTCTTGGTATTTTAATTTATCACCTAAATTAATAGGATTCTAAATTTCTACCAGAGGCAGTTATATTTGAATCATCTACATGAGTAAACTCAATGTTTTCAGACTCAAATGCTCCTTTTTCTTGGTACCGGGGACATCTAACTGGAGCAGAGGTTACAGTTGTAACCTCAACAGTTGTTGCCTTCAAGTAAGACTTACTTATGTAACCACTGTCCAGCTGTACCACTGTTGTGGCAACAGTTGTAGTAGTTGCTTCACTTGAAATATCACCAAGGGTTACTTGTAACCCAAGAAATGTAGCCTCCTCAGTTGCTTGGGGGATAGCAAATAGAGTTTTCTTAGACTCAGTCAAATGTGGAAGTTGACTCTCCTTAATGGGTGAATGAGAGGGACTAATAGTTGTCTGGTTTTCTCTATTGCATCAAGCAAAGGTAGAATGTAGGTGGTATTGGAGAAGTGGGTTGGGAGTAGAAAGAGATACTACCCTGGGAGAGGGGCTGTGGAAGATTGATTTAAGTGAATCAAGAACTTCATATTGTGGTGTCCCTATGGTTACAACTTGTTCCTTTTGTGAGGAATCAATGCACATACTTAGGTGGAGATCTTTGTTCTAACTATTGTGAGGAAGTAGCAGGAGTGGTTGTAAGTGGCTTTGGTGATGTCACAGGTACAAACTCTGGGATCTCGTCTTCCAGAGTTACCTTTTTGGGTTGTTTTGTTTTGGTGGGCTTCTTGGATTTGGAAGATTTCTTTTTGGATGTTTCTGGTGTAGGTTGCATGGCACCGGTAGTAGTGTCATGCCCACCAGGAGCAGTGGGCTCAGTGACAGAGGTTTGAGTAGTTGATGTATTAGTATCCAAAGTTGGCTCAACCCTCTCTGCTTATGTTTTCAAAACCTTTGGCTTTTCATTTGAAATTCTAGTAAATGTTTCATGTTTAAGGCTGCCAATTTCACAAATGACACCTTGTTGAAAATCTTTATCAGAAAGCCATTTTTGAAAATAATAGCTTAACAACCTAGGGTGGATCCGAAAAAATTTTCCCTTTGATATTTTATTATAGTTAGCAACCAAGTCAGAAAACAATACCTGGGAAAAATTAAAGTTTGATTTAGTTATTTGAATGTATCTCATTAAAAGCAGTTGTCTTGGCTGACAAACACATTAGCAAGGTGTGGAAAAAGAATTTCATATCAGCAGGAAAATCAGGTTTAAAGATAGCTATACCTGTCAGTTGACCTTCATACCCACGTTCAATGAATTCAGCATCGAGATCCGCCTTTGGTAAATAAGCTGGATCATTTAGGTCATTGAGACCAAATGTGGTGGCAATTGAGGTTGGGGAAATTTCGACAAGAGATTCACCAATATTTGACGTGATAGCAAAAGCCTTTTTTGTTCTGAATTTCAACTTTCGCATTTGCCCAGAATTTTCGAAATGTGTCCACATAGATTGGTGCTTTTGCCAGCAAAATATCTTTGTACTTAGATGTTTTAGAACATCGATCATGGCGTGATATGTTGTATTATTGTCGGTTTCTCAAGGATGGGAAGGTAATTATGAGGAGTTTTGATGATGAGATTCATGGTTGAAAAGTGAATAGTGAGGTATCGTGAAGAAGATGAGAGTATTGGAAACCGCTTTGAGAATTTTGAAGTTGAGATGGCAAGTAAAAACGTTGTTTGGATAAAACAGGGTTTATAAAGTGAAAAGTGAATGCTGATGTGGCATCGGTTTTCAGTAGATCTGATGGCTATCATCTATCCACGTGGCAACCTCTGTTGGATAATGGAAGACAGTTGTTTGGGAACCGTTGTTGAGGATCAATAGAGGTTTGGAACAGTAAATGAGATCGGTGGTGATTTTGCACTATCAGAGGATAGAGATCAGTGGTTAGGAAACACAGTGGTTAGCCTAACAGTGGTAAATGGAAAACAGATGATACCTTTATCAGTGGATAGAGAGAACCAAACAGATATTTTCTAGAAAACAGTGGTTATGGACAGACTTTTAGGATTTTGAAAATTTTCAATTTAAGCAATTTTTTAGGATGGATTTTTGATTTTCTAAAAACATTGATTTTAATGCTCTTTATGCATGGAATCACAAAAACAAAATTCCTTTTATTCCACGTTGAGCATACCAATCCTACAGATCAGACTTTCAAAGGTAGAAGTATTTAATGCTTTAGTTAGAACATATGCCAGTTGATCTTTAGTTGGAACATGATGCAGAGAGATTAAACCTTTTTCATAGCAATCCCTCACAAAGTGATGTCTGATGTCAATGTGCTTTGTGGTAGAATGAGTTACTGTATTTTTAATGATGTTTTCAGTTGCTTGACTATCCTACATGAGAGGAGTGTTTAAATCGGTTACACCAAAATCCAACAATTGATTTTGAAGCCATAGGAGTTGAGCAGTGCCACCTGCAGCATAAATATACTCGGCCTCTACTATGGATGTTGATAATGCAGCTTGCTTTTTGCTTTGCCAAGACACTAAGCAATTGCCTAGGAATTGACATCCTGAAGTTGACTTCCTTGTGGTATGGCATCCAGCAAAAGCACTATCTGAGTAACCTGAAAGCTTAATATTTCCATTAGCAGGATACCAGATACCAAGTGTAGGAGCACCTTTTATGTATCTGAATATCCTTTTCACAGCAATAAGATTTGACTTTCTAGGTGCTGACTGGGATCTGGCACAAATACATGTTGCAAACATAATGCCTAGCCTAGAAGCAGTTTGGTACAATAAAGACCCAATCATGCTTCCATAAAGAGTTTGATCAACCAGGTCATCTTTGTCATCAATAGTGACAAGCTTGGAAGTTGACATGGGTGTGCTACATGATTTACAATCATTCATATCAAATTTTGTAAGTAGTTCTTTGACATACTTACTTTGATGAATGAATGTACCATTTTGCGTCTGCTTAACTTGGATACCAAGAAAGCATTGAAGCTCACCCATTGCACTTATTTCAAACTCTGCTGTCATGAGTTGTCTAAAATCTTCACACATGGCATGGCATGTGGATCCAAAAATGATGTCATCCACATAAATTTGGACAAGCATCAAATCCTTTCCTCTCCATTTTAAAAACAAGGTTTTATCAATTTTACCTCTTGTAAATCCTATGGATAAGAGAAAGTTGGAAAATGTTTCATACTAGGTTCTAGGTGCTTGTTTCAAACTATACAAAGCTTTATTAAGCTTGTAGACATGATCTGGATAAAATGCATCTTCAAAACCAGGAGGTTGACAAACATATATCTCTTCTTTGATCTTTCCATACAAGAATGCACATTTGAGATCCATTTGGTATACCTTGATGTTGTGGTTGACAGCAAAGGCTAAGGACAATCTGATGGATTCTAACCTTGCTATTGGAGCAAATGTTTCATCATAGTCAATGCCTTCTTCTTGCCTGTAGCCTTAAACCACAAGCCTAACTTTATTCTTGACAACAATACCCCTTTAATCAGTTTTGTTTTTGAAGACCCATTTTGTGCTTATTGGACTTACATCCTCAGGCAATGATACAAGTTCACATACGTGTTGTCTTTTAAATTTAAGGAGCTCTTCTTGCATAGCTTCTACCCAAATGTTGTCTTTTAGTGCCTCTTGGTATTTGACAGATTATGTGAGAGATAGGAAAGCAGCAAAAAGACAAATGTTTTGGGATTGACTTCTAGTGAGCACCCTTTCATTGTTGTTGCCAATGATTTGATTAGATAAATGACTTTTAAGGTAGATCAGATCTTCCTTATATGTAACAATGGCATTTTGAGGTGCAGGCTGTAGATGGGAATCATCTGAGCTAACATCTGTTGGTAATTTTGAAGAGCTAACATCTGTTTGAAATAGAAGTGGAGGTATAGGTGGGAGAGGTATGGAAACATGTTGACCTTTATCTATAGAGGTTGGACTTTTGTCAATAGAGGTTAAATTTGATGAGCTGGCAGAGGATTGAGGATCAACAATAGTTGATGCATTAGTGGTAGAGTTTTCACAGTTGTTAGTAACATCTGTTGCTCTTGTGGTGGAAATGACTCTGTATTGTGGGATCACAATGCCAAATCCATTGTCTTGATGAGAAGATTGTGATCTACCTACAGGGTTAGTCTTGATAGACACATCTTCAAATGTAAATTTATCTAAGTTAAACAATTCAACAGAATTTGTTGGGATTTTTAATGAAGAAAATTCATTGAACTTTACATTCAATGTTTCTTCCACACATCTATTCCTTAAATTAAAGACTCTGCAGGCTTTAGCAGTGGTTGAGTATCCCAGAAAATCACCACAATCTACTTTAGCTGCAAATTTAGAAATTGAATCTTTTAGATTGAGAAAAGCACGGGCAGCCAAAGATTTTGAAATATGAGATCAGTGGTTTGATCTTGTACAAAATTTCATAGGCAGTCTTTTGATGTCCGGGGTTAATCAAAACTCTATTCTGCACATAGCAAGGAGTGTTTATAGCCTCTGCCCAAAAGGACAAGGGTAAACCTGAATCTGCAAGCATAGTTCTAGCAGCTTCAATTAAAGTTCTATTTTTCCTTTAACCACCCCATTTTGTTCTGGTGTCCTTGGGATGCTATATTTCCTAAAAATCCCTTTTGACACACAAAATTCATCCAAATCCTTATTTTTAAATTATGTGCCATTATCACTCCTAAAGACTTTTACTGGCAAGTCAAATTGTTTTTCAACTTGTATAAAAAATTTTGCAAAATGCCTGCATTCTCATCTTTGGAGTGCATGAAAAAAGTCCATGTAAACCTTGAAAAATCATCAACAATGACAAGACAGTATCTTTTTTGTTTAAGACTCATGATTTTTACAGGGCCAAACAAGTCCATGTGCAGCATTTGCAAACACTGGCTTGTTTTGGACTCTTCAATTGATTTGTATAAACTTTTATGTTGTTTGCCTTTTAAGCAGGAAACATAATGTTCATCACAAGTGAATTGTTTTGAGGGTAAACCTCTGACAATATTTTGTTTGGAGAGTGTGGTGATAGTCTTAAGATTTATACGACCAAGTCTTCTATGCCAAAATTTTGTCTCTTTATTAGAAGCAACTGAGAATGGACATGCATTGGACATTGGTGTATCTTTCAACATATCAACCACATACACATTGCCACTCCTATGAGCAACAAGTTGTGCTTTGCAATCAGCTATGATTTGATCAATCTTTTTAACCACTTCTGGCCCAAAAATCTGACAAGTTTTCTTAGTGAAGAATGACCCATAGCCTTTGTCACTCATTTGTGAAACAAAAAGAAGATTAAATTTCAGATTGTCAATAAGATTGACATGTTCAAATTTGAGTTTCCCAGCTTGAACAGTCCCTGACCCTAACACCTTCCCTTTTGAATTGTTACCGAAAGATATAGCACCCCTTCCATGTGCCATAAAGTCTTTGAGAAAGGATCTACATCCTGTCATGTGACTGGAACCTCCACTATCCACATACCATAAACTATCAAGGCAAGTAGAAGCTCCCTGCACATCAGTAATCAATTAGTTTAGGTAAGTTTCCAAAGCCAAAATAGCTTTGGATGGGGTCACAGACAATCCTGCCTCAAATACACAAAAAAACAGAAAATGTTTTGAATAGATTTATGTAACCACTGTTGTCAACCAATTCCTATTAAATAGTCATATCCATGAGGATGCCTATTAACCCTTAGTTTTGATGGTCTTTTGTATTTTGATGGTCTTTTGTAGACCACATAGACAAGAGGTATGCTCGTAGTCCTCTGGGATATTGATTTGCTGGTGAAGAATCTGTTACCAGAACCTCTCTTGGAACAGAGGTTACATTAAATTTCTTGGTAACAGATGTTTGAACATGCTCAAAGGTTTGTTTAGATTTTTCTTTTGAAGTACTCATCCTTGGACTCTCCAGTGTTTTGGATTTGTTCTCATTTCTTTTGACTTCAAAGTTTTTGAGATAAACACACTCTTGAGTTTTATGATTTATTTTGGCACAAATTGTATAGTTTGGAGAATCAATTATCACACTTGTTTTGTTAGTTTCATAAGCTTTTAGAAGAAAACAATTTTGAGTAACAGGATTCTTCTTTTCACATAAATCACAAAACAGGTTTTTGATATTTTCTTTCTTTTCCCTTTTTTAGATTTTTTATCAGCAAATGGTATAACCTCTACTAGAATTTCTTTCAAGGGTATGATCTTGACTTTAGGTGCTTTGACACCATCACTGGTTGTAAAATCCATTGGCTTGAAATTTTCAAGAATGTCACACTCATTAGACCATGTGGGTTTAAGTTGATATTTTTCAATTTCCTCAAAGTTTGAGGATCCTTCATGTCTTTCTAAAATGATTTTATTACCCTTTTGATTAGTGAATTTCATTTCTTGACCAACCAAATTTGTTGGAATCACTTCAACCAAACCAGAATCATTTACAGTAACATTTTCAGAAACTTGGTCATTTTTTTTCTAAACCCAATGCCAAATTTAATATTACTTTTGATTTGGTTTTCAAGCATCACTTCATAACCTTTGCAAGATTCTACCCACTTTTCACAAGTGATTTGGGTAAATTCCAATTCCTTTTTGCAATTCTGATATTTTTCAATCATATTTTGGAATTGTTCTTTGTTATGCTAGCTTCATGTTTTAGACTGCTGATTTCATATTCTTTTTCAAACAATTTTGATTTTAACTCTTTTGAAAGTTTTTCAAATGGCAATTCATCATCTAAAATCTTGTTCCTAATATTTTCATTCACCTCTTTTATGTTAGCAAAAGCAATGATGCATTTATCTGAACATAGATCTTTAAGGAATTGAGGTGATACCGTAGTAGCAACCATCATTGCACAGTCAAATTCACCTTAACACTAGCATCCCATGGGTCAGACAGAGGTTTCACTTCTTCAACAACATTCTCTTTTGTAACATTTGTTTAATCATGAACATCAAACTCATCAGACTTAGACACCACTTCCTCAGATTCAACACCTTCAACTATTGTTTCTAGTGCCACAAAGAAAAAATCATTTTGTTTCTTTTCAGTGTTGGCAACTAGAGAAAAGTTTTCATCACTTAGATCCTCAAGCAAGCTACTCCAATCAACAAAACCCGGAGTAAAGAAGTTCTGTTGATTATCTGCTACTGGAGAAGTGGTTTGAGTAACTTGTGGTCCAGGTTGCATTTGAACCTGAGGAGCTGGTGCTTGAACATATTGGATCTAAGGAACAGTGGTTTGAACATATTGCACATGTACAATGGTAACAAGGTGTGCAAAGTGAGCAGTGTTTTACACATGAGGAGCAGGGGTATATTAGGAATAATGGACAGTGCTTTGAGTGTTTTGAGGTTTAGGCTAGGATGTGTGATAATTGGTCCAGTTGATTGAGATCTACATTCTCTAGCAAAGTGTCCTAGCCTGTTACACTTATAACATTTGATCTTTGACTTATCCAACCTAACTTTTAGCCCCCCCATGCAACCCTGGGAACTTTCTACTAGTTTTCTTGTAATACTTGCTAGCCCTAACACTCAATAAAGCAAGCTAGTGCAAAATATCCATTTCTTCTAGATCTGATGGGTCAAAATGTTGAAGGTCATTCAAATCAAATGATAAATTATCAGAATTTTGGCTTTCCCCATTAGTAACAAATACATAATTAGGTGTGTAAGAATCGGAGTTGAAACTACCACCAGTGGTTATGTCAAATATATGATCATAACTATGATCCCTACAGCTGCCAGTGACTTTTTCTTGGCCAAAAAGTGTTGTACTACCGAATGCATAGTTATCAGCCACTTTGCAAGATTCTTGTAGCTTCTTTTTCTTGTTCAGCTCTCTCTCATAGGTGAGGAGCCTACCATGAAGCTGTGTTAGACTCATTTCTTTAAACCCAACTGAATTTCTGGTTACAAAAGTTATAATGTCCCACTTGTCTGGTAATGATCTAAGAAAATGACTATTTAAAGTCGAATTTTCAAACTCAACATAAACTAGTCTAAGCTCACTAATGAGATAGCTAAATCTTTCAAACTGTTGGGTTAATGACTCTCCTTTGACATGACAAAACGTTTTGCAGTGTTGGTTCAAAACTTCTTTGTTGTTTTCTATCACTTCCACAGTCACACCGAATTGCTCTTTCAAAGCATCCCTTAACTCCTTTACACTATTGCAATGCAACAGGCCAGCATGGATATCGTTTGGCAATGTAGAGGCCACGATGCCAAATGCCTTTGCATCTAGCTCGATTTTTTGGAAATCTTGCTCAAAGTAATTTTCAGGATTCTTTGGTACCTTGACTTTAGGGTCCTCAGTACTCGGTATCATCGGAACATGAGGTCCAAAGATGACCGACTTCCAGCAACAGGTATTTTGCTGAGCAAGGACATGACCCATCCGTCTTTGCCATATATTATACTTTGATCTGACAAGGATCGGTGGTTTAAACATGTTGCCTGTGTCGGGAGGATCTTGTGTATTTTGTGACATTCTGATTGTTTACAAACAGATTTTGTTTAAAAACTTTGAAATGTAAATAAACTCTATTTTCAATACAAATGATATAGTAGTGAGAGCTGATCTGTTCAAATAAAATTGATTGTTAAATCAAATCCGATTGACTGTTGAGTCCAAAACAAACCAGTGTTTATAAATGTTTCACATGGATTTGTTTGGCCTTGTAAAAATCATGAGCTTAAAGAAAAAGAGATATTGTCTTGTTATAGTTGATGATTGTGAGTTCCAAATCAACTACGGATCATAGTGGTTTGATTTTTTTCATACAAACACCTATAGATTAGGTGTTTGAATGTATAAAGTTAAGAAAAATCAAAGAAGAAGATGAAGATTCTTGTTTTGGATGAAGATACAAGTGTTGTATATTGAATCCCAACTGATAATAAGGATTTAAGCACCCGGATATACGGATTAAGCACAAGAACAATCGCAAGAATCACAACACAAGAAATCACCAAAATCACTAGTCCAAGAACCTTGAAGCTAGGGTTCCATTAAGCTTCAAATATATAGTGTCTGGCCAACTAGCGTAATTAGTAATTACGCCAGCCACTTAATTACGCCGCCAGGTACAAAAGTTTCCTAGATTACACTTCTAGCCCCTGAACTATCTAAAATATTATAAACTAACATAAAACATCCAAAACCTAGATAATCAAGTATCAACGATCTCAAAAGTTCTAACAATATCCCCACTAGATCGTTGCGTACTTGAATGTTCTTCACTTGTTTGCTTCTGGTTCTGGATCAGTCGCAGCTTGTTCAGAGGAATATTCTAGCGGTGCTTTGGTTGGTGGTGGTTGATTAGTAACTGCTTCACTTGATTTAGGTTGGGCCTCCATAGTGACTTCATATGTGGATGAAGTCGGAGGTGGTGGAATGACGACTTGAGGATCTGACTTTGGTGGAGGGTCTTGAGGAAGGGATGATGATGGTTGTTTCTCCGTGGCTTTTTCATCAGCCTTTTCCTGACTTGACTTTTCAATTCTGCTCATGATTTCCATCATTTCAATCTTCTTTCTCTAGCGCGCTCGACTTCTCGCTGAAATAGCATACCTTCCTCCAGAAACACAATACCTGCTCCAACGTGTATTTTGTTACCATAGAGATTGTTCAGGTCAAACAAGCAAACTATAAACACATCAATCGGATCCAAAATTCTAATGTCTTCATTGGCATTGGATTGGATAGCAGCTTCACCAGTTTTACCATCATAAAACCATTTCTTGAAGTTGGTGAGCATGATAGGTTGTTCAGGAGGAAGTTTCACCCTGGTGACCACATTTGCTGGATTGATGACCCAAGTAACTCTCCCTTTTCGAGTGAGTGGATCTTTGGTGGTTTTCGATACTCTTCGGCGTGGGCGTTGAGGCTTGAAAGTGGTGAAGCCACGATCACACTTGCGTAAGATTAGTCTTTCAAAATCTCCACCAATGTTGTTGTTGGTGGGGTTGATCATGTCGCGCTTGCTCAATTCTCTGATGTCCCATGTGGGTAAGCTTTGCATAGCATTTCCATTTCGAAAGTACTGGATCACCCTCCTCTACACTTAACTATAAACCACCCCGTGAGATTATCATATTTCCAGCTAATGATTCGGTCAGTTACCTCGGTTTTCTCTACAGTGATGACTTGACAAAAATTCGGTAACTTAGCTTTTTCTTTCTTGAACCATTCAGGGTGTTGAGACGCAAATTCATCGCCTCCATCAGTTTCATAAACAACTTCATCCTCTAGTCCCCATTCTAAGATTTTTTCGGGCATTTCGAGTCTATCCATCTCTTCCTCATCGCTTTCGCCTTTAATGCTTGCTTCAACTGCCGAGACCAAACGTTTCTTTTTTTCTTTTCTGCAAGCTCCGTCTTACGTTTTTCTTCTCTTTCTCTGAAACTATCAAAGTCGAAGATTAATATCTGGGTTTTCGATTAGCTGCTTTGTATAAGTCTTGAACTAATTTGTGTAGCTTTTCTAAACCCTCTTGTTGATACCTGATGAAGTCAGTTTGCTTTGATACATACAGGCTCAGCTCCTTGTTCTTTTTACATTGCTCCTTTAGCTTTTCACGGAGCAGGTTTGTGTCGTTCACTTGATTCTTTAATAAACAAAATTCCTTAGAAGGAAACTTTCCGATGTCCTTTGAGAGATGATCGTAAAGGTCCTGGAAAGGTCGTGGCCTTGTTGGAGCTCGCGGTGGAGTTGCTGAGGTTGGTTGACTTGGTTTTGGTGGTGCATCTTTGGAGGTCCTTCCTCAGTTCCTCATTTCTTTGGAACAGGAGACTTGCTGGGGCCAGTTTCAGCTGGATCACTGATTAAACTTTCAACAAAACGATCCAGATTCTCTTGTTCTTCTATCACCACCATTAGAGTTTCCGGTTCCTTCATTTCTCTTCTTTTCAAATGACGTTCACGCTTCTCAGCTTCCCTTACTGCGTGAATAGCTTTCATTTGTTCTATTGCCTCTTGAGACAATCCAGCTCGAATACTATCATCCATTAATTGCTCAGGACCCGAAGTATCTTTCTTGCACTTCTTTTTGGAAGGTTCTTCCTCATATATCTTCTTTCTCTTATCTTTCCTTTTTTGAACTAAAGGAATTCCTTCTTCAACTTCTGCTTCTTCACCAGATGCTTGTTTTGCTTGACTTCTCTAGCTTGCCTTACTTCTTCTCTCTACTTGTTGTAGGCTGCCTGCATTAAAGGAAGTCTTTCGGCTCTGTACATGTGGTTGTGGAGCATCACCCATTGCTCGGTCTTTAGTTCTATCAATTGTCTTCCTTTTGGCAATTGAAACCTGTAACGGTATCCATCATGAGGTAGGTCTTGGTGATTATCGTTTATCAGTAGCTGCACAAATCTGGGATACATCGCCCATGGTCCTTTGTTGATGTTATCAACCATTCAACAAAAAATTAGGCCTGATATATTAATGGTTGGTTCATGCATAAATTGAGCATTGTTGCTGACCATTCCAGGTTTAAGCCGTCATATCCACCTTTGCGATGAGCCATACTAACTGCAAATGTGTGCAGAATATATCTCCAATCTTTTGTAAGCCCATTCCTTTTTATCTCATTTTTCCCTTGAAAATAACCTTGATAACCCATTCCTCGAAATCCATCCAAAATATTGTCTTTGCTTAGTCTAAGAGGATCTCTTGAAGAATCTCCCAGAGACAGTACTTTTCGAATTCTCTCTTCTGTCACTATGATTTCTTTGTTTCGAACAGTTGTCGTGATTCGTCTGATCCGGTTCACAGTTGACCTTTTCCGTCTTCCAGAATTCTTCAATGTGAGTACTGAAGATTTCAGGATTTGCATGAACTACGTAACTGATTTTGCTACGGGATAACCAGTCTATCATGTCTTCGAATTCCTTCACGATATCATCTAGTGCAACGGGCTGGTTATGTTTCATAGTTGGATCTCAGAAAACTTCTCTCACCATTTCTGTACACATGAAAATGAGGCAAGTGAGATCCGAGATAGATAATTGAGACAGGTTAGTATGTTAGAGATATTCACAAAAGATAGATATAAAATCGTTGACAAATTCGCTAGGTTCTAGGATTTTTATGCTGAAGACACTGATTAAAAACGTAAAATATTTACAAAAACAGGTTAAAAACGCAGATTATTTACGCTGAAGATAGGTGGGGTAGTTATCTTAAGCTATGAAGTTTCATTCAGCCTAGAAGTTCATCTACGTTGTGTTACCGGCGTAATAAACTATTACGTCGATTGCTCGAACTCGCGTTCGAGTCTTAACTTCGCTACACATAAGATCTTGTTTAATACGCCATCTTCATATTATTACATTCACGTTAAATCCGCCATACTCAAGATTTTCTTCATAAACCCTTATAAACACCCAAAACCAAAAACCGAACTCGATTCTGATCAAATCTTTGTACATTCTAGACCAGATTTTGATGAGGTAAATGTCTTGACTTCAATCAGAAAACAAATCTAGCCATATCGTATGATGATTAAAGCACGGATCAGATGGAAGATGAATTTGATAGAAGTTTTGAGTGAAATAGATTTTTGATGAAGATGAATATTGTGTAGATTTGAAAAGTATTTAGTAAAAAGTACAAACAAAAGAGTATTTTTTTCATTCTCATGCTCATCAATCAAGCCTGTTCTTACTGTAGCACGCTTTCTTTGGCAAGGAGCAGAGGATGAAGATCTTGCAGCTTGCCTTTTAGATGACCGTTTACGTTTCTTTGAATCTTCTTTTTCAAACCATTTGTTGCGTTTAGCTACAAACCCCTCTAAAGCTGCAATCTCAGCACTTTCATCCACTGGTTTCCTTCCTCCATTTCCCTTCCGGAGGATCCACATAATTTCTATCAACAATAGCTCCAAACATAAGTTTAGCATTTGGCTCAGCTTTCAAGTGTAGATTCATCTTTTTCAGTGTCGGAACATCCATATGTTCAAGCTTCAACACATCGTCCTTATCTTTCTTCAGATTCTTGAATTCATGATCCAAGAGCATTTGAACAAATCTCGGGTATTGTAAGAATTTTTCTTTATCAATACCATCTGCATGAAGATCAGCTTGGAGAAGTTGTAGGGCAGATTCAGGATTAGTGCAGTTATCATACACATTTGATAATCTATGCAATCATCAAAACCTCATTTCCTGTGACTAAGAGCCTGTATGACTAGTGTGTGAAGTAACTAAAAGGTGCGCTCAGATTTGCTTTCTTGAATGGTGTTGCATTAACGTGACCTAAATATCCCATTCTGTAGAAGCAGCCTTTAACCATGTATTCAGAATATCCTGTCAGATCGTATTTATCAATGTTGAACTCCAACACTTTCCGAAGTAGATCCTCTGTAATCTGAACTTCAATGTTGACATTGTTGATCTGAACCGCATAAATAATTGCCTCTGGATTTTCTTGATATTTGGTAGCTGCCCATAAACGCTCTACATGTGATATGTAGGCTGTATGTGTATCCGTTAAAGCTTTAGTAATCGACAGTCGTCCCAAAAAATCGAGCACATCAACATAAGCTGCTATTTCTGGAATTTCTTTGTCTATCAAGCAGCAGATATTGTGAAATGGAGAAAACGATGATTTCTTTTCCTGCATATGCGAAAGTTCCAACACTTAGAAAATTTTCCAAGTTAAAAAGGTCTCCTTGTACGAGTGACTCCTTGTACGAGTGACTCCTCGTACGAGGCATTCTATTATATGTACTAACAGATAAGGTCTCCTAGTACGAGTGTCTCCTCGTACGAGGCATGCTTTAAATACATTCACCAGGTAGGGTCTCCTCGTACAAGGCATACTTGTATACACAGAATGGCAGACTTCCTCGTACGAGGCATCACTCGTACGAGGGATGACTCGCACTAAGAAACCAAAAACAATTTTGAACTCAAAATTTGTGTTTTTCAAGAAATTGAATGGCCAAAAATATGCTAAAATTGCCAATAATCATAGATTTGTGATCAATTTTATCTTTTACCGACTCGTTTAACCTAGATTTACGTTTTAAGTCCGTGTGGGCCGATTTTGATATGTTTATGGTTAGATCTTTGTTTATTACCTTTACCATTGCAAGAGGTGTGTAAATCAACCCCCCTAAGGTGTGTAAGGTTCGTAAATCGATCGAAAATAAGTCACACAATGATGAATCGCACAAAGAGTTTCAGTCGGTCATACGAGCATTTAATATGCTCTATACGAGTCAAGGCTATTATATAGAGGGTGTCACTCGTACGAGGCATGAATCGCACATGGCATCACTCATACAAGGTGCCACTCGTACAAGGACCCCTCAGACTTGAATTTTTCATTTTATAATTTTTTATGCATTTTTCAGTTTTAATGACCCACTCAGCTGACCAAGTCCAAGTTAATGACCTCGATTAACTGATTTGCCTTAAAGTCCAAGTTAATGACCTTGGTTGACCACTTTTTGACATAAACTGAAGCTTTTCGTTGATTTTAAGTTTCAAGTTAATGAACTTTTAACTTTTCAGATCAATTTCTCTTTCCAGATTAGCTCCCAACCCGTAATCCTTCAGCTTTCTTTCAGCAACTATTGTTTTGGACTTGAACGAACGGTATTTCCATCATCGGTAATCGAAAATCTAAGATAGAAATCAAATCTCTTTACATTTTCCAAAGTTTATGCTAAAACACACTGAAAATCTTTTGGGGTTTTTCTGAAATAGAGAATTAAAATTTGTACAAACATATTTACAGACATATTTTTGCGAGTTTGCGTTAGAGGATCATATCAGCTTTTGAGGCAAATCACCAGTACCGTTGTTCTTTGATAAAACTTTAAGTGTTAAACAGATTTACTTAGATTGTCAGTATACTGATCCACTTAAACATCTACACAATTTTCAATTGTTTAAAGATATGTTAGGTAATTTTAGGAACATGATTTAACTGTGTTTCCCACCTCAGAATATACTCCCGCATCGAGATTCGTTGGATTCCATATAACAGGTGAATATATCTAACTAATATGTGTATGGGGGTGAATGCAAGGCCTTGATATCTCAGGTTAGTACTTCCGTACAGAGAAAGAGATGAAGACTCGACTTTAAGGTGGTGTTCCATTTTGAAATATTTTGTACTGCAGAAGTCGTATCTTTTTGACATATTCTATTTTTTATGCAGCTTTTGGGGTGAATAATGCACAAAGTATTATACAAGTTCTAGGCCATTGCCGACGCAAAATCAGAAGAACTCGTATAATACCCCATATATCAACAAAATATAAAGACCTAGTATCTCAGAATCTGGTATTCTCTCAAACGAAATTTCGGAGTACTAAGTCCATATATCCGAGAGATGTTATACCACAGATTAATCAGTTTTGTACTTAGGTTTATATCTCGAAAAAATTTACTAAATGTGCAAAGCCTAATAGCACATCATCAGTAAGACCTATTTAAACATCTTTTTAAACTTTCCATTTCTTTAGCGTACTGTGATAGTCTACTGATGTACTATCATCTCCTCTTTTACACAAAACTCTTTCTTTTTCTTTTTTGTCTTTTTTAATGTATTTATATTTCTCAAATTTTCAAAGTTTTTGTATTTTCCACAACTTTTTCTTCCCCTAAAATCAAAAACGTATTTTTTGGACTTTTTCTTTTATAAAAGAAAGCAAGTAAATATTTATAGAAAACACATGACGCACCAATGAGGATCACGTCAAGTCCTCGTCATCCTTAAATTCAACCGCAATCCCATCCCCTGATGTTAGATTTTTCAACCCATTTTATTTTAGAAGATGTTTAAATCTTGCTTTATCAAAAGCTTTGGTGTAAAAATCTGCTTTTTGGTCATCAGTGTGGATTTTTTCTATTCGCACCAAAGTGGTGACGAATTTCAATATGCTTAGTTCTGGAGTGTTGAACTGGATTTTAGTGATATTAATGGTTGCCTTGTTATCTACGTATATGGGCGTGTCAAGAAATTGCAATCCAAAGTCTCTCATATGTTGTTGTATCCACAAAATTTGGAAACAACAACTCGATATTGAATCGTATTCAGCTTCACAAGTAGAGAGAGCGACCGCGATCTGTTTCTTGCACTGCCAAGTTACCAAATGGGTTCCGAAGAACTGGCAACTAGCCGTTGTAGATTTGGCATTGAGTTTGTAGCAACCGAAATCATAATCCGAATATCCTGCAAGATTGAAGTCGTCATTTCGTGGATACCACAAACCAGTGTTTGGGCATCCTTTCAAGTAGCGCATGATTCTTTTGACGATCAGCAAGTGTGAATCTCTGGGTCTGGACTGATATCGGGCGCAAAGGCATGTTTGATACACGATATCTGGCCTGGAAGCTGTAAGATACATCAATGAACCGATCATGGAATGATATAATGTTTCGTCGACTTTGACTCCATTGGATCTGGATGAATGCCATGATTTGCGCCTAATCGAGTAGATGCTGCTAATGTTCGCGCCATGTCAAATTTCTTCAACACGTCGTGGACATACTTCATCTGATGGATAAAGATCCCCTCAGGCAATTGATCAACCTGAAGTCCTAGAAAGAACTTCATCTCCCCCATAGCACTCATCTCGAATTTCCTTTTCATGACTTCTTCAAAGTCTTTACACAACGATTCAGTCGTCAATCCAAAGATGATATCGTCCACATAGATTTGTACAATAATCAGATGTCAATCCACTTCTCTGGTAAAAAGGGTACCGTCTACTGTTCCTCTAATGAAGCCGTTCTCCAGAAGATATTTAGAAAGTGTCTCGTACCAGGCTCTCGGGGCCTGGTGTAATCCGTAGAGAGCTTTGTTTAGTAGGTAAACCCTGTCTTTGTGTATCGATCAATAAACCCCAGTGGTTGACCAACATGCACTTCCTCCTTGACCTTACCGTACTAAAAAGCAGACTTTACATCCAACTTGTACACTTTAAACCCTTTCCATGATGCAAAGGCTAGGTATATGCTGATAGCTTCAAGTCGTGCGACAGGAGCATAGACTTCAGTGTAGTCTATCCCCTCTTGTTGATGAAATCCTTGGACCACGAGCCGAGCTTTGTTTCTGACCACTATACCTCGATCATCTCTTTTGCACTTGAAGACCCATCGTGTATTGATTTTCTTGTGATTATCAGGTAGGTCTACAAGCTTCTAGACTCCAAGCTTCTCAAATTGCAACAACTCCTCTTGCATAGCTTCAACCCAACTTTCTTCTTGAATAGCTTCTTTCTAAGTATTTGGTTCAACCTGCTAAATAAAGCAACTAGAAGAAATCGTATTTTGGAGTGGAGCAACTTTTGTATAAAAACAACTAAGATCCTTATTGATATGATTTCTCGTTTTCACTACAGATTACAATTCTACAATGATATTTTCAGACGGGTGGTAAGAATAGGTTCTTGGCATCACTTCATCAGGAACAATCACTTCACTTTGCAGATTCGTAACATTTTGCTCAGCAACTTGTTCTGAAGATGTAGCTTCATTCCCATCACTTGATTCTCCAGCTTGACTGTTTAATAGACTTTGAACTTGTTCTAATCCTTCATCGAAACTGGATCCCCCATTATCATAGGTAGGCTCTCCATCAGAATCTGAATCTTCTGACTGATTAAGAGAAGGGGTAAACATTGTTCACATTTGGCTCGATTATTAGTTCATGTTGGGTGTTGCTCGAACCTGCTCCAGAATCATTTGTGCCAGCTTGTGATGGTGAAATCACTAACGGTTTTTGAACTTGCTCTTGATTTGACAGTTGATGTTGTTGGAATAACAACACAAGTTCTTCTTCTGATGGCTCTTCTGACAGATCAAATGATTTCCACAAACTCTCGTAATTGAACAACCAAGGATCACCAAGTTTTTGTGTTGGCGTTGTGTATCTCTAGAAATCAACATGTTGAGCTACAATAACCTGGTTTAGGCTAGGTAGATAAACTCTCTTCTTAGGACTAGCGCACCCCACGAAAAATCCTTCCAAAGATCAAGCAACAAATTTACCATCTCGGTCAATGACCGTGCATGGAGATCCAAACGGCTCCAGAAACTTTAAGATTGGTTTTCGCTGGGTAAGAAACTCGAAGCATATCTTCTTGTGAGCTTAACTGTCAATACTCTATTTAGTGTATAACAAGCAGAGGCAACTACTTCGCTCTAGAAACTGATTGATAACTTTGAATCAGCTAGCTTAGTGTGTGTTGTTTCTATGAGAGTTATGTTTTTCCGTTCAGCTACTCCATTTTGTTGTGGAGTATAAGGGGCGCGGAATTCATGAAGAATACCTTTTGCATTGCAGAACTCGAGCATTTTTGTTCATGAACTCCGTACCATTATCACTTCTGATTCTTCTAATAGATAAATGGTATAAGTTCTCTAACTTTCTGAATATGATCATTAAGTTTTCAAACGTTTCATCTTTACTCTCCTGAAAGAACACCCATGAAAACCTTGAATAGTCATTGGTCACAACAAGGCAATAAAGATCACCAAATATACTCTTGACATTTACTGACCTTAAAAGATCCATATGAAGCCTCTCTAGTGGTAATTTGATGGAGTTCAGTAATTTTCTCGGGTGTGAATTCTTATGCTCTTCCCCTTTTTACAGCTAAGACAATTGTCCTTTAAATGAAAGCTTTTGAGATTGAAACCCTCCACTAGATTGTTGTGCACCAAATGATTCATTTTCCATAGATGGATGTGACCCATCTTTCGATGCCAGAGGATTGACTCTTTTTCTGTTGCCTTCTTTACAAAGCATTGAACTTTCTTTGATGTAGTGGATGCGATGCTCATGTCAAGTACATACAGATCAATTTCTCGCGGAGCGCGCATGAGGATCAACTCCTTAGGAATTTTGAATCCCGGCTTAAGAATAAGGCATTCCTTGTCATTGAAGTGCATTGTGAACTTTTGTCACAGATTTGCGAAATACTCAGCAGATTGTTCTCCAATTTAGCAATGTAGTTAACCTTATAAAATGCCACCACTCCGTTTGTAAGTATTCCTTCACCAATGATTCTTCCTCCTTGTGTACCTGCAAACCCTACATAGCCTCCTCAGATAGCTTTCACATCGTACAATAAAGCTAGTTTTCCTGTCATGTGACAAGAAGATTCACTGTCTATAATCCAATTTAAAATAATTGACCTTGGGAGCCCCTGCACATGTAAATAAGAAATTACTTAAATAGTGAAACCCAAGCCATTTTGGTCTTGGGTGGGTTTGGGATATCAAAACTTGGCTGAATTTGCTTCTTGACCTCAACCCACTGTCCGACCTTCGATTCATTATTATCTTGAACAGTGGTTGCTTTTATAATCGCAGATGATGGTTTTGCCTTCACTACCCAGGTTTATGCCTTAGAAAAAGCTTTCTTTGAGTAAAATTTAGAATCCGTTTGTTCATTTCTCTTTGATGATTCGCCAACTTCGAAGTATGAAAAGTTTGCAATTGTTGGTTTCACATTTAGATTGGATTCAGTGTTTCGTTTCAAAATTTGTTTTGGCACAAACTCAGGACTTTTCTGTTTAACATCTTCTATGAATTTTCTTGCTTCATGAACAGGTTTTGGCTTGTTAGACTTACACAATCGTGCAATATGTCCAACTTGGTTACATTTGTAACACTTTCTGCTGTCGTTTCCAACAGAAGATTTCGAAACCTGTTCTCTAAATTCCTTTTATTTCTCAAATTCTTTATTTGATTGTTTACCAATGATCTCCTTTTCATCAATAGTGTTGGTTCCGAAAACAAAGTTAATTTTCTTTGTAAAGTTTGTTTTTCGGTACATGTTGTTCTTTCTCTTCTTTTCATACCCCAAACCATCTCTTTTGTATTCCGGATAATCTCCACCTCTCTGATGGACATTGTTGTAATCTTTCTTAGGTTTGGAGTAGAAAGTAGTGTCATGTTTTTCAAGATCAGAGGAGTTAACTTCACCAGTTTGAAGAATTTATCAACTCGGTCTAAGTTAACATTCTAGATTGGGAATTCTTCATCAGTATATAGTTTATCTAATCCATTCATTTTATAGAAACTACATTAGGATCATCACTTAAACTATTTTCTGATGCTGAAATAAAGCTCTTGTGAAAACTTTCCTCACTTCAAGATTGCGAACTTGACACAGACTTCTCATGGCTTGACTCAGCACTTTCAAAATCATGCTATCAGACTCATTTTCCAAAACTTTTTCGACCACTTTGTTAACCACATCAGACTCACAATCTTTTTCTGTTTTGGTGTAAGTTACGTTGATGTTCTCAGGAAACTCATTGTTCTTTTCAGTATTCAGTTTTCAATTAAGCACCTTTTCCACCCCATCTGGTCTTTTCTTTGCATAACTGTTCCACATGGGTGGTGGAACACGATCGTAGCCAAAACCTTTTTCATCGATTTTATTGTTTTGTTTGTTCTCAGTTTTTGGAATAATGTGATCAATGACATAAGAACTGGTAAAGTAACTAATTAACAATTTGTTAACTCGTTCAGTTTCAATTTTCATTTTTTCCGGTTCACTTTTTAACTCGGAAATCGTGTTTAAATGAATATTTATGGCCATTTGCTTGTCCATAACGGTTGCCTCGAGCATAGAAAGTGTTTTATTATTTTCTCCAATTACTTGCTCAAACTGTTGAATGGTTTTACTTAATTTGTCATATGCTTATTTTGTTGTTTTGTAATCATATGATAAATTATCGGCGTGAGTTTTTAGTTCTTTATATGTTTTATCTTTTTCAGCACACTCCTTGCATGGTTTGTTACATTTAATGCAAGGAATTTCCACTTCGACATGTTGAGCTTTGACTGTTTCCTCTACTGGCTCATTTACCGATTTGACTCTCTCTACCTGAGCTTCCTCAGTAACTACCTCTTTTACGTTAGCCTTTAGAGCTTTGTTGGCTATGTCAGTCAGATTCTCCACTGTTATCTGCTTCGTCACATCAATCACTTCCACGATTTATGGCTTTGTCTCGTCTTTGCTTTGCGATTTGTAGCTTGAATCGAAATAACCTACAAAAGTTTTAAGGATATCATTAGACAATAAATATTTAAAAGCATTGTTTAGAAGTTCTTCTTCCTCTGATGAAGTTCCATAATATTCTTTAGGTGCCTCATCAAAGGATGCCTCTATATATTCTCCTTCTGTTGGTTCAGATTCTTCAATAATTTCAGCTACCAGTGCCAGACTCTCATTTTTGGAGATGAACTTGTTCCAATTGAAACCTTCATCTTCTTGAGTGACCACAAGCGCTTTATCTTTCAAATTTGAAGGGTCGTCTTCGATCTGCAGTAACCTGGTTGGTGGCTGAGGTCTATGATAAATGGCTTTCTTGTAGTAGTCGTCAGCGAAAGGATTCTGGTTACCCTTAACTTCTTTGTTAGGACATTCTCTTTTAAAATGTCCTTTCTCACGACACTTGAAGCATGTCGCCTTTGACTTGTGAAAAGCCTAATTTTTCGTCAAGTCCACCCAGTTTGTCTCTTCTTGTGATTTCCATAAAGCGTTAAGCTCTACAGACAATCGATGCCATACACCATTTGATGTCAATCAATTTCATTTCGACCAGATCAATTTGATCATAATCTTTTATTGGTCATCTTGGGTTCCCAATTCTTCCAGCTACGAAGCTTTCGTATGATTCCAATACTGAGGGAAGCAAGGCCATATGTTGTTTTGCTGTGTTTTCGTTAAAGTCTTGTGCATTCTCGAGGTTCACCATGATGTTGCATTGTAAGACTCGTTGATTGGGATTAGATTGATTGTGATGGCTATTCTGTGGATTACCTAAGCTTTGAGACGATTGCGGCCCTTGAGGAGTGTTTGGATTGAAGGAAGCAAAAGAATAAAATCCACTTAACTGATTAGAAGGTGGGGCTTGCATTACCGTTGGCACTGAAGGCAGTTTGTATCTTAGGACTTTGAGCATTTGCAACTGTACTGCCTTTATAGTATAAATTTACATCCTGTTGCATGTGTGCCTCTTTGCTCTTGGCCATTTTTTGCATTTCTAATTCGCGCCCTTCAATCCTTTCAATGAATCTCGGCCGAGTGAAGTTACTCTATTTTGTACCATTTTTAGGATGGTCAGATACGTAGTCCATTCACCTTCAGTTAGAGAATCAGCCAATTTGCCCACTAATTCTTCATTCGATTTTAAAATTCCCATTCGTTTCATTTGGACTACCGAATGGCAGTATCTCTCTATCAGTTGTTTCATTGTTTCTCCCTTGATTAGATTGAAAATGTGGAATTCCTTGTTTAGCAACGCTTTCTTTCCCTTTCGGAGTTGGGCACTTCCTTGGGACTTTAAACGTAAAGCATTTCATAACGATTGAGCATCATCCTCGTGTTGTAAAAGAGTCAGGACATCTTCCTTTGTCGCCTGCTGCAGGATATTCATCATCTTCTTTTCATTAATGAACTTTTCTCTCTCAATATCTGTGAGCTGGGCTAACGTTTTTTCAAGACCATTTTCACCAGTATGCGCGATATATTTAGACTCAATTGCAAACCAACAAGTGAAATGGTTCGCCTGAACCCAATTGGTAAATCTCTCGTTCCAAGTGTTGTAGTCTTCCAGATTCATAAGCTTTGGAGGCTTCCTCATCGCCCCACCGCGTTCTCTAAGTTCATGTTTTGTGTTGCGGTAGTAGTAACTGCTGATGTGGCAAAAGCATTAATAAATTCCTCTTCCATTTTTATCAAAAAAAATTTGTCAAAAAATAGTTTAACAAAAACTGATTTGGTGCAAGTGACCACTCGTGCGAGATAAAAATCTATTTCCTCGTACAAGAGTGAAGCAAAATGCTTCATACAAGTGGTGTGCTTCTCGTGCGAAAGATGTGTTCCTCATGCGAGGGATGTATTCCTCATGCGATGATCAGAAAATACTTTGAAAAAGTTTATTTTCATGTGAGGGCTCACTCGTACGAGATGTTCGTCTCCTCGTACGAGCAGCTTAGGTCACTTGAACGAGCAAATTTACGTTTTTCATAATTTTCGACATGATTTTGATTGATTTTAGATCTGTAGTTTCAGGTGTTTGTTGATACTGATTCTAACGTGTTATACTAAAATCCTAGTCCAATTCGTCGATGAAATCATCTATATCTGAGAGATGTATCAAGAATGAGTAGAAATAGAGATCTTCAATGGTTGAATCTTGATCTTTAATGGCGGAAACTTGATTGAGTGTCTTCAAATCAGTCCACGAGGCTCTGATACCACTTGTAGAGGATCGGCTCTCCTTCGAAAGCACTGGGCTGACTTGACTTAATTAACAGAGGTGAAATTCATTGTTAGAAAGTTTGACAAACAATCGAGTATACTGTTTAAATGTCACTGCTTATTGTATTGATAAACGTGTAAGAATTAAAGATACTAAACGGACAGGGCTTCGCCAGTCTCACAAAAACAGATCTCTAACACAACACCCAAGCACCTCTATTTATAGGCAACATGACTCGCACAAGGGAGCATGGGGTTACCTCGTACGAGGGGTGCCCCATACTAGTGACCAAGTGTCTGCCTCGAACGAGGAAGGTCTCCCTCATACGAGTGACCCTTTTTACATACAAAATTAAATATCTAACAATTGTAAAACTCTGTTACATGACCGACATAACCCTAGACGTAGGCAATAGACATTATGCACCAACAAAACCTCTAGCATATGTTTGTTTAATGGTTTCCTATCATTAACTCAACCTGTCAAGTAGCAAGAGGCCTTGAGAGACAACAGCTGGGTAGAAGCCATCTAGGAAAAACTTCTTCAATTCAAAAGATAACAATTGTGGGAACTTGTTCCATTACCAGAAGATACATGTCCAATTGACACAAAAATGGGTCTTCAAAACAAAACAGATGAAAAGGACATAGTTGTCAACCATCAAGGTGCATCAGATGGACATATAAATGTTCTTTTCTTTATGGAAAAATTCAAGAAGAAGTTTTTGTGTGCCAACCACCAGAATTTGAAGACACATTCTATCCGGATTACATCTACAAGCTAAACAAATCTTTGTATGGACTGAAATAAGCACCAAGAGCCCGGTATGATACTTTATCCACTTTTCTTTTATCTCATGAATTCAAAAGAGGTAGAACTGATAAAAATCTATTTCTAAAATGGAAAGGGAAAGATCAGTTGATAGTACAACAGATCTATGTGGATGATATCATTTTTAGATCCATATGTGATAACATGTGTGAAGATTTTAGAAAACTGATGACAGCATAGTTTAAAATGAGTGCCATGGGTAAGCTGCATTTTTTTATTAGACTATAAGTAAAACAACTTGAAAATTGAACTTTCATTCATAAAAAAATATGTTAAAACGCTTTTAAAAATATTGACATGAATGATTGCAAATCATGTAGCACCTCCATATTTTCAAGAAAACCATTTATCTCTGATGAAAAGGATGACTTGGTAGATCAGACACTCTATAGGTGCATGTTTGGATCCTTGATGTACTAAACTGCATCAAGGCCAGCCATCGTGTATGCAACCTGTGTCTGTGCCAGATACCAAGCAGAACCTAGGAAGTCTTACTTAATTACTGGGAAAAGGATATTTAGATACCTCAAAGGTGCACCCATACTTGGTATTTGGTATCCTGCTAATGGTAACATTGAATTTTCAGGATATTCGGACAATGATTTTGCTAGATGTCACATCACTATGAAGTCCACCTCAGGAGGGTGTCAATTCCTTGGAAATGCCTTGGTTTCTTGGCAGATCAAAAAGCAAACAACAATCTCAAACTCTACAGTAGAAACAAAATATACATTGCCACTGCAAGTTATACTGCTCAATTTTTGTGGCTTCAAAACCAATTGCTTGACTTTGTTATCACTTCTTTAAAAACACCATTAAAATTGGACAGTGAAGTAGCTAAAAACATTAGCAAAAATACGGTTTCCCATTCCAAAATAAAGCACATTGACATCCGTCCTCACTTTGTAAGAGATTGTTACAAAAAAGGATTAATATCACTTCACCATGTTCCCACTGGAGAGCAACTAGCATATGTATTCACAAAAGCTTTAGATACTTCTACTTTTGACAACCTGGTCTCCAAAATTGGGATGATAAACATGGATTGAAACAAAAGTTTCTCAAAATATCAATAAAAACATTAATATGTTGATTTGAAAATTCCAAAATTTCTTTCCAAATCATTAAAAGATTGTTCAAAAATCACTAAAAACAAAACTCTATTCAAAGGAGCGAAACATCTAGATCTGTGGTTCAAAACTCCATTTGACCTTTGTCAACCACTGTTTGCAACACAAAACCACTGATTCATCATCCATTGTTTGACTTAAAAGGTCAAACTTAACCACAGTTTTTTTCTTAAAACTAGTGTTTTCTCTGCAAAACACTATTTTTAACCCAAAAGTGGTTTCAAACATATTTTTCCACCCATCTCATGACCACAATCAAGAGATGTACCAATCACTATTTCACATACTAATATTAGTTGATGTTGGGTCTAAAATGTGTAGTCTAATGTTACAACGAATCAAGTCAACAAAGTCAACGCCAACAAGTCAAAGTCAATGCGCAAGTCAACTCGAGAAGATCGAAGAAAATATGACGTGTGGAAGTTCGAGATCTGATAATTATATTGCTTTGGTTAATTAAATATATTTTGTTTAGACAAAATATATTTAATATCTTAGTTAATTAGTTTTCATGTTTAGTGCTACTTTTGGTAAGTTATTATCTCTAGGGACTCAAATGTAATTAGCCTAAGTGTGTTTAGGATATAAATAGAATGAGATATTAGGGTTTTTAGGAACACACTTAGAGAGAGATTTAGGGGCTAATTGTATTCATCTTTTGCAAACCAATCAACGGTTTTAAAGCTTTATTTTTCGAGTGTGTTCATCTTTATTTCTTTATCAAAATCAGATTTTGGCTCGATTTGATCCACAATTTGGTATCAGAGCTTGTTGCTTGAATTTAGGATTCAACAATCTTCAAATTCATCCTAAAAATCTAATTTTAATTTGAAAAGTTTTGAAGGTTTTAGGGTTTTTGATTTTATTCACTTTTTATTCAAAATCTTGGTTTTAAAAGTTTTAAATTATTTATTGCTGATTGAAAGGTGAGTCTAGTGTTATTAGAAGGATTCAGAGTGATTTTCATATCATTTAAAGAGGTTTTAGTCCAAAACAGAAAATTTTTTGACGAATTTTCGAAGTTTCATCTCAGATCTAGGCGTTTTTGTCAAATACCTAGCGTTTTTATGTTCCGGCAAACTTCGACTACATAACCATCAACAACTTCCCAAACCACCCCCACTATTACGCAACTACGACCACAGTTCACCCCACCGCTTACGAACAACGTAACAAAAATCATCTCCAACCTCCATCTTCTACTACAACCACCTACCACCACAAGCTGTACACTACTCGTCCAATCACCCACCACCGCTGTTCCATAATGTCAACTAAACCACCGCCTTTGACCATCCACACCACTTCCGCCACCCACTCGAACCACCACACATGCTGCCCTCACCTCCGCTGTCATGCCATCGTTGACCACCGTGAATCACAAGGCTCGTCCAACAACCATTACCATACTCCTCGCCTTTTAGAGTTAGAACTTAGTTATTGGTGTGTTTCGTATATAAACATAAGGAAATGAGTAGAAATAGATTTGTTTAAATGATGGTATAGAGAGAAAGAAAGAAGGTGGCGGAGGAAGTTGTTTATAATTATTAGGGTTTTATTTTGGCAGAAATCTTGAGTGGGGTGTTTGACTAATATTTTAAAAGGCGTCGTTCATTTGTCATTTTTTGTGAGCTGGTGAATTTATGTGCTCATAAGGACTAAGGACTTGGATTGTGATCTTGCATCTACAATTTGGGTGTTTGTTAACTGGGTCAGGTATATATAGTTTATTTTTGGCCTTTTAAAATAAACTTGTGTTTGTGATTAGTACGTGTTTTAGGCCGGGTTACAAATTTAAATTAGTTCGCGATTATTTTTGGGCCAAAGATTACTTGAGTTGAAAAGTGGGCCGGGTCTTAAAAATCTTATTTGTGGGCCTAGAATTTTAATCAATTTTGGGCCAAGTATCAATATTTTATTTTTTGGCCTTTTAAATGAACTTCTGTTCGTAAAATTTAATCAGGCCAGGTGTTAGTACTATTGAAATTTGGAGCCGATACGAGGTTATTTTCAAAGTAATTCGAACTGGGTTTTGAGCTGATATAATATTTTTTCGGAATTTAAAGAAAAATGTTTCTAAATCAGTTAACTTGTATTGCACAAGTTGAACTTGAAACAAACACTATAACCCAAGATCTTGTCCAAATGGAATATGATATGTTTAGTAGTGTTCGAGGTGAAAGTCTGTCAGATCATATCGGTCGTTTTCTGAATGTGTTAACAAAAATGAAGAAAGTTGGTACTCTCGTTGCCAACTATGCTTCAATCAAGAAGCTTTTGGACTCTCTTCCAAAAGAATGGAGCTTACAATGTATGATGTTCAAAAGACACTTCTTGTGCAGTACAACTCCAGTCACTCTGTCAGATCTGATCAACACACGAAAGGCCTTTGAAATGGATGTGCTTAAGAGAGAAATGAATCAGGTCGGATACTCTTAGAAAACTGACCACTCCACTGTTGTTGTTCCCAAGAACATGGCATTACTTGCCCCCATAACCTCCGGTGGTTCAAACTCCCAGGGTGCTTGTGCATCATACTTTAACGCTTTTGCAAACTCTACAAAGGCTCCACAGTCTAACGAGAAAACAAATGTGGTCGGTGATGCTCAAGCTATGAAGGAGGAAGAAGGTAGCAGTGCAACAAGTGGAAAGATAGAAGAAAATATTAAGAAGAAATGAAAGTCGAGTCCGCCAAAGAAAAGGAAGAAAAAGAGTTGGTGAACAGCATACCTACGAATTTAAGGCTTAATTGTGCTCAAAACCTTGTATGAACGACGTGGCTCATTACAAGTCGCTCAACCGTGACCTTATTAGGGAAAAAGATAAAGTTTTACGAGTAAATAAAGACATGAAACTGAACGAAGCTGCATATCAGAGAAAGTGACTCAACTTTAACTGAAATGCAATCTTTAAAGGAGTTGCTTTTTAAGAAAGATTTTATTATAAACGATCAAGCTAAAAGGTTTGAAAATTCTGAAATCAAAAATAGTAAACTGCAACTCACCATTGATAAATGGAACTTAAGCAAAAAGGCACTGGTTGATATTAAAGATAACCAACGACCGACATACGTAAAAGATGGCATTGGGTACAAAGACAAGCTGGGAAATGAAAGAAAAATCTTTCCCCCTCTACACAGCAAAAACTATGTACCTATGTCGACTCCTCATCCAAAAAATGATTTAATTGATAAACATGATTTAATTGCTCAAAGTATCAGTTGTGAAATCATAAAATTACTAATGTTTCCGAAAGCAATGCAAATGTGATTGAGCATGAGGAGGGTGTGTGAGATGAGGATAGTGGTGGCAGAAAAATAGGAACAGGGTATTCAGGCGACAATTATACTACGGTTAACTGGTTCGCCTAGAACTGTGGTAAAGCAAACGAAACTTATATTCGGGATGACTTTAACAGGCATGTGCCTAAATCTAGGACCTGCAACCATGATAATGTAGTGGTTGAATGCATGGATTTCAAATCTGCTTTTTATGATGAAAATGGTGTGCTTGAATCCCCTGTGTTTGTTCAAGAATTGAAGCAAAACAGATTCGGAAAGTTCCTTACAGAGGATATTCCCGAGTTCGTTCCATCATATACATCAGAGTCTGATAAGGAATCAAATCAAGTCAGCAGCAGTGAAGACTCGAACCCAACATCTTCAGAAAGCAGTGAAGAAAGCTCGAGTGAGAATCAAGAATCTGACGATTCAAGTGAAAATCAAAAATCTGTTTTCTCATCAGACAATGGGAACGATGAAAATTGCATAAAAGATGATAGCCGTCTTGACAAGAAATTGAAGAAAATCAAGAATTCAAGCTTCAAAGCATCATCAGATAACACATCATGCAACAATAATTCTCAAAGCGAGTCAGATTTTCAGTCCTACCAAGAATGGGAAAGCTCAAATGACTCAGAAACTTCAGTAATAGATGCTGAAAACCTTGAACCATCGGGTGTTCAAGAATGAACAAACCCAAATGACTCTGCAAGTCTAGTAAATCAAGATCCATTAGAAGAAGACTTCCATATTGATGATTGCCCGAGTTCAGATGATGAATCAAAAGCAAATGAACGTCATGGGGAGTCAAAGATCAAAAGATCAACTGAAGTTGTCAAACCTCACGTTTGTCAACATGCTGAGTCAAGGTCAAAGCAATCCCCACCTCTAGTTACATCACACGGAACTGCAAAGCATCAGAAGCCATTCAGGCTTGTTTTAAGTATGGAAAAGAAGGTCATATGCTCAAACAATGCCCAAAACAACACGGCCCCAGATGATAGAGGCAAAAAGTATTGCTTTTCTGGATCAAAGGTTAAACAACACACATCTTTGAATGATCGGATGAAGGATATTCCATCCTGATCTCCACATGTGAAGCCTGTTTCACATGATTCAATGATAAAAAGGACCAATGCATCAAAACCTCAATCTTTTCCTCCGGGTCTTAAACATAAAATTATTTCAAACTTTAAGTCTCTTACAAACAACTTTTTTAAACCAACACAAGTTTGGTGAGTCAAACCAAATGTTGTAAAAGAAATCAACAAGGGAAAAGATTTAGCATATAGGGAGGTTTCTTATTTTGATGAAAGGGGACAACCCAAGACTATGATGGCTTGGGTTCCACTCTCCAACTAAATTGCTTATGAGTGTAGGAACATCCAAGGAGGACTGTTAATAACATTGGTTATTCTCAGTGGTTGTTCTAAGTACAAGTTTGACGAGAAAAATCACAGGTTTGGTTATGGTATATAACCTGGTCGCACAATCAACACCGCTATGACACACTCATTTTCTTACTAACATAGGTTTTTGTGTGCCTGGTGTGGAAGACTTTGTTTCGTAAATATAAGTTTTAAATTTTTTTATTTTTCACTAAATGGTTGAACAAAAATAAATTTTAGGGGAGTATTAAAATACTTTCTAGACCATGAGATGTAATTATTGCAAAATAATCATGATCTTATATGAGAAATGATAGGAACTGACTTGATTATGTCTTCACATGAATAGGATCTGATGGAAGATACGGCTCCAAGTTAACGATATGTCGTTAGATTCAGCATTTCAGACAAGTAAACTGCATCTTGGTGATAAAGATAAAGATCATATGATAATGTGGATACCCACCTTTGCTGCAGGATTGCACAAACCAATTATGTCCAAAAGGGGTTGCAAGAATTTAGGCGTTCAAACGACACACAATGTTGTGCATATATATATATATATATATATATATATATGCTGCAATCAAAAGAAACCAATGTGTGTAACCCAAAAAGAGCAAAAAGACACGCAATGTTAATGTCGTCCAATAGGAATAAAAGATACGCCAATGCGCGTACATATATTAAGTAAATATTTTATTAGCTATGCTCTCTAATCAGATGATCATCTTCTCTGCTTATGGAAACATAAACCTGAAGCTCTCATCATCTGATTTAAGGTGATCATCTCCTCTGCTTTTGGAAACATAGATCTGGAGCTCTCATCACCTAGTAGATATTATTTATAAGTTTTTAAAGTATGCATATGAAAAGTCCATGAGGACAGAAAAGTTTAACCGAACATGTGTGGGGTCCACTAGTTTCATCCTAAGTATACCCAAAACATGAATCACTGAATGTATGTGGAAAGAATGGTGCATGGATTTAAATGGACAAACATACCAACAATCGTTCTTGCGTCGTAGCTATCTTGAAGAAAGTTGAAGTATGTCTAGGCTTTTCAAGTTGGTATGATCTTGTATTCGATCCATTATATATCTCAAAGGTTGGAAGTTAAAAAAATAAAAGAATAAAAATAAATAAATTCCAAGAATATTTTGATTTATGTACAGTTGTTTTTCTAAGTCTTCCATATCACATCAGTCGTGTCTCAAACCGCATGAGATACTCATTTGATTGCACACTATATATGAATACAGTTTTGTCTGTATGTTAAATTTATCTAAAAGAAAATTTGGAGTTGTGTTTGTGATTGTGAACAGGTTACTTTGACTATTTGTTGCAATGATGGCCGATCATCAGTTGAGCAAGATACCAGACCAAAGCACATGTTTCCTGAAGATTGTAGAAGATACCGAGCTAGGAATCCTCATCCTACGTCTTCTTATTCACTCAAGAAAATGAGAGGTAGAAAAGTTTGTTCCGACTTGTCAAAGATGATGCATGCAAAAAGGGGGAGCTTATTCAGATAAAGTACTCAAAGAACAAAGTGTCAAAACAAGATCTTTAGTAAAGAAAATTTGGAAAGCATCAGTCTAGGGGGAGATTGTTGGGTCTAAAATTGAGACCGAAGCTTGCCAAGTTGAAGATCACAACACGCATGAAGTTGACGGTTCCAAAGATTATACAAGAGTTTGATAACATTAGCCTAAGGGGAGATTGTTGGGTCTAAAACGTGTAGTCTAATGTTAGGATCTGAGTTTGACCTGATTATGTTGTTTTAAACAAATTGATCATAAAATACGATAAAACACATGATACCTTGTAGCGGAATGCGATTTAAAACTTTGTAACACAATCAAGAAGAGATTAGCTTTCATCATACAATGTTTTCATTGCTCAAAAGATTGAAAAGATTACAAACAATTACATGTATGAATCACTAACACCCCCTCAGCCCAAGCTCACACAGGTTAGATCGTACAAGATAAGTGTGTGTGTGAGAGCTGAATAGAACGGTACATGCACTGTCTATTTATAGTACTAATCCTAACCTATGTGGCATCTTTGATGGCGTCACCAAGACAATGACAGCTAACAAACCTAACAACCTCTAACCACTTCTAATGCTATCCTCTGATACATTTACAAAAACACTGATAGCTAGCCAATTATGATGCTAACCACTGATGAGCTTAACCATTGATGAAGCTTTATCAAATGTTCTTCAAAGGGTGATCAAACCTTTGACTTCCAGCAGACTTTTGACTTCAATAGAGGTTTGGTCTTCAACAGTCTTTACAAACCAACAGAGCCTAGCACTGAGCAGATGTTAGATATCTTGTCATTGAAGGAAGTTGTAAGTCAAAACTGTTGGTTTTTCTACATGTTTATCAAAGTTATTTTATCCGTATAAAATAAAACGCAGCGGAATAATTATTTAAAGCATGTTACTTACAAGATATAAAACTCATTTTATGTGTAAAACCAAAACCCGGATCCATATATGAACATGCATACTATCAAAACACAACAATAGGGTGTTTAGAATACTACCTTTCAAGTAGTTAGGAGATGAAGAAGATGATGTTCTTGAATGAAAACCTCCAAACAAGAAAGCCTCAAGCTAGTATACACCAAGCTTCCAACAGACACTATGATTATGCTAGGATTTTTACACTTAAGATTCAAACTTGAACTCTCTTGGACAAAAACCCTTTTTAGCCGAAAATTTGAGAGTATTTTGGGTGTTCTTGCACTTTGATCTCTGGTGTGTGTTAGAGAGTGTAAGAGAGTGTAAGAGGATATATCAAATCATCATATGATCTTGTAGGATATTGTAGAAGATTGTGTGAAGATTGCATGCAAAACCATTGGTGGAAATCCACCTTGGGAAGACCCACACATGGTGGACGGCCCTAAGGGGTTTTTTTTTTAATTTCTCTAAATTATATCTTGTATTTATATTTTGTAACTTTTATAAAATATAACATAACATGATACAAGGTTTTATGCAATATCTCATAACAATTTATAATGTTATTTAACCCATTAAATAACAATATAAAATATTCTCTCAAAATAAATTATCCATATAATTTATTAGTTTCCCAAGTGCAAATATTTAGAAAACCAATTTCAAAATATTCTAAGTGTTAATATTTATTTGTTTGATCATATCATAAATAAATATTATAAGTGTTTGTCTAGCTTGTTATTGGGTATGACCCGACTTGGATCAAAATGTACTAGCCACATCAATTTAATATGTGTCTGGGCATACCGATTCCAACAATCTCCCACTTGCACAAGATACATAGAAGATTGATACAAGTAGCAAATACTGCCTAACAACGGTTTACTACCCCTAATACTTATGACGAAGTGCCATTCAATAACATCATCTCCTTCAAATCCCTTACTTGAACATGATTTAGGTGAATCTATCAATTATCCTTTCGTTACAGATGTCATGTCAAATCTAGAGACATAGAGTGATCATTCTCTGTTGATTTAACTTTAGCAGGCCTTAGACATCTTACTCTCAACGAATAAGAGGAACAAATCCCATCTTGACTACATACGTCTCTCACAATCACCTTATACCACACCTGAGCTTAGCCTTATGTACTGCCATATTTCAGAACAACAAAGAACCAAGTCAAGGTATAATATTTGGTGAATATCAAGACCCAGTATGTATCTCAGGTCAGAGATACTATGATATTCGCCTTTGCTCAAATTTACTTATGATCAATCACAAAAGATTCCATGTAGTAACATTTGAGAGCGGGTCAGTCCAATATTTGTATCCCACAAATATCTATGAACTTTGGCAGCAACACTTTGCTCTATATTCATACCTAATGAATATCCACCAATCCAAGTTCATAATAGTCTTACATTCATATTTGTTACCACAAGTATGATCGACTACGTACATTTAGAATAATTAACTTAGGCCCAGACTATTTGCACACCAACACTGCCTAGTTGCACACTTAGGGTTTACCTAAGCTGCGTATAGGTCTATACGCAGCGTATAGGGTTACACCTATACGCTGCGTATAGACCTAAACGCAGCGTATAGCCACCTTTTTCAATTTCCAAGAGAATCTCTGATATGATGTGTTTTGTCCCTTTATATATGTTGCGTATATACCTATACGCAATGTAATTAAAGGGTGTTTTTTTAAGAAACATTGTGATACATTGTTTATCGTTTTAACAAACTTTTATAATAAGTAATTTTTAAAAAATAAATAAATAAAAAACATTGTTAAGTATTTTATGGTAAAGTACGTATAATATAGGTCTCGTATACGCCTATGGATGTAGTATCGTATGATATAGTGTAGTATAAATCTCGTATAAGGCCTGTATGTGTAATATAATATTGTATCTTTTCGTATCGTATAATGTAGTAAAAACATTTTTAGGTATTCTATCGTATAGTATATAATATAGATCTCATATAGGCCTATGGGTAGAGTATCGTATCATATAGTGTAGTATAAATCTCGTATAAGGCTTGTACGTGTAATATAATATTGTATCCTTTTGTATCGTATAATATAGTAAAAACATTGCTAGGTATTCTCTCGTATAGTATATTATAGGTCTCATATAGACCTATGGATGTAGTATAGGTCCCACGTAGGCCTATGGATGTAGTATAGGTCCCACGTAAGTCTATAGGTGTAGTATAGGTCACACATAGGATCATATGTGTAGTTTAGGTGTCGTATAGGCTATACTATACGAGACGTATACTACACCTATATGCCTATACGGGTGTTATATCATATCGTAGAGTATCATGTCGTATAGTGTAGTATAAGTCTCGTATATGCCTACAATACTACATCTATAGTTCTATACGAGCCTATACAACACCTATATGCCTATACATGTGTTATATCGTATCGTATTGTATCGTATCGTATGGTGTAGTATAAGTATCTTATATGCCTACGATACTACATCTATAGTTCTATACGAGCCTTCTACTATATATATATCGTATAATAATGATTAATGTTGTATAAAAACTTTTTAAGAAATACTTACTTTTTCATTTATTTAAAATAGAAAACTTACTTTTTATAAAACTTTCCTAAAATGATTAATATTGTCTAAATGTTTCTAAAAAAAACCCTTTATATACGCTGTGTATAGACCTATACGCAGCATATATAAAGGGTCAAAAATATATGCCTCGTATAGGCCTATAAAGCAGGGATAAAATGGTCCTTAAAGCAGGGGTAAAATGGTCTTTTTAACCCTTTATATATGCCTCGTATAGGCCTATACGCTGTGTAGGGTCAAAAAACCATTTTACCCTTAGGTTAGGGGCTATACGCAGCCTAAAGCAAGGGTAAAATGGGTATTTTGACCCTTTATATATGTTGCGTATAGCTCTATACGCAGCATATATAAAGGATGGTTTTTTTAACCCCAAATTTGTGATAAAATTGTGTGGTAAAATGGGTTTATTGACCCTTTATATATGCTACGTATAGACCTATACGCAGGATATATAAAGGGTCAAAAAACCCATTTTACCCCTGATTTAGGCTCCATATAGCCCCCAATTCATGGGTAAAATGGTCTTTTTGACCCTTTATATACGCCGCGTATAGGCCTATATACTGCGTAGGGTCAAAAATACCATTTTACCCTTGGTTTAGGGGTTATACACACCCTAAAGTAGGGGTAAAATTATATTTTCGACCCTTTATATATGCTGCGTATAGGTCTATACGCAGCGTATATAAAGGTTTTTTTTTAAGAAACAATGATATACATTATTTATCTTTTAAGCAAAGTTCTATTATAAGTATTTAAAAAAAACATTTTTAAGTATCGTATAGCATAAGTCTAGTATAAACCTCGTATTGGTCTATGGATGTAGTATCATTTCGTATCGTATCGTATCGTATCGTATAGTGTATAGTATAAGTCTCGTATAGGTACGGTATGTGCCTATAGGCCTATACGGAACCTAAACTACACATATAGGGGCATAAAGGACTTATGATACACCTATAGGCTTATACGTGTGTTGTATGGTATCCTATAGTATCGTATTGCATCGTAATGTATAGTGTATAGTTTAAGTCTCGTATAGGTTCCCTATAGGTTTTGTATGTGCCTATACGCCTATACGGGACCTAAACTACACCTCTAGGCCAATAAAGGACTTATGATACACCTATAAACTTATACGGGTGTTGTATGGTATCCTATAGTATCGTATCATATTGCATCGTACCATATCGTATAGTGTATAGTATAAATCTCGTATAGGTTCCCTATGGGTCTTGTATATGCCTATAGGCCTATACGGGTGTTATATCGTATCCTATAGTATCGTGTCGTATCATATCGTATAGAACTGATGTAGTATCGTATCTATATGTATAAATCTCGTATAGGCTTATACGTGTAATATAATATTGTATCATATCCTATCCTATCGTATCTTATAATGTAGTATAAGTCATGTATAGGCATATATGTGTAGCATCGTCTCGTATAGGCATACGGGTGTAGTATCGTACAGTATCTTATCATATGGTGTAGTATAAGTCTTGTATAGTTCCCATATAGGCTTATAGGTCTCGTATAGGCCTATGGATGTAGTATAGGTCCCACGTAGGCCAATAGGTGTAGTATAAGTCTTGTATAGGTCCCGATAGGCTTATAGGTCTCGTATAGGCCGATGGATGTAGTATAGGTATTGTATAAAAAAGTTTGTAAGAAATACTTTCTTTTTAATTTATTTAAAATTGAAAACTTATTTTTTTATAAAACTTTTCTAAAATGATTAATATTGTCTAAATGTTTCTTTCAAAAAAAACTCGTTATATATGCTGCGTATAGACCTATACGCAGCATATATGAACTTTGTGAAAAAACTGATGCTTCAAACCCACCTAAATGACCCCAAAAATTCTGATGGTTAATATTTATTTGTTTGATCATATCATAAATAAATATTATAAGTGTTTGTCTAGCTTGTTATTGGGTATGACCCGACTTGGATCAAAATGTACTAGCCACATCAATTTAATATGTGTCTTGGGCATACCGATTCCAACAATCTCCCACTTGCACAAGATACATAGAAGATTGATACAAGTAGCAAATACCGCCTAACGACGGTTTACTACCCCTAATACTTATGACGAAATGCCATTCAATAACATCATCTCCTTCAAATCCCTTACTTGAACATGATTTAGGTGAATCTATCAATTATCCTTTCGTTACAGATGTCATGTCAAATCTAGAGACATAGAGTGATCATTCTCTGTTGATTTAACTTTAGCAGGCCTTAGACATCTTACTCTCAACGAATAAGAGGAACAAATCCCATCTTGACTACATACGTCTCTCACAATCACCTTATACCACACCTGAGCTTAGCCTTATGTACTGCCATATTTCAGAACAACAAAGAACCAAGTCAAGGTATAATATTTGGTGAATATCAAGACCCAGTATGTATCTCAGGTCAGAGATACTATGATATCGCCTTTGCTCAAATTTACTTATGATCAATCACAAAAGATTCCATGTAGTAACATTTGAGAGCGGGTCAGTCCAATATTTGTATCCCACAAATATCTATGAACTTTGGCAGCAACACTTTGCTCTATATTCATACCTAATGAATATCCACCAATCCAAGTTCATAATAGTCTTACATTCATATTTGTTCCCACAAGTATGATCGACTACGTACATTTAGAATAATTAACTTAGGCCAAGACTATTTGCACACCAACACTGCCTAGTTGCACACTTAGGGTTTACCTAAGCTGCGTATAGGTCTATACGCAGCGTATAGGGTTACACCTATACGCTGCGTATAGACCTAAACGCAGCGTATAGCCACCTTTTTCAATTTCCAAGAGAATCTCTGATATGATGTGTTTTGTCCCTTTATATATGTTGCGTATAGACCTATACGCAATGTATATAAAGGGTGTTTTTTTAAGAAACATTGTGATACATTGTTTATCGTTTTAACAAACTTTTATAATAAGTAATTTTTAAAAAATAAATAAATAAAAAACATTGTTAAGTATTTTATGGTATAGTACGTATAATATAGGTCTCGTATATGCCTATGGATGTAGTATCGTATCATATAGTGTAGTATAAATCTCGTATAAGGCCTGTATGTGTAATATAATATTGTATCTTTTCGTATCGTATAATGTAGTAAAAACATTTTTAGGTATTCTATCGTATAGTATATAATATAGATCTCATATAGTCCTATGGGTAGAGTATCGTATCATATAGTGTAGTATAAATCTCGTATAAGGCTTGTACGTGTAATATAATATTGTATCCTTTTGTATCGTATAATATAGTAAAAACATTGCTAGTTATTCTCTCGTATAGTATATAATAGGTCTCATATAGACCTATGGATGTAGTATAGGTCCCACGTAGGCCTATGGATGTAGTATAGGTCCCACGTAAGTCTATAGGTGTAGTATAGGTCACACATAGGATCATATGTGTAGTTTAGGTGTCGTATAGGCTATACTATACGAGACGTATACTACACCTATATGCCTATACGGGTGTTATATCATATCGTAGAGTATTATATCGTATAGTGTAGTATAAGTCTCGTATATGCCTACGATACATCTATAGTTCTATACGAGCCTATACAACACCTATATGCCTATACATGTGTTATATCGTATCGTATCGTATCGTATCGTATCGTATGGTGTAGTATAAGTATCTTATATGCCTACGATACTACATCTATAGTTCTATACGAGCCTTCTACTATATATATATCGTATAATAATGATTAATGTTGTATAAAAACTTTTTAAGAAATACTTACTTTTTCATTTATTTAAAATAGAAAACTTACTTTTTATAAAACTTTCCTAAAATGATTAATATTGTCTAAATGTTTCTAAAAAAACCCTTTATATACGCTGTGTATAGACCTATACGCAGCATATATAAAGGGTCAAAAATATATGCCTCGTATAGGCATATAAAGCAGGGATAAAATGGTCCTTAAAGCAGGGGTAAAATGGTCTTTTTGACCCTTTATATATGCCTCGTATAGGCCTATACGCTGTGTAGGGTCAAAAAACCATTTTACCCTTAGGTTTGGGGCTATACGCAGCCTAAAGCAAGGGTAAAATGGGTATTTTGACCCTTTATATATGCTGTGTATAGCTCTATACGCAGCATATATAAAGGATGGTTTTTTTTAACCCCAAATTTGTGGTAAAATGGGTTTTTTGACCCTTTATATATGCTGCGTATAGACCTATACGCAGCATATATAAAAGGTCAAAAAACCCCATTTTACCCCTGATTTAGGCTCCATATAGCCCCCAATTCATGGGTAAAATGGTCTTTTTGACCCTTTATATGCGCCGCGTATAGGCCTATACACTGCGTAGGGTCAAAAATAACATTTTACCCTTGGTTTAGGGGTTATACACACCCTAAAGCAGGGGTAAAATTATGTTTGTGACCCTTTATATATGCTGCGTATAGGTCTATACGAAGCGTATATAAAGGTTTTTTTTAAGAAACAATGATATACATTATTTATCTTTTTAGCAAAGTTCTATTATAAGTATTTAAAAAAAACATTTTTAAGTATCGTATAGCGTAAGTCTAGTATAAACCTCGTATTGGTCTATGGATGTAGTATCATTTCGTATCGTATCGTATCGTATAGTGTATAGTATAAGTCTCGTATAGGTACGGTATGTGCCTATAGGCCTATACGGAACCTAAACTACACATATAGGGGCATAAAGGACTTATGATACACCTATAGGCTTATACGTGTGTTGTATGGTATCCTATAGTATCGTATTGCATCGTAATGTATAGTGTATAGTTTAAGTCTCGTATAGGTTCCCTATAGGTTTTGTATGTGCCTATACGCCTATACGGGACCTAAACTACACCTCTAGGCCAATAAAGGACTTATGATACACCTATAAACTTATACGGGTGTTGTATGGTATCCTATAGTATCGTATCATATTGCATCGTACCATATCGTATAGTGTATAGTATAAATCTCGTATAGGTTCCCTATGGGTCTTGTATATGCCTATAGGCCTATACGGGTGTTACATCGTATCCTATAGTATCGTATCGTATCATATCGTATAGAACTGATGTAGTATCGTATCTATATGTATAAATCTTGTATAGGCTTATACGTGTAATATAATATTGTATCATATCCTATCCTATCGTATCTTATAATGTAGTATAAGTCATGTATAGGCATATATGTGTAGCATCGTCTCGTATAGGCATACGGGTGTAGTATCGTACGGTATCTTATCATATGGTGTAGTATAAGTCTTGTATAGTTCCCATATAGGCTTATAGGTCTCGTATAGGCCTATGGATGTAGTATAGGTCCCACGTAGGCCAATAGGTGTAGTATAAGTCTTGTATAGGTCCCGATAGGCTTATAGGTCTCGTATAGGCCGATGGATGTAGTATAGGTCTTGTATAAAAAAGTTTGTAAGAAATACTTTCTTTTTAATTTATTTAAAATAGAAAACTTATTTTTTTATAAAACTTTTCTAAAATGATTAATATTGTCTAAATGTTTCTTAAAAAAAAACTCTTTATATATGCTGCGTATAGACCAATACGCAGGATATATGAACTTTGTGAAAAAACTGATGCTTCAAACCCACCTAAATGACCCCAAAAATTCTGATGGTTTATATACGATGCGTATAGACCTATACGCGGTACGCTGCTTATAGACCTATACGCAGCGTATATAAACCCTAGTTTTCTATGCAATGATTGGTGATAAGGCTCTGAAACACATGGAAACTTTACGCAGCGTATAGCTCTATACGCTGCGTATAGGGATAACCCTATACGCTGCATATAGGTCTATACGCAGCGTAGGTAAATGTAGTGTTTGGTGTGCAAATAGGCACATTGGTGTGCCAATAGGTACACCCTTAACTTATTCATGGATTTAAACATTTTAAAATGGAACATAACTCAAAATGCCATAATCATTAAATGAGTCAAAATAACGATTATTCCAATATCCAAATACAAAGTAGATCAAATCCAATCACTAGAATACTGAAGGCCTTTCAAGGAGCTTCGTGAGTGGATCCGCAATGTTTTGATCGGTGTGAACTTTGCGAATACATATCTTTCCCTTTTCAACTTCATCCCTTTATGTAGTTGAATTTCCGCTCAATGTGCCTAGTCTTTAATGTGCACAAGGTTCCTTGATTTGAGCAATCGCACCCTCGTTATCACAAACGATCTCTAGCGGATCCTGAATGGTAGGAACTACCCTAGGTCGGCTATGAATTTCTTCAACCATGCAGCTTCTTGCGCTGCCAATAAAGCGGCGATGTATTCTGATTCTGTAGTGGACAATGCTACAACATCCTGCTTCGAGCTCTTCCAAGAGACTACAGCTCCATTCAAAATGAAGACATACCCAGATTGTGATCGAGAACCATCTCGGTCAGTTTGGAAACTCGCATCCGTGTAACCCTTTACAACGAGTTCCTCTTCACCAGATCCATATATTAGAAACATATCCTTAGTCCTTCTAAGGTATTTCAATATGCTTTTAACAGTCATCCAATGACTGTTTCCTGGATTTTACTTGTATCTACTCGTCATGCTTAAGGCGCACGACGCGTTCGGTCTAATGCATATCATCGCAGACATGATGGATCCTATGGCAGACGCATATGGGACTCCTTTCATTCTTTCTTGCTCATCCTTTGAGTTTGGGCATTGAGACGCATTAAATATTGTCCCATTTTGAATAGGTACCAAACCTTTTTAGAGTTTTCCATCTTGAACCTTTTCAAGATTTTGTCACTGTATGCACTTTGGTTGAAACCTATCAAGCGCCTTGATCTATCCCTATAGATCTTTATTCCCAAAATATAGGCGGCTTCACCAAGATCCTTAATGGAAAAACAACTTCCAAGCCAGGTTTTTACACTGTCAATGGTTGGAATATCATTTCCAAATAGTAGAATGTCATCGAAATACAATACTAGGAAAGTGATGATGCTCCCACTAGCTTTCTTATACACACAAGCTTCATCACCATTTTTTATAAAGCCAAACTTTTTGATCTCTTCATCAAAATGGTGATTCCAACTTCTTGATGCTTGTTTCAATCTATAGATTGATTTCTTTAACTTGCATACTTTATTAGGATATGTTGGATCGACAAAACCTTCAGGTTGAGCCATGTAGACATCTTCATCAAGATATCCATTGAGGAAAGTCGTTTTGACATCCATTTGCAAAATCTCATAATCATAATGTAGAGTTATGGCAAATAATATCCTAATTGACTTTAGCATCGCCACGGGCGAGAAGGTCTCATCATAATCAACCCCTTGAGTTTGAGTGAAACCTTTTGCTACAAGTCTCACTTTATAAGTATCCGAGTTACCATGCATATCGGTTTTCCTCTTGAAAACCCACTTACTTCCAACTATTTTGGAGTTAAGAGTTGGCACAACCAATTCCCATACTTGGTTGTCATACATGGATTGCATCTCTACGTTCATGGCTTCAAGCCACTTGTCACACTCGGATTCTGACATTGCATCATGGTATGTGGTTGGTTCATCCGAATCTACCACATAGCATCCATTCATGAAAAATCCATATATTTCGGGTGGATTACTAATTCTACCAGATCTATGAACGTTTTTTGTGTATTGATCAACCATTTGATCCTCTTCAACAACCTCTTGTTGAGTGCTAGTATCAAGCAAATGTGTAACGGTTTGTGGTTCTTGATCCTCATCAAGTTCCACCGTTCTACCACTAGTCCCTTCCATAAGGAACTTAGCTTCTAAGAACTTACCCTTTCGAGCAACAAATACCTTTTGCTCGATTGGATCGTTATCTATATCATCTTTAGGATATCCTACAAAAATACACTTAATGGATCGGACTTCCAATTATTTGGGTTGTATTGCTTCACATAAGCTTCACAACCCTATACTTTCAAATATGATAATGATGGAACCTATCCATGCCATATTTCAAAAGGTGTCTTATCCACTTTCTTGGTTGGGGCCATATTCAGTATACGGGCCGTGGAGAGCAAAGCGTAGCCCCAAAACGATAAAGGTAATGTGCTCCTAGCCATCATAGATCGAACCATATCCAATAGAGTTCGATTCCTCCTTTCAGACACACCATTATGTTGTGGTGTTCCAGGTGGAGTAAGTTGTGAGACGATCCCACAACTCCTAAGATGGTCTTGAAAAGCATCACTAAGGTATTCACCTCCTCTATCGGTGCGAAGGACTTTGATTGTTTTCTTGAGTTGATTTTCTACTTCACTTTTGAAATCTTTGAACATTTTAAATGCTTCATCCTTGTGTCTTAGTAAATACACATAACCATAATGACTATAGTCGTCGGTAAAAGTAATGAAGTATCTTTCACCATTCCTAGTCATTGGCTTAAAAGGACCACATACATCCGAATGTATGATACCTAATAAGTCATTTGCCCTTTCAAATGTGCCACTAAAAGGTGCCTTAGTCATTTTGCCTTGTAAACAAGATTCACATACATCAAATGAATCATCTCCATTTGTTTCCAAAAGACCATTCTTTCGAAGTGTTTACATGCGATTTTTGTTTATATGTCCAAGGCGACAATGCCATTGATAGGAATCACTCAAATCTAATTTGAGATTCTTGGTGGTTGCTTGGTACATTGAACTATCAAATGATGTATTACCATGAACCAATTCATAAATACCATTTGAAGGCATAACTTTAAAGTAAAACATGTCATTCATCAAAACATAAACGTCATCGTTTACAAACTTTAAATTAAAACCATATTGTAGCAAAAGGGAAACTGAAATAATGTTCCTAGTCAAACTAGGAGCATACAAAACATTTTTCAAGATGATTTCCGAACCACTTGGAAGTTTCAAAACATAGTCTCCTCGGGCTTCAACTTGAACCTTTGCTCCATTGCCCATGAAGAGACTAATGTCTCCTTCTTGTAATGTTTATTTCTTTTGAACCCCTGCAACAAATTGCAAATATGAGTTCCACATCCGGTATCCAATACCCATGTATTTGAAGAAATAACATTAAGGTCAATATGTATCATAAAGATTGTACCTAAGGTTTGCCCTGAATCCCTCTTCATTTTCAACTCCTGGAGATAGGTTGGACAATTTCTTTTCCAATGTCCTATCTCTCCACACTCAAAGCATGGGTCAGTCGAAGCAACCTTTTGCTTCTTTTCCTTTGGTTTCGTGGGTTCCGCTTTAATTTCCTTTTTCCTTTCCCTTTGACGCGGCGCTTCCTTTTGGCAAAACTTGCCTTGGAGTCGGGGTGGGGCCTCTTCTTGTTGCATCCCTCATTGATCATTAGAACAGGTAAAGCCTTTTTACCGATGCCTGCCTTGGCAGTTTTGAGCATCGCATGAATCTCACCAATGCTCTTATCCCATCCGTTCATGTTATAATTCATGACAAAAGTCTCAAACTTCTTTGTTAAAGAGTTGAGGATCAAATCCGTAGCCAACTCTTTAGAGATGGGAAAATTGAGACTTTCGACGTGATCAATGTGGCTTTTCATCTTAAGGACATAAGATGAGACCGATTGGGTTTCCTCCATTCGACATGCATGAAGCGCTCGAACCGTTTCAAAACGTTCTACCCTTGCTTGTTGTAAGAGCATTTCCTTCAATTAGGTAATCATGTCGTATGCCCTGAGATGTTCAATATCCTTTTGAATTTCGGGAATCATAGTTTCCAACATGAGGCAAGAGTCTTGCATGGAGTCCTCGGTATACTTAACCCAATCGTTATACGCTTCCACATTTTCAACGTCAACACACAGGATATCTTCTCTTGCTTGAGAACGATTCTCAAGTTTCGATACCAATCCATGAAGTTGTTGTGGTTGAGACGATCCTTTTCAAGAATTGTTCTTAATGATAGGTTACGGACGATTTGGGTAATTGTTTGCATTGTTAGCAGCCATCTACAAAATTTTAACAAAGTTCAATTTTAGTATTTTCGATATTAAATTTTAATCATTAATACCCTTTTATGTATCATAGACAATTAATAATTAAAATCTAGAATCCAACCTTACATTTAAATATTGGTTAGGTGACCTTTATCCCATTATTTAAATTAACAAGGTAGAAAACGTTTGACAATTGCAACCCTTTGCAATTTCTAGCCATATCGGGTCGGTTAAACATCTTTATGTTTAGTTGGCATGTTTAACCCATCAACACCTTTGTACGCCATGCTTTGGTGACCCTAATCACATGGTTTCCAAACAAAGTCATCCTACTTACACACACATATAAGTTTACACATACAAGTGGTTAGGTGACCTTTATCCCACAAATATGGTAAGCCTACCTCAAACACACAAGTTCCTTCAAATGTGGTTAGGTGACCTTTATCCCACAAAGAATTCCCAAGTGATTCGAGTGTTGTGTAAAAGGATGGTGTTTGACTTGTTTTATAAAAGGGGTTTTTTAAGTTTTCATAAATCTAGTTTTAGAAAACTTTATGTACCATACATTTGCATGCATTCAAATTCATGGTACTTTAGTGAAAACCAATTTTCAAGATTCTTTTAATAAAACCCATTTTATTATAAAATCATTAACCTTTAATAAAACCTTTTATTAACCACTTTAATGATTTTTAAAGAACAAATTTTAAGCTTGTTATGGATTATTAGTTGTTAAGCATACATATCCAAATATCATCCAAACAACCATAAATAAAACAACCATACAAGCATAACACACAAAACAATAGGTGCATAGCCATAGCCAACTATTTTTGACAACACTTGTTAGCCGAAATAAGTGTGCCAAAAGGTCCTTCCTAAAGGGTGAATATTGACACAACAAATGTGTCGTTGAACTCCCATTTGAACCCGCATCCAAATGCTTCAAGTCTTCCTTTTGTGTTGTGATTTCTTCACTTTCTTTAGGCTTCCAAATGATCTTTAAATTCAGCTCCAAACTCCTTTAGGCTTCAAAAATGTGTTTTGATTATTGGGCTAAAATCCCGTTAAGAACTATGAAGTCCTTTAGGACCAAAATTGGCCAAAACCAAAAACGCATTTTTGTGTGCATCTTCTTTTACAACAAAGTATCCTAATACATTTTTCTATTAAAAGAAATGTAACTAATCTATTTACTTACGTACCAAATGGAAATAAATAAATTACATATTTTTCAAATGGAAGAACAAAGACATTAATTATTACAACCCATTGAAATAATAAAATATAAATCACAAACACAATCATTCAACATATTCAAACACAAGGTCATGGCTAGGTTATGAACACCAAAATATACATCCACATATGTATATTATTCAAGAGCAAAAATGGTTCCCTTTTTTCGACCAAGAATGATAAAACCGAAAAGGTGGGTTTTTGTCCAAACAAACAAATCATCCATATGATATAATTTTTCAAGATTCCTTTATGCATGTAAGAAAATAATCTTGAAAAACAAAAGGAGAACCATGTTTAAAATTTCGGCCATAGGGTTTCTCCAAACCCAAAACCCGAAATTTTTAAATCCATTGAAGCATGCATTCATATAAGCGGCTCTGGTACCATTGTTGGTTTTTCTAGATGTTTATCAAAGTTATTTTATCCGTATAAAATAAAATGCAGCGGAATAATTATTTAAAACATGTTACTTACAAGATATAAAACCCATTTTATATGTAAAACCAAAACCCGGATCCATATATGAACATGCATGCTATCAAAACACAACCATAGGGTGTTTAGAATACTACCTTTCAAGTAGTTAGGAGATGAAGAAGATGATGTTCTTGAATGAAAGCCTCCAAAAAAGAAAGCCTCAAGCTTGTATACCCCAAGCTTCCAACAAACACTATGATTATGCTAGGATTTCTACACTTAAAATTCAAACTTGAACTCTCTTGGACGAATCCCTTTTTGGCCGAAAATTTGAGAGTATTTTGGGTGTTCTTGCACTTTGATCTCTTGTGTGTGTTAGAGAGTGTAAGAGAATATATCAAATCATCATATGATCTTGTAGGATATTGTAGAAGATTGTGTGAAGATTGCATGCAAACCCATTGGTGGAAATCCACCTTGGGAAGACCCACACATGGTGGATGGCCCTAAGGGGTTTTTTTTTAATTTCTCTAAATTATATCTTGTATTTATATTTTATAACTTTTATAAAATATAACATAACTTGATACAAGGTTTTATGCAATATCTCATAACAACTTATAATGTTATTTAACCCATTAAATAACAATATAAAATATTCTCTCAAAATAAATTATCCATATAATTTATTAGTTTCTCAAGTGCAAATATTTAGAAAACCAATTTCTAAGTATTCTAAGTGTTAATATTTATTTGTTTGATCATATCATAAATAAATATTATAAGTGTTTGTCTAGCTTGTTATTGGGTATGACCCGACTTGGATTAAAACGTACTAGCCACATCAATTTAATATGAGTCTTGGGCCTACCGATTTCAACAAAAACACTGTTTGTTCTGGATCATTTAGTACAGACCTGTTTTGGCATTTTCTCATATGTTCTTTTCTAGGGGTCAATCCCAACAATCTCCCCCTAGAACAGATGATGCCAAAACTCTTCCTTATTCATGATCTTTATTCTCTCATCATTTTTTCCTTGATTTGTCTCTTGAACTGTAGTTCAAAATTCTGGGAATTTTCATCATTTTCATCCCTACACAGTTGAAGTTCCAGAAGATCTTGAAGGTCAGCTACACCCAGGCTTAGTGCATCCTTTCTTGTTATATATTCAACTTTCCCATTGGACTTGAGCAAAGTCAATACAGGGGTCTGTTTATCAGACATCCACTTTAGTATTTTTGAGTTCAATGGGTTTCTTGGGAGAAGTTTATTTGTGATGAGTTTGAAAGAGGTAAACTGCTTGATAGCCCTTTTACAGTTTCAGCATGTTGAGCTTGAGGCTTTGATGAACCATCTTCCAATTCATGCAGAGATTGATTTTTGTTAGTTTGTTTACTGATGTCAGCTTCTCTCTGTTTATCTTCCATATCCATCTGTAACTGCCTTTTTCTTTGATTTAAGGCTTGAATGGATGCTTTTAAGATAAGATATGCACTTTTGTCTTTAAATTTTCCAGTCTGGTGCATTCTTTCTCATCTGAGGATCATTCTTCATCCTTTCACATTGCCTCTTGTTTAAGAGCTGTGATAGGCCAATCTTTAAACTGATGCTTATATGCTTGATAGGGTTTGTCTCTCATGATAAGCCCTATGAGATCTTCCCTTAGCTTCTTTTGTGGATCATCATCAGGTGATAAGTTTGACATCTTCATGTTTAACTCTTTTGCATACTTTTCTAGTTTTCTGACTTTACTTAGTTCATCCTGCTCAAGTTTTGACAAGTAGGCATAACCCTTCCTTTTTCTCTTCTTTTGCTATGTTTTTGGCTTGTTTGGCTTTCAATTTCAGATATTCATCAACATTTTTAGGAATTCTGTATCCGTGAAGAAATGGGAAGGTTCTTTTGTATGGATCAGCCTCTGTATAAAATTGTAACATTTCTTTTTGAACTGCAGCCAGTTCCAGAGGGTATGTTGTTTCTAGGGGTATGTTTCTAGAAGGATTGTGACTAGTAGGTGATTGAGTGAGTATGATTGATGTTGGTGATGGTTGAGTGATGAAAGGTTCTGGATTTGTTTGGATAAATGGTGAAGATGATAAAGTGTTATGTGTAGGTATATCATCATCATTCACTCTGACCTTTCTTTTTCTTGTATACACTAGTTTTGGTGAAGGAGTTTTTGTAGGAGTTTGGGTTATAGGGGTGAATATTTATTCTGATAGAAATTTAGAAGTGTTTGTGGAAACCACTGTTGTCATAACATCTGTTGTGCCTTTTGTAACATCAACATCTGTTGCAGTGTTCTTCAACTTCTTTTGCTCCCTTTTCAAAACCCTCTCATTTGTCTCATTTTGAGATTAAATCATCCTCTTTATTGCAACTTCATCATCTGCTTGAATTTCCAGGGTTTCTTCACCTCCCTTTTTCTTTTCTTTGACAGATGTTTCAGCAGAAGCTACTGAGGTTTCTTTCATAGAATCATTTTTCTCCCCTTTTTGGCATTATCAGTTCTTTCGAAGATAGATGCAGGGGTAGTGCCAGGCAATGTTATGAGAGCTTTTTTGATAACCTTAAGCTCTGCCTGAGTGTTTTTATTATCTGGTCTCAACCTCATTTTTGAACAGTTTTACACGTATTTCATGTTGGCGGTCAGCATGTTGGCATTGTTGTTGAAATAGAGGATATGCCTGTTTGATTATATCAGTGGTTTGAGGAGCAGAGGATTGAGTAGTGTTTTGAAGATTCTAACATCTGTTGTAGCATATTTTTATATTTGCCACTGATGTCTCAATTTTTGTAACTCTCTCCGTCAAATCTTTAGATTTTAGCTCATCACTTAACTTAGTAGGATCATCTGAGCTCCTACCAGAAGTGGTAGTTGTATCTAAGATATCATGAGCATGTGTTTTGACACTTGCTTCAACCTTAGATGCCCCTTTTTCTTGGTACTGGGGACTTCTTTCTCTAACAGAGGGTTTCTCAGCAAACTTAACAGTGGTTTTAACACCAACAGTGGTTACCGAGATACCCTTTGTAGAAATTGCCTTCAAGGGAGACTTATTTATGAAACTACTGCCCATATGTAAATCAGTGGATTCAACATCTGTAGTAGCTGCTCCACTTGAACTACCAACAAGAATTTCATGAAATTCAAGTAGTGTAACCTCCTCAACTATTTGTGGGTTATTCAATAAAATTTTATCAGACACAGCCATTGTGGAAGTTGTATTCTCAGTAATGTGTTTGTGAGAGAGGCTGTTTTGTGTCTGACTTTTAGTGACCTCAAACAGAGACACCAGGGTTGATGTAATTTGTGATGTGGGGAGTGATGTGGAAAGAGAATTTTCCCCAGAAGAAGGACAGTTCAACATACTCTCAAATGAGGGTAATGTTTCAAGTTGTGGTGTCCCTGTGCTTACAATGTGTTCCTTTTGTGAGGAATCATGAGGAGTTGTGGTTTTGGGTGGAGATCTTTCCAACTGTTGTGAGGAAGTAGCAACAGTGGTTTCTTGTCACATTTGTGTTGTCACAGGGTTAACTTCTAGGATCTCATCTTCTAGAAGACCCTTTTTGGTAGGTTTGGTGGGCTTGATGGATTTCTTTTTGGTTCTTTTGGTGATTTTTGGTGTGGGTTGCACAGTAGTGGTTAAGCTACTATGGTCACCAAGAGCAGTGGGCTCAGCAGCTGAGGTCTGAGGAGTAGATGTGGACTCATCCAAATTTTGCTCAGACTCCCCTGCTTATGTTTGAGAAACTTTTGACTCTTTAGCCATAAGGCGAGTAAATGTTTCAGGTGTTAGGCTGTTTATTTGAAACGGTATGCCTGCTTAAGAACATGTATACTCTCTTTTGGAATTTTCTATTGTGAGTAATAGCTTAAAAATCTTGGAAATAACAAGAAAACATTTGCTTTATTGTTTTTCACATTTTCCAGATTTTTTACCAAATCATTAAACAATGCTTGGGAATAATTGTAATCAGTTTTAGACATAATAGCATACCCCATGTATTGAATTTTCAAAGGTATTTCGTTAAAACCAGTTGTTTTATTTGAAACACATGTAAGCAGGGTATGAAATAAGAATTTCATAGGAGGTGGAAATTTTCCTTTTTCCATAGTAACTTTTGTTAAATGTCCAGTATACCCTCTTTCGATCAAATCGATTTGATACTCATCCTTAGGGAAAGAGATTTTACCTGCAAGATCGTCCCTCTGTGGAACTTCTGAGATTGTTTGTGGGGTTATTGGAACCATGATACCTCCTACTTTAGATGAGATTGCCCAAGTCTTTTTATTTTGAATTTCGAGTTTTGCATTAGCCCAGAAATCTCGTAGGGTGTCTTGATAGATTGGAGCATTACAAGAGAGCAAAGTTTTATACTTTGATGAAGACAGGATATCGATGATATAGTGAAAATCTGTGTTTTTCTCCGTCTTTTCGAAGGTACAGAGGTAATTGTGTGGATGTTTGATGATGAGAACCATGATCGGATTTGAGAAATTTGATCGTTTATGAGAATTTTTGAATTTTGATTTTGATGATAAAAACTTTGTTTGGGGGTTTTATCAGGGTTTTATCAATGGTTTCAAACATCGGACTGTTAACTTTTGACACGTGGCAAGATCTGATGACAATTGCTTTTCCACTTGTATCCTCTGACTATGAATGGATGACAGTTATTTTGTAAAACCACTTATGTGTGTCATCAGTGTTTGTGAACTGTGTAAGTTTTACCTCTTCTCAGTGGTTTTGAAACCAGTGGATAAGGTCACCTCAGAAGTTTGAACAAGTTAATGAAAACAGAGGATTCACTTTGTCAGTGGATAGAATTACCCATCAGAGTATTGAAAGTACAAATAGTGTTTTCATCAGACTTTAGAGATTTATTGAGAAAATTTCAATTTTAACTATTTTTTAAGGTTTTGTTTTGATTCTCTGAAAACATTTTTGATGCTATTTACACATGTACCACAGGGAAATCTGTTTTTAATCCATGTTTAGCACTCCAAGCCTGGAAATCAAACTGTCAAAAGTGTGAGCATCAAATGCTTTTGTCAACACATTTGCCAGTTGATCCTTGGTATGGGCATGTTGTAAGGAAATCAAACCTTTTTCATAGTAATCCCTCACTAGGTGATATCTGATTACTGTACCTGGTCATGGAATGATAGACTGTGTTGAAACTTCTTCTGTTTCTTTTGGTGAATGAGATTTTGATGAAGATTTACCTGTAAGATTAGGCTTGACAAAACATTTCTCATAGCCTTACTAGGATTTTTAATGATAATTTTTTTTGAAATTTTCAATCAAAATCTCTTCCACACACTAGCCATGGTGTTAAAAAATTTTATAGATCTAGCAGTGGTTGAGTATCCCAGATGGTAAACACAATCTATTTTGACAGTGAATTTGAGATTATCTTGACTCATTTTACGAATTGACCCTGACCATCATACAGATTTCTTTTGATCCATCATAAAGGAAAAGTAACTCCCTTCTCTCTAAAAATAGAAAGGTTTTACTTCCTAACAGATTTTGAGCTTTAACCATTTAAAACAAGTGAAAGCTCAACATGTATTACTTATCAGAAAACAAAAATACTGAAAAAGGAGTAACACATGTCCTGATATATACATGAAATCTTTACTATTAAAAATTAAGTAAAAAATTCTTGATAAATGAATCAATTAGACCTGATAGATGTCCTACCCCCTCTTTAAAACAATTTTTAACTTGATATACATCAGTTACCTGAATCTACCTGTAAACAGTGGTTGCACTCAGCTTGTTTGGTAACAGACGTTTGAACAGAGACGAAGATTCAATTTTAGGTTTTCCTTTTGTAGTACTAGTCTGTGAACTCTCAGGTTTTTATGTTTATACTCTTTTCTTTTGTCATTAAAAGTTTTGAGATAAACACACTTTTAGAGTTTTGTGATTTTTCTTCTATTCCCCTTTTAACATTTCCATAGGCAGATGTCGTAGCATTCACTGGAAGGATTTTAAGGAAAGAATAATCAATCCAAAATCATTTACAGTAATGTTTTGAGAACCTTAGTCATTTTTGCAAAATGCTTATGCTAAAATTCACATTACTTTTGATCTGGTTTTCTAAATATCAACCCATAACCTTTATAGGATTTTACCCTTCTTAAATTTTTCTCATAACTTTTATTCCTCATATAGATCTTGTTCCTAAGGTTTAGGTTCACCTCAGTCTCTTAAAGACATTAGATGAATCCTTAGCAACCGTCAATCAAGGAATCATCACAACTTCCAACAAAAACACTGAAATCGTATATAACGTGATTTGGCTCTTACTCTATTTTCCAACAAACACGAACAACACAGTATGACTGAAATTAAGCTGATCTTTTTATGTCAAATCGATTTTTAGATCGATTTGACTTACCAAGCTCTGATACCAATTGTTAGGATCTAAGTTTGACCTGATTATGTTGTTTTAAACAAATAATTGATCATAAAATAAGATAAAACACATGATACCTTGCAGCGAATGCGATTTAAAACTTTGTAACAAAATCAACAAGAGATTAGCTTTCATCATACCATGTTTTAATTGCTCCCCCTTAGCTCGAGCTCACACAGGTTAGATCGTACAAGATAAGTGTGTGTGTGTGAGAGAGAGAGAGAGAGTTGAATAGAACAGTACATGCACTGTCTATTTATAGTACTAATCCTAACCTCTGTGGCATCTTTGCTGACGTCACCAAGATAATGACAGCTAACAAACCTAACAACCTCTAACCACTGCTAATGCTATCCAATTATAATGCTAACCACTAATGAGCTTAACCACTGATGAAGCTTTATCAGATGTTCTTCAAAGGGTGATCAGACCTTTGACTTCCAGCAGACTTTTGACTCAAAAGAGCTTAGCACTGAGCAGATGTTAGAGCCATCAGATGTTAGATATCTTGTCATTGAAGGAAGTTGTGAGTCAAAACACAGTTATTTTGGATCATTTAGTACACACCTGTTTTGGCATTTTATCATCTGTTCTTTTGTAGGGATCAATCACAACATCTAATGTTATCAATGAATCAAGCCAACAAAGTCAACGCGCAAGTCAACTCGAGAAGATCGAAGAAAGATATGACGTGTGCAAGTTCGAGATCTAATAGTTATATTGCTTGGTTAATTAAACATATTTTGTTTAGACAAAATATATTTAATATCTTAGTTAATTAGTTTTCATGTTTATTGCTACTTTTGGTAAGTTATTATCTCTAGGAACCCAAATGTAATTAGCCTAAGTGTGTTTAGGCTATAAATAGAATGAGATATTAGGGTTTTAGGGAACACACTTAGAGAGAGATTTAGGGGCTAAATGTATTCATCTTTTGCAAATCAATAAAGGGTTTTAAAGCTTTATTTTTTGAGTCTGTTCATCTTGATTTCTTTATCAAAATCAGATTTTGGCTCGATTTGATCCTACAGTTGATAACAAACAGAGTTTTCAAAGTCTAAAACAGACCTTTTCTAAACAGACCTTACATTACTTCATCAAAGGGTTTTCTCAGTGGCCAGACCCTTAAAACAAACCTTCGTATCAAAACAGAGGTTTGTTTTACACAAACAGAGGCGTGCCACGTCACTCTAAAAGTAACCGTTGGCCACTTCATCACCACTATTACATAAACCCTACATAAACCCCCCAAATTACAGAGGTTTTCGCTTTACCGTTACAAAATACACCAAATCAAAGCATTTCACACAGAGTTAAACTACGAAATTGCAATCAACAATCATTGCTTTCAATCAAAAAAATCATCTGCTCAAAAGATTTTCTTAAAGATTCTTTCGTATTCCTCATCCATGGAACTCAATCTCAAATTAACTCCCAATTACCTCATGTATCTTATCAAGCATGACAAGAATACAGATTTCCACTCGATCATTGACATCCTCACAACATCCAAAACCATACAATTCTCACTGTTGACGCACCAGTTTATCTTAGCAGTCTTCGTAAATTTTGGGCAAATTCGGACTTTTTACTCTGAAACAAAAAGCCTTTCACTATCACTAACGTGTGGGAGTGTGCGTATAATTTTTAGTATATTTTTAATCACATTTACTCGTTTATCAAGCTTTAAATTTATAAAACAATATATAACACAATCACTCTCTATAACACGCTAGGGCAAGTGAACCCATCGTTGGTGTAGTATAGTGATGGTAAGATACCGAGGTCGTCCAAGGACACAAGAGCTTTTAATACCGGAATATCGTCAACGTCTAATCTAACCAAAATTTTGAGAAAACTTTGTAACACAATCAAGAAGAGATTAGCTTTCATCATACCATTACAAGATAAGTGTGTGTGTGTGTGAGAGAGAGAGAGAGTTGAATTGAACAGTACATGCACTGTCTATTTATAGTACTAATCCTAACCTCTGTAGCATCTTTATTGATGTCACCAAGACAATGACAGCTAACAAACCTAACAACCTCTAACCACTGCTAATGCTATCCAATTATGATGCTAACCACTAATGAGCTTAACCACTGATGAAGCTTTACCAGATGTTCTTCAAAGGGTGATCAGACCTATGACTTCCAGTAGACTTTTGACTTCAACAGAGCTTAGCACTGACCTGATGTTAGAGCCATCAGATGTTAGATATCTTGTCATTGAAGGAAGTTGTGTGGTCAAAACACAGTTTGTTTTGGATCATTTAGTACAGACCTGTTTTGGAATTTTATCATCTGTTCTTTTGTAGGGTTCAATCACAACATCTAATGTTAAAAATGAATCAAGCCAACAAAGTCAACGCGCAAGTCAACTCGAGAAGATCGAAGAAAGATATGACGTGTGCAAGTTCGAGATCTGATAGTTATATTGCTTGGTTAATTAAATATATTTTGTTTAGACAAAATATATTTAATATCTTAGTTAATTGGTTTTCATGTTTACTGCTACTTTTGGTAAGTTATTATCTCTAGGAACCCAAATGTAATTAGCCTAAGTGTGTTTAGGCTATAAATAGAATGAGATATTAGGGTTTTAGGGAACACACTTAGAGAGAGATTTAGGGGCTAATTGTATTCATCTTTTGCAAATCAATAAAGGGTTTTAAAGCTTTATTTTTGAGTCTGTTCATCTTGATTTCTTTATCAAAATCAGATTTTGGCTCGATTTGATCCTACAGTTGATAACAAACAGAGTTTTCAAAGTCTAAAACAGACCTTTTCTAAACAGACCTTACATTACTTCATCAAAGGGTTTTCTCAGTGGGCCAGACCTTTAAAACAGACCTTCGTATCAAAACAGAGGTTTGTTTTACACAAACAGAGGCGTGCCACATCACTCTAAAAGTAACCGTTGGCCACTTCATCACCACATATTACATAAATCCCCCAAATTACAGAGATTTTCGCTTTACCGTTACAAAATACACCAAATCAAAGCATTTCACACAGAGTTAAACTACGAAATTGCAATCAACAATCATTGCTTTCAATCAAAAATATCATCTGCTCAAAAGATTTTCTTAAAGATTCTTTCGTATTCCTCATCCATGGAACTCAATCTCAAATTAAGTCCCAATTACCTCATTTATCTTATCAAGCATGCCAAGAATACAGATTTCCACTCGATCATTGACATCCTCACAACATCCAAAACCATACAATTCTCACTGCTGACGCACCAGTTTATCTTAGCAGTCTTCGTAAATTTTGGCAAATTCGAACTTTTTACTCTGAAACAAAAAGCCTTTCACTATCACTAACGTGTGGGAGTGTGCGTATAATTTTTAGTATATTTTTAATCACATTTACTCATTTATCAAGCTTTAAATTTATAAAACAAATATAACACAATCACTCTCTATAACACGCTAGGGCAAGTGCACCCATCGTTGGTGTAGTATAGTGATGGTAAGATACCGAGGTCGTCCAAGGACACAAGAGCTTTTAATACCGGAATATCGTCAACGTCTAATCTAACCAAAATTTTGAGAAAACTTTGTAACACAATCAAGAAGAGATTAGCTTTCATCATACCATGTTTAATTGCTCCCCCTCAGCCCCAGCTCACACAGGTTAGATCGTACAAGATAAGTGTGTATGTGTGTGTGTGAGAGAGAGAGTTGAATTGAACAGTACATGCACTGTCTATTTATAGTACTAATCCTAACCTCTGTGGCAACTTTGCTGACGTCACCAAGATAATGACAGCTAACAAACCTAACAACCTCTAACCATTGCTAATGTTACCCAATTATGATGCTAACCACTAATGAGCTTAACCATTGATTAAGCTTTATCAGATGTTCTTCAAAGGGTGATCAGACCTTTGACTTCCAGCAGACTTTTGATTTCAACAGAGCTTAGCACTAAGCAGATGTTAGAGCCATCAGATGTTAGATATCTTGTCATTGAAGGAAGTTGTGAGTCAAAACACAGTTTGTTTTGGATCATTTAGTACAGACATGTTTTGGCATTTTATCACCTGTTCTTTTGTAGGGATCAATCACAACATCAAATGTTATCAATAAATCAAGCCAACAAAGTCAACGCGCAAGTCAACTCGAGAAGATCGAAGAAAGATATGACTTGTGCAAGTTCGAGATCTGATAGTTATATTGCTTTGGTTAATTAAATATATTTTGTTTAGACAAAATATATTTAATATTTTAGTTAATTAGTTTTCATGTTTACTGCTACTTTTGGTAAGTTATTATCTATAGGAACCCAAATGTAATTAGCCTAAGTGTGTTTAGGCTATAAATAGAATGAGATATTAGGGTTTTAGGGAACACACTTAGAGAGAGATTTAGGGGCTAATTGTATTCATCTTTTGCAAATCAATAAAGGGTTTTAACGCTTTATTTTTTTAGTATGTTCATCTTGATTTCTTTATCAAAATCAGATTTTGGCTCGATTTGATCCTACAGTTGATAACAAACAGAGTTTTCAAAGTCTAAAACAGACCTTTTTCTAAACAGACCTTACATTACTTCATAAAAGGGTTTTCTCAGTGGGCCAAACCTTTAAAACAGACCTTTGTATCAAAACAGAGGTTTGTTTTACACAAACAGAGGCGTGCCACGTCACTCTAAAAGTAACCGTTGGCCACTTCATTACCACTATTACATAAACCCTACATAAACCCCCCAAATTACAGAGGTTTTCGCTTTACCGTTACAAAATACACCAAATCAAAGCATTTCACACAGAGTTAAACTACGAAATTGCAATCAACAATCATTGCTTTCAATCAAAAAAATCATCTGCTCAAAAGATTTTCTTAAAGATTCTTTCGTATTCCTCATCCATGGAACTCAATCTCAAATTAACTCCCAATTACCTCATGTATCTTATCAAGCATGACAAGAATACAGATTTCCACTCGATCATTGACATCCTCACAACATCCAAAACCATACAATTCTCACTGCTGACGCACCAGTTTATCTTAGCAGTCTTCGTAAATTTTGGGCAAATTCGGACTTTTTACTCTGAAACAAAAAGCCTTTCACTATCACTAACGTGTGGGAGTGTGCGTATAATTTTTAGTATATTTTTAACATTTACTCGTTTATCAAGCTTTAAATTTATAAAACAATATATAACACAATCACTCTCTATAACACGCTAGGGCAAGTGAACCCATCGTTGGTGTAGTATAGTGATGGTAAGATACCGAGGTCGTCCAAGGACACAAGAGCTTTTAATACCGGAATATCGTCAACGTCTAATCTAACCAAAATTTTGAGAAAATATGTTTAATTAATAGAAATTATAAATAAATTGAAATATAAAAAAGAAACAATAGAAAAGATAGAATCACTTGGTTCCGACTTATCTTTTAGGTATCCTTTGATGATTTTCGCACTTTGGGTTTTTTAAGAGACTATCTTAGTTATAGTGGCATGTCCCTCTTTTGGAGGCAACACTACCCATGGCCATATTGGTCTGAGTCAGCGGGGAAACAATCCCGCAAGGCAGGGATATTGGAAGATATATAAGTAAGTTATTAATGAAAAATGTGACATGTCCCTCTTTTGGAGGCAATGCTACCCTCAGCCATATTGGTCGGAGTCAGCAGGGATACATTCCCGCAAGGCCGGTTTAAAGTTTTAATAGTAGTTTGTTTATAATGGATTCAAGCCGTTCTTACTTCCCCTTATTTGATGTTATCTGCCTCAAGGGAAGTCCTAATAAGCTTGAATGAAGTCCTCGCAGGATGTATACATTGAAGGAGGCAAGAAGTTTACCCAAACCACCCTTGTAACCCACTTCTAGTCAGGTAACATGCTTTATATAGACTGTAAAGACACGAATGAGTGAATCAACAACACATGAAGAGATGACACATTAAAGTTCACTTTCAATAAAAAAACTAAAAGTCATTAATACATACCCTAAATAAAAAGTTAACCAAAGCTTGGAAATCAAAAGTAATACATAAAAAAATTGTCTTCACCAAGTGATGTAAGAGATCAGCCAAGCATGGCCTTTGTTTGACAAAAACTCTTACAATCAATCTTGGATCCCAAGACCACTACACACACTCTAAAGATGGACGATGGAGGAATGTGGTGGGTGATGGTGGTATTGTGATGGTGGAGTGGTGGTAGGTGTGAGAGAAGTGGTTTGTCAAGGGATGGATTGCAATTGAACCAAGTACCCTTATTTATAGCTGGAAACAGGCCTTTCACACGGCCATGTGTCTTCTTCTTCTCTGTCTTCATTGAATGAGTTATGTCAATCCGTATGCACACACGGCCGCGTGTGTCAGCGGCACAGCCCCGTGGTCTTGTACTTGTTGTACTATAGAATATTTAGCATATTTGGGAGTTTACCACGGGCCGTGTCTGTAGGACACGTCCCCGTGTCTCTTGTCTGCTTCTATTTGATTTTTCTTTATTAACTCTGGAGTGGGGCACGGACCCTTGGTGGCACCGCCTCGTGCTTGTCTTCTGATTTGTCGTTTTGGTCAAGGGGTAAAGCTCGGAGGGTCGGTATGATGTGTTAATTTCTCATCTTTTATATTTATGTTGGTTTTGCCGTTAATTTATTTCTTTTGTACATTTAAGCTCTATTAATCCTGAAATTCAAAAGTATACAAAGAACTACACTTTTTCCAACATTAGTAAATAAAAGGGTTGATTTTGATATAATTTATATGTCACATTTGACGCATATCAAATACCTCCACACTTGAATCTTTGCTTGTCCTCAAGCAGAACTCTTTAATATTTCTTACAAACCCAAATGGAATAAGTAGAGAAGAAGTTTTTGGGTTTTGTTTTTAGAGTCTCGGGAATCCAAATTCTTTTTATTCTTGTTTCTATTTTATTTACAATTCTATTTGACATGATTTATTTGGAACTCTTATTAAGAAAAACATATTTTTAGGCATAACATGCCTCTTAAAATTTCATTAAGTTATATACAATTTCACACACCTCACTAGTGATCTCTCAAAACACTTGGCCGAAAATGTATAAGTGAAAAGCTTAATCCCGGTGTGGAACTTACTCCTACCATATGCTTGAGAAGTAATCAAACCTTCTCTTTTTTGACATAATCTTCGTAAATATCAAGAGGACTTTAAAAATTGTAGGTTTTTCGCTAGGGGTAGGGATTTTATTTGAAAAGTTGCTAAAAGCGTAAAAATATCGGATTTCTTTTGAAAAGTTGTTTATTCGTGACGTAGATACAAACTAAAGATTTATAAGCAAGAATATTTTTTTGAACTTGCTTAATTTATTTCGAGCAACTAGATGTTTTTTTTTACTTACAAGACAACTAGGTCACATTTATATATATCTCAAAAGAACCGAATTTTTAATAAAATAAAAGGTGTAAAAAAGGTTTAGGGTGATGGGTGTGTTGCAAAAATTTGTATTTTGCGGGTTTTGAAACGGAAGGTTTTAGGCTCAAAGGAGTTTAACTAAGGGATTTTTTTTATTTTGGTAGGGAGATAAATAAGGAAAATAAGGTTGAAACATATAAGGTATATAGTCATAGTGCCTCAATCATTTACTTACTTGGATTAGTCAGTAAGGACCGGAATGTATTATCTTGTCAAGTTCTAGATTTGTAAGAATCATACGGGCATCACACAAGAAAAAAGTGAGCATTTAGTAAAGATATGATATTGAATGCTCGGTAAAGGCTCAAAACTCACAATTTGTGGGAAAAGGGATAAAAATGTGGAAATATATATACAATCAAGTTCTAAAAAGATTGTCATGCCTTTTTATAAATTTTTCTTATATAATTATTTTTATCACGACGCTATCGGATGTAAATTAGTAAAAACAAAAAAAATAGAACTTGTTTTCTAACTTAAACTAAAAACAAGACAAATAAAAAATTAAAAAATATATTTTGAAAAAGATTTGGGTGTTTTAGCTGCTCCAAGTAGAGTTTTGTGTAAGGCTTGTTTTAGGATAAACAATTCAAGGCCCCCCCCCCCACACACACACACACTTTAATTACACATTGTCCTTAATGTGTCCAAAATGGTTAACTTTGGTTAAATGTGTACATCTGGATTAAAACAACAAAATTTTTAGAAATTAGCTACTGGACACGGGGGCGTGTGACGTAGAATTGTAACACCCCAATCCCGCTAGGCCTGACGTGTCACACTTACATATATCAAAACTATAATAATCCATAACATTAAATAAAAGATCCTAATTGCATTTTATTACATTACTAAAATAAAGAATCTTGATCAGCAACTTCCTAACGCTCCTCACCGAAATCCCAGATATCCCAGATTACCTATAAAATAAATAAGACAAACACAAAAAGAAAACTACGACTGAGCCAAAAATTGCTCGGTAACGGAGAAATCAATAGTACAAGTAAAGTCATATCAACAGAAGAAAAACACAATATAACAGAAATGAGACTGAACTAAAACGGTTACTAGCACGTGTACTAGAAACAGATGCAGACACAGGATTGATATGATTCTTGATACACGAACCGATCTGATACTATAACAAAAACTGATACAGAAACAAAAGTCAGTTATATACATAGTTGATACCCAACCCAACACAAAACCGATGTAAAGACTGATACATCGTTGAACATGACGACTAAAGCACTTTACCTTGTATAAACGGACTTATTTCAAAACATCGTTTAAATAATCTAGTATTCGTATAACAAGAAAATTTTCTACTATATTATTTATAAATGAAACGTTTGAACATATCAAAAACTAATTACTATCGAATATTTTGAACAACGTTGATTAATGCTATTATTTTGAAAACAAGATACTTGGCAAATTAAACTATTTTCTTATATTGAACATTAGAATTCTATCCAAATGAAATAGTTTATCGCATATTATAGCAAATCATCATTAGACAAAAAGAACTTATTTTCTAACTTTGAAAAGTTATTTCTTAGAAACAGAATAATTTAAATAATATGGTTTTCCAAATGAAACACTTTTGACCGTTCCGTAAAACGACATGGGAAACATAAACAAAACAAATAGCTAAGCCTAAACATTTTAAATACCATTTAAAATCTCATAATCTTTAATAGAATTGTTGAACTATTATCTTTAAATAAATGTTTAGATTCAAATTAAATAAGTTATTATTTAATTAAAATAACTATCTTTATAGCTCTGGAGATTTATATTTAATAAACAAAAAAAATCTAGACAACGTGAGTTTAAAAGTAGAATAATGTAATCCTTATGAAATTTCTTAAACCGATTGGGAAAATCGACACGAAACAAAGACAGATTCAACGACGAGTATAGAATATACATTGACTCAAATACTGAGTACAGGTACTCATGGATACAACTAAACATATAACACAGAACCTAATCTCAATCGAGACTGATACTAAGGCGAAACTAATACAAACCGGTACAGATACTAAGTAAAAAAACACAACTAATACATAACAGAATCAAATACTGAACATAATAAGAATCATAATAAACCCGATATTGATCAGAAGCATAACTAGATGTGTACAAACATATTAGAATAGACAGTGAACACATTCACATACAGAAATACATACTAACTTACAAGACATCTATATATCAACAAAATAAGTCGTGTAACATAGAAGCACCCAAAGCCAGAAGCAGACTGGTACACAGCTAGCTAGTCCATGCACCTATGAGATGGTGAGTGTGGCGTTCACCCATTATTCAATTCCCCATGTAAAAAGTGTCAGTAACTTGGTTTTTATGAAAGTGTACAGAAGGCAGACACGGGGGTGTGTTTGTGAGACACAGCCACATGTAAAGAGTGCCAGTATTGGAACTTTTCCAGAAGATGGGCACGGAGGCGTGCCTAAGAGACACGACCCCGTGTGACAGGTCCAGAAAAACAATATTGTTTCAGTAGGGTAGAGACACATGGGCATGCTTACCTTACACGACCTTGTGCTGAACTTGCTGTAATGAATATTTTGAGTCGGGGGAATTTTGTTTACGTGCATGGGGCTCTGGTTTAGCGTCCTTGGCTAGTTCCAATCCTCTTTTGAGTGTATATTATTCCTACAAAGAGGAAACTTAAAAAATAAAAGCACTAATTAAGAGCTAAACTAATTTTTTAAAAATGATTATTGTCTTTCAAAAGAAAGATATACTTTTGAAGTTGAAAATCTGTGTTTAAATAAGCTACTTTTATTATTGGTTAGTCCATGGAATGCCTCCATGGTGCGCCACATTTATGAGGGTCCTTGGCTAGACCCAAGGTTGGTCAAATGTTACTCGAGCGGGATGACTCGCACCCCAAATTGCACCGGCTAAGGGCGTAGTCCTAGTTGGAGTCTATTGCCTTGATGTAGTTGACCGGATCATCTTCCACGCATTGTCCCACTTCAAACTTCATTTCCTTGTCACCAACCCTCAATGTTAGCTTTCCATCGCTCATATCCACCATGGTCCGAGCAGTGGTAAGGAATGGTCTCCTAATATGAGTGGGATCTTGGTGTCTTCTTCCATATCAAGGATTACAAAGTCGGCTGGGAAAACATATTCCCTAAACTTAACCAAAAGATTCTCCATGTCACCTTGAGGGTAGATTACCGACCTATCCGCAAGTTGGATGCTCATCCTTGTAGGATGTGGATTCCCTAGTCCGAGTCGATTATACATGGAGGCGGGCATTAGGTTAATGCTAGCCCCTAAGTCAGCGAGCGCATTGCTTATTCACGATCCTCCGATGGAGCAAGGAATGGTAAAGCTTCCAGGATCAATCTTCTTTTGATGGAATTTATTGAGGAGTGCCACCGAGCATTCTTCACTAAGGTTGACTTGTTGAATGGGTCCTTTTGTGGATGAGGAAGTCTCTCATGAATTTGGAGTATTTTGGCATTTGTGTGAGGACTTCAACCAAAGGAAGATTAATGTGAAGTTGTTTTAGAAGGTTACCAACTTGGTGAATTGCTCGTCAGTCTTTTGGCCAAGTAAACAGACGGGGTAGGGTACCGATGGTGGTTTGGTTGGTTCGGTGTGTTTTTGGATTGAGTATTTTCTTGGTTATCGGTTAAAGGATGTGTCTGTGGGTTGTTTAGGTTGTGGAATGTTTTAAGGTAAAGTTGTTTCATTATTGGGCCCTACCTTCCGGTTTCCTAAATTTATGGCATTTATTTGGGCTTTTGGTTTTGGTTCAGTGTTACAAGGCAAGGCACCTTGTGGTCTTTTGGAGAAATTTTAGGCAAGTTGGCTTACTTATTTTTCAATGTTTTGTATACTAGCCCGTTGGTTCCTAATTTGGCGTCAGTTTGTATGAACCTCTTTGAATACTTTTTGTCGGATTCAGAGAAAAGATAGATGATGAGGTCCTCAGGTCTTTCTCTTCCTCCTTGTTGTTGTGGATAACCTTGTTGCTCGTTTCGGGGTTGTTGAAAGTTGGGTCTTTGATTTTGATTTCGTTGGTTGCTACCTCTCGATTCTCTCCAACCAAAGTTTGGATGATTTCGCCATTTGGGGTTGTAGGAGTTGCTTGAAGCTCCCGGTGGTTGCGGACGGTTATTGAGGTAATTTACCATTTCTGTTTGGTTTTTCCCTTCTTTCATGCAACTTCAGTTTTCATGTGGACAGCCACACCCTTCACAATAGCAGAAGGTGTTTTAGTTAATTCAAGTTTCTTTTTTTTGTGGTTAAGCTTCGATTTGGGCTTGTAAAGAGCTGGCTTCGTCCACCTTATGGGCTCCCCAGGCTATGGATTTTGAACCCCTAGGAGTGTGCCATGGAAAACTGTTTTGAGCAATTTCTTCAATTTGGGTGGTGTAAATTTTGTCAGGTCTCTAATTTCCAAGGAGTCCCCCAGAGTTTGAATCAAGGATTTGCTTTGTGTGTGGTAAGAGTCCATTGTAGAAAATAGACACTTGTTGCCAACATTCTAAACCATGATGTGGGCATTTCCTTAATAACTCCTTGAACTTTCCCATATCTGGTACAAAGATTCCTCGTCCTCTTGGGAGTATGAGTTAATTTCGATCATGAGTTTGGCGGATTTTAGCGGGAGGGAAATATTTGTAGAGAACTTTTTGGGCAAGTTCATCCCAAGTGTGCACGGATCCACTTGGGAGGGTGTTGAGCCAAGCCTTAGCTTGGTCCTTGAGTGAAAATGGGAACATACGGAGCTGGATAGCGTCGTTAGAGGCTTCGTTGATCCGAAGGTGTCACGTATTTCCAAAAAATTGGTAATTTGTAAATGGAGATCTTCATCGGGTAGGCCATGAAAGGTGGCGGAATTTTGGAGTATTTGGATTAGGTGTAGTCGAAACTCAAAGTTGTTAGCATCGACATTTGGTGGGTTAATAGTAGCTCCAAGATTACCAACCGTGGGTCGTAGGTAATCCATGAGGGTACGTTGATCCGCCATTGGGGGGTTGGGTCGAGGCTTTTTATCAGTTTTTAGCTTGAAGTCTTTTTCTAAAAAGCGCTCGGGTTCTTCAAGTGCCACTTTTATTTCTTTATCGGAGGTGGGGGTCATGCACCAGGTCGTATTTTCTATGGATTATTTGGAATGGTGTAAATATATGTGAACAAAAACAGAAAAAATGTTGATGAGTTAACAAACACAGCCCGTGTCTATATAGGCACGACCCCGTGCTGTCGAAATAAAGATTATGTTTTCTGGTTCCAAGATACTGGAAGTATGACACAACCCCGTGCCCTTGTAACACGGCCCCCTGTTTTTGTTCCAGTAACCCAGAGAATAAATCCTTTGTAGTATTGTAAGTTAAACACGGCCCCGTGTGTGATCAAACACGGCCCCGTGCTGATCTTGCAGAAAGTAGAGAAAATACAGAAAAAAAAACCTAAAAAGAAAAATAAAGAAGATTAAAAATTGATTAGTCTGTCCATGTTAAACTATCTTAAAATCCTTGTGTCCCCGACAACGGCGCCAAAAACTTGACGTGTGCGAGAGTAGGTATATTTTAAGCACTTTTACTCGTTTATCAAGCTTAAAATTTATAAAACACGATATAACATAATCACTCTCTACAAAAGTGCACCCATCGTTGGCATAGTATAGTGATGGTAAGATACCGAAGTCGTCCAAGGACACAAGAGCTTTTAATACCGGAATATCGTTAGCGTCTAATCTGACCAACTTTTTGAGAAAAGATGTTTAATTAATAGAAATTAAAATTAAATTGAAATATAAAAAAAAGAAACAATAGACAAGATAGAATCACTTGGTTCCGACTTATCTTTTACATATCCTTTGATGATTTCCGTACTTTGGGTTTTTTAAGAGATTATCTTAGTTATAGAGGCATGTCCCTCTTTCGGAGGCAACGCTACCCTCGGCCTTATTGATCCGAGTCAGCAGGGATACATTCCCGAAAGGCAGGAATATTGGAAGATAATTAAGTAAGTTATTAATGCAAAATGTGGCATGTCCCTATTTTGGAGGAAACGCTACCCTCGACCATATTGGTCGGATTCAGCAGGGATACAGTCCGGCAAGGCCGGTTTAAAGTTTAATTGTAGTTTGTTTATAAGGGATTCAAGTCATTCTAACTTCCTTCGATTTGATGCTATCTGCCTCAAGGGAAGTCCTAATAAGCTTGAATCATGTCCTCGCAGGATCTATACACTGAACGAGGCAAGAAGTTTACCCAAACCACCCTTCTAACCCCCTTTCAGGCAATTAGCGTACTTTTATAGACCGTGAGACACGAATGAGTGAATCAACAACACATGAAGAGATGATAGAATAAAGTTCACTTTCAATATATAAAACTAGTTATTAAAGACATTAATACATACCCAAATAAAAAGTTAATCAAAGTTTGGAAATCAAAAGTAATACATAAAAGATTTGTCTTCACCAAGTGATGTAAGAGATTAGCCAAGCATGGCATTTGTTTGACAAAAACTCTTACAATCAATCTTGGATCCTAAGACCACTACATACACTCTAAAGATGGACGATCGAGGAATGTGGCGGGTGATGGTGATATTGTGGTGGTGGAGTGGTGGTAGGTGTGAGTGAAGTGGTTTGCCAAGGAAAGGAATGGATTGCAATTGAACCAAGCACCCATATTTATAGCTGGAAACATGCCTTTTTATACTGCCCCGTGCCCGAAGGGCACGGTCCCATGTCTTCTTCTTCTTTGTCTTCATTGAATGAGTTGTGCCAATCCGTATGCACCCACGGCCCCGTGTGTCAGAGGAACGGCCGCGTGTTCTTGTACTTGTTGTACTATAGGAGATCATGAATATCTGGGAGTTGACCACAGCCCGTGTCCATAGGACACGGCCCCGTGTCTCTTGTCTTCTTGTGTTTGTCTTTTCTTCATGGACTCTGGAGTGGGGAACGGCCCATGATTTGGTGGCACGGCCCCGTGCTTGTCTTCTGATTTGTCGTTTTGGTCTTGGGGTGAAGCTCGGAGGGTCGATATGATGTGTAAACTTCTCGTCTTTTGTATTTATGTTGATTTTTGCCGTTAATTTTTTCCTTTTGTACATTTAAGCTATTTTAATCCTGAAAATCAAAAGTATACAAAGAAACACAATTTTTCCAGCATTAGTACATAAAAGGGTTGATCTTATACCTTATTTGATATAATTTATACGCTGCATTTGGCGCATATCAATCACTTCAAAGGTTAAAGGAGAACATATCCAGATAACTCCACAATCCATCTCCACAACATTCAACCTCAATGACATGGCAGGTATGAGACCTTTCCTCAAAAATGAATTCATAGAAAGGGGATATGTTGCTCAACTGGTGGGAGCAACAATTTTCAAACCACACTTCCCACTAGAAATGAAATTCTTTTTCAATACACTTTTAGTTTTCTTGTCTGCCAAGACCACCTCTATTAATGAAATACCCCATAAAACTCAGTATTTGGGATATGCAATTCTGACAAAGACAGATTACAAGTTGTCCCAAAAACTATTTCTTGATATGGTGGTCAACACTAAAGCAATTAAAAGGAAACTTGGCAAACCCTTCATTTTATACATGAGGCTACTAAGTTTTTTACTTTCAAAAGATTTTGAAACAAGAAAATTTTGAACATGGTCAAGCCCTCAAAATGAATAGCCTTACCAATGAAATATTTTCACGCATGATTCTTTTTATAAGGGCTAAAATCACTTATTTTGGCTTTTTTACCCCATATTGTAGGGTGGATCTCGAAAGATATGGTCATTCAGTTGACTCCTTGCTGCCACTCCGTGCTTGCTGTCATGCTGGCAAAAGCGTCGTCTTTTTTAAACTTTCACCTTCGATTGCGAAGGGCTTTTTTCCCGGTTTTCATGACCTCAAAGGTCAAGAAAATGCACCAGATGAAAATGTTCTAGAAACGAAAGCAACACATGTTACAACATCTGTTGCTGAGCCTACTACTCCTGGTGACCACAGTGTCCAACCCAACACTATGGGACACACACCCGATATTTCCAAAAAGACCATTTCCATACAAACTCCAAAAGAACCAAAAAGAATGTATTTGTGGAGGTTGAGATGCTAGAGATCCCTGCTGTAACACAAATGCGGCTTGAAACATCTATTGTTACTTCCTCACAACAGAAGCAAACATCTCTACCCATACAAACTCCCCACATATCCTCACAAAAGGATTGGGCTGTAAGCACAGGGGAACCAAATCAAGAGATAAATGATTCAATTGAACATTTATTCTCAAGCCCCTCTCCCAAGGCTGCTCATCTTTTTTCTTTCTCCACCCATATCATCCACCACAATACATCCCACATTATAATCATTTCTTGATGCAATTGACAACATTAACTTGTCTACACCTAGTTCCTCTCAACAACATACCACTGAGACTAAGCCACAACAAGTGACTAGGGAAAGCTCGGAAGTCAATAGTAGCCCCACAAACAGAGGATGGTACACCTCGTGTGTCCCAAGAGACACTTGAAGGTTTTTCAAGTGAGGCAGCCGCTACAATTGTTGAGACAATAGTCTCGTGGATGGACAATGGTTACATAGCTAATACCTCCTTGAAGGCAACAATTGTTGAGTCTACAATAGTACACTCTTTAGCAGCTGGAACTTCCCATAACCAAGAAAAAGGAACACTTGGTTCACAACCAAGTACAACCACCTCTGGTGGGAATTCAGATGGTCCTATTTGTTAGGTGATGTATCAAAATATCAAGATTTGACAAATATAGTAACCAAATTGGAGTCTTTAATTGATCAAATCAAAGGAATGATGGCTACTCTGGTGTAAAACTCTAGACCTCCACCAACTAATGCAGAACTTGCAGAAAATATAGTTCAATGCCCAATTCTATCTCCAACTTCAAAAGCAGTCTGCAGACGCCACTCACAATTTGTATATTGAAATGATCAGGAATATGATTGGATCAAAGTACAATGATACTCAAGCAGAGTTCAAAGCCATTAAAGATCATTTCCTTCAAACAACAGGCACTACTCCAAAACCTAGGTATCCAGAAGATGATGCCAAAAAGGGGGAGAGTGATAACATGAGAAAGCTTCCTCCACAAGCAAACTAAGCTCAAAAGAAACTTGATACATCTGCAACCAAAAATGCCAGATCATCACTTGAAACTTCCATTGCTACGATCCAAACCACTGATCCTTCATATCAAACATCTATTGGCATTTCAAAAATGACAACAGTTGTTATGTCCACAACGCACTTACCACACCACCACAAAATAGTCATACCTATTTCACAAACCAAAAAAAAGAAAAGCAATAACCTCACCCATCAAAGTTACATCATCACTTCCATCTACAAACCCACCAACACCACAGCTAAATCAATTCCACTAAACCTCAAGAAAAACTGTCTACAACTTGTCCCATGACTTTCCAAAGCCAACCAATGCTAAAGAATATTTGGAGCTCAAAAAGAAGAAGGCTAAGAGGATGGTTCTGGAAAGAAACCTAGGAGAGGATGACAAGCAACTACAGCAAATCTTATATGAGGAATACATAAAAGTAGATGCCTTGGAAGGATATGCAACAATGATATGCAAAAATATCTCATATGATCCATACAATTCCAAATCTCAAAAAGTTACTAAGGGAAGATTACATAAACCACATCATGGAAAAGAAGCCCTATGATGCAACAAAAGATCAATTCATAGGATGGCCAACTGAATCCTTGCTAGATGAAATAGTAAGGATTGAAAAGATGAAGCTTATTCCTGAAATCAATCCTATTCCTCCCAACTGAAAAAAGGAAGAAAACCTAATTATAAAAGGGCATTGCAATTAAGAAGGAAGAAGGAAGAGATGGTACTGCAAAATTGGCACCACTAAATCAATGGCAAAATGGGATGAACCAACAATCTTTAAAAACTACAAAAGACTGGAATTTATAAGAGAAAAATATCCCCCAGTTCATAGAAAACCATAATATGACCAAGTAGACTTCCCCATAAAGACTTTAGTTCACCCTTTAGAGCTTCCATCTGCAAGGAACATCTCAGCAGCTGCAAGAAGCTATTTCAAAACACAAATAGAGATGTCTAAAGAAAATGTAAAGATACAACAAGATAACTCACAAAAGAAGGTCTCAGAAGTCAGTTGAAGTATGGGAGCTCAGATACAAATCAAGAAGATCTAATTGACAAAATTTTGGAAAGACCTGTTTCCCCAAACTCATCTGCAATAACTCTGGTCCCAACAAACCCTCGTAACCACAAAATTCTAAAATGGAAGTCAGATAAGACAAGCCATGAATTAACTCTTCTCAGGGCTAGTGGGGAAGTACAAAAGATCTCAATGAATAGTGCCTTTAGGCTTAATGATGCAGATCTAGAAGACCTAATAAGTCTTCCACTCGAAAGGGATTCAGATGATAAGTTCTCTATGGACTTCGAATTATAATTCAAGAGCCAAAATCAAAGAGAAATTGATGAGATATAAAGATTGTTAGGGGGAGACTGTTGAATCTACAAAAGAACATATGATATTCTAAAGCCAAAACATGACCTCTTGATCAAGAAATAACTAGCAGATGGAAGCATTCTTCTACCAAAGATAGTGAATTTTGAACAGTAATCAGAGGTTTGAAGCCTTAGAACCATTATTGAAGACGATGAAACCATTGTTCAAGGCCAAAGCTCTACTGAAGCAAAACGCTGATCATGAAGGCCAAACAGATGTTTGATACAAGCTAACACCAGCTTGAAGAATATAGGTTTGTCAATGTAACAGTACTTATCTTAGAACAGACTTTTTCATGTAATAGAACAAATGTTAGATCTCCCAAGACGTTTGCTAACATCTGTGGAATCTTTTCTGTTAGGAATGTTATATGTCACTATCAGGGTGACATCAGCTGATTGCAAACAGAGCTTTTGTATCTGTATAAATAGATCTCACCTGTTAGAGATTTAGTTATCACATTCATTCCTTCTGTACGAACAACAAAGTGTGTTATTAGGCTGAGGGAGAGTTTGTAGAATCATTGTACTGCATTTGTATTCGTTGGATTTAAATACAAGACAGTCTTGATATAACTTCCTGCTTGTGTTTAATTATTACATGCATTACAATTTATAAATTGTTTGTTCTTTGATTGTTTAAAGCCATAAGTATTGCAAACACAGATCCTGCACTTATATTTTTGAACAATTTGTTGGTTGGTTGTTTGTTTTGGTTTTTGTTTGTTAAATTAATTTGGATTTAATAGTATATTTCAATTTTAATTATTGTCTTGTGCTTTTGAGCAATGTTGTGGTGTGATGCCTCGACGTTTTTGTTGTCTGTTGGGGTGTTACATTCAATTTGTTAAAAAATCTGCCATAAGTTGCTGCTGGTTCAAAATTAAATGGTGTTTAGAAGATTTGAAAAGATTACAAAATATTTGAAAAGTTTATGTTTAAATATTTTGAAATTCGAAAAATAAATTGGAGATAAACTTTTGTTTGATAAGATTTGTTTTACTAAATTTTAGAGAATTTCAACTAACATCAAAGTATTCTTTAAGCGATCTCAAAGTGGATAGTGTGTTCAAAAAGGGAATTCTTTTTGAACAAATTTTTGGGAGAACAAAGATTGTTAGATAACAAATTTTTGTAAGAGAACAACATTTTCGAGAAAGAAATTTTTGGAGAACTAGCATTTAGGAGAATATGTATTTATGAGAGAACAATAATGTTTACTTTGGGAGAACAAGTACTTTGGAGAACAAGTGGATTTTGGGAGAATAGTTTTTGAGAGAAAAGAATTCTCGAGAAGAGGCTAAGGAGGTTTTTGGAGAACAACTTTTGTGAGAATAGGAGTTTACAAGGTTCTCGGGATTCAAAGGAGTTTACAAGTTGGTTTACGAGTTCGTGTTCCTAAAATGCAGTGTTCAGGAATTATGCTAATAGCGAGCTGTTAAGTTCAGTTTTCGAGTTACTTCAAGTTCTTGAGTTAAGCTTGTTTGCAGTATTGCCTCTTTTTATGTAAACTATATTAGTGTTAAATGAAGATTAATTGTGTATATTACAATTATATTTTAGAACTCATAAATTTCCAATTTGGTTTTTCTTAGATTTTGATTTTTCAATTTCATTAGGATCGGTTTCGGGTTTCAAAAGTTCAAAGAGACGATTGATAAACTTTATGGAGGGCGTCACACATGTAACATTAAAAAGTTAAGTTATAGACATAGAATAAATCCATTTGTCTAGTAACTTTGGTGAATCATTTAAGGTTTGGAGTAGTAGGATGTTATGGGTTCAATCCTCATGGTGTTTACGTTTAGCCATTCAGAAAAAATAGACATAGAATAAATATGCCGTTGGTTTTAGCTTTAAAGATCATCTATCTATAAAATCTAATCCCACCTATATATTCATATATACATATAACTATTTTCTCACTATCTTTCTTTCTAGCTATAGGTTTGATTTATATTTTATTTATTTCATACTATATATTTTATGTTTATTACAATTTTACATCAATAGTTTCATATGTAAACATATATAAATACAAATATACTTATAGACCGTAAGACCGAGTAGACGATTAATTCAATAACCAAACAACATTAAAAAGTTTCCCAAACTCGTTATCATAATCCAAACATAATGTATCACTATAAACCAAACCAAATGGCATCTGACAAGTTTATTAAAATGATTAAATCTAAAGAAGAAATACCTTAGGCTATGGATAGTCCCACTCCCACTATAAAACCCGTGGGTTCTTAAGATACTTTGGAAACCTGGCCCAACCCACTGGATAAATCCAATTCATTTCCTTTTCATTGAAATAGTTCTTTTTTCACCTAGCATTTTTTGCCTTCAAGATGCAATTAGACAAAAAGAACGATTTCAAAGACAAACAATATATGCATCAAGAAAAAATAATTGAATATACATTATTTGACTCGTTATGGGTAGAAAAGTTTGGCGAATAAGAGTTCATTCCACGTATCCTGAAGCCCGGGTAAGCACCAATGCACACAATCCGCATAGCTGACCGGGTTGGCTATTTGTTCGGTTGTCAAAGGGCTCCATTGCTTCTTATAGATCGAGGTGTGGGCATCTTTTCGGTAAAGTGAGAGTTGTGTGATGTTTAGAAATGTGATGGGAAATGTCGATTTCTTGAACACATCTCCAATTACTTCCATTATGCTTTTCCTACAATCTGAGCCCCAATAGTTTGAATCCGCGATCATTTCTGTCTGATTATAACAATTGCCATTTAGTTCGGCTCCCCAGTCAATGCTCCTATGCATAAAACCAAATAAATTTAGAGTGCGTACTAGAGAAATCCGTAACGATGATTCTACAGTGTTTTGTATTGCATGCATTATGATCACTTGTACTCCAAGAAAGCTTGCATATGTAGGTTTTAGATGGAGATAGAGAAATTGCTTACTTTTGATGTGAAGGAGACATGCTTGTGAAGAAGACTCTTGTTTTCTTGCGATCCATATTCTTCCTTACCCATCTTATCATACTCTTTAGCCCCATTCGATAAGCATCCTCGGTCGACACTTCTGCTATATCTTTCACTTCGTCGTCGAAAGAACCTTGCCTACAATATGCAAGACGTTTAGCCAAATGTGTTGGTTTATATTAAAATGTCCTACAACTGACACTAATCTTGAACACTTTTCATCGATGGACATGTTCATCTTGTTCCCTAGGAGGTTGTCGGTGGTAGGCTATCGAAAAATATGGCGTGAGTAAATATTCACCAATAACACTTACCAAGGGATCACCAACGAAAGCTTCACGAATAGATCACCAGCAAAAGTAACGATCGAATAGCCGTCTCAATACCACAGACGTATTATTGACGAACATTTCACCGGATTACCAAAGAAAGTGTCGTAAAGGGATCACTGACGAACACTTCTACCATCACTAATCACCTAAGGATTACCGGCGCACATTGTAGTAGTATTCATTATAATTGGAGTAAAAAAAGGTCATTTTCCATCCCTCCTGTTTGGCCAATTTTACGACTTTCGTCCAAACGTTTGTTTTTCCGCATCTAGATCCAAAAGATTTGAGATCTTTCCTTTTTCATCCGGGTCGTTAAGTCCATCCAAATTCCTCCTTTAAGTCAGGGTATTTCTATATTTTTTTGTTCACTTAAAAGGGCAATTCGGTCTTTTTCACTTTGTGTAAAAAGACCGGATACCCGTAAAAAAGACCGAATTGCCTATTTAGTTAACAAAAAAGACTGAAGCACCCCTAACTTGACGAAGAAAAATGGATGAAGTTCACGAGCCGGATTAAAATGGCATAATTTCAAATCTTTTGGCTCCAAAAGCTGAAAAACAAATCTTTGGATGAAAGTCGCAAAATTGACCAAGGACGGAAATGGCATTTTACTCTTTTAATTATGTTTTCGCGGCATGATATGTTGTTGTTCACCAAGGGATTACCAGTGTACATTATAAAATATATTTTTATTTCTATTTTTGCGTTGTAAGTGACATTAATTATATAAACATATTTTTTTATTTTTTTTAATATGAACTATCGTCCGTTATCCATAAGTGATTATGGTCGTTGAAACTCAATTTTCTAGCAGTGTAATTTAATAAAAAGATAAAAAGGAATTACAAGATCTTGAACTTGAGGCCAGTCATCCACCATAAGTAGGTATTGAAGACCATAATATCAACCCCCTTCCAGTGCTTGCCATGCTTGTTAATCGAACCTCGTCGAACAACTCTATCGGAAACGCGATGTATGACTGCATCGTCGGAGTTCGATTCCATCAAAAATGGTGCCCAGTAGAACTCGATTGTCGCATTGTAATCCTGCAATTATTAGAAAAAATGGTTGTAAAATAAATTTGAAATTAATATTTATTAATTTGTGTTTACTCGTAGCTACCTTGGCAGTGAAAACGGTCAAGGAACCAAAAGTTTCCATGGATTTAGCTTCGTCGGGAATGAGTGAATGCAGAAGACACACCATCGAAACGTATTGGCCTCTGTTTAAGGAGTCTCCGACGAACATCATTCTTTTGTTTCTTAGTGTTTCCAGCATTTGTGACGCGTTGAAACTAATTATCACATTAATTAATGGTTAAAAGAAATAAAACAGTTTAACACACTAACTCGTTTAAACGTTCAATACAAACTTATTTTATAACCCCTTTCTAGTTGATTATTGTTTGTTACTTAAAAAGAGGCATTTTCAATGGAATATTGTGACAAAATTAAATTCTCGTCTGGATTTGCGACGGGGAAGAAGACACGCGCAAACCTAAATCTGCCACAAAATTCTCCATTGCAATCCGTTGTAGTGAGAACGGTAAAAAAAAAAGTATATTGTCATATCCGTGGCAAACAATTTTCATTATAAATTTTGTGCTATGTGTTATCCGTCTAGAAGTGCTTATGATAGTTTTGTTCGTGCCAAATACACAATTTTGTAGTGGTCGTTAGGCTCATTCAGATAAACAAGATACACATATCAACATCTTTATACATATATGTTCATGTTTGAGTTTATAATTTCAAATTTATCAACACACACCCACTAATCGGCAATAATTGTCACCCTTATATTTTTTAAGTATAGTTGAAAGTTGACTTAAGAATATATTTTGTGGATCCACCATAAATTGGATGGAATGTCAAATTCAAGAGTTGGTAGAACCGTTGATCTAACTCCAAATAAATAATTGAAATTATATCTCACTCTTTATATTTTGATTAGAGGTTTCAACTTTATATATTTAACCTTAAATTTAATTCGATCATTATTTTCTTACAGAATTTCTATGTAAAACAAAATAAGTACCATCAATTTGTTTTACCAGGGCTAAACCCGGGTTCTCTCTCCTTCACCTAATCATGTTTTTTTCTTTTTCTTTCTTAATTCTTTACTCAAGATATATTATTAAGCTTTCTTAAAAATTTATAATGGGGTAGAGGTAAGGTTCTTATTGGAATCAGTCTCTCTATTCCAACGGGTAGAGGTAAGGTTGTCTACTTCTTACACTTCTCGGTCGTATCTTAACTTTGTTATTGGCGGGATTTACTAAGTATGATGATTATGAAAAATTTATAATATTTAATACAATTCCATATATAAGGTTTAATTGGTTTTATAATTTCTGTTAAAAACTAAGTTCTACCACAAATTAAATCTTATTTTTTTATAACAAAGTACATTTGCTATTGATATAGCCCACGCTTCAACATTTTTACATGATTGATATAGCGTTATTTTTACCGATCATAACAAAGTACCTTTGTTATTTACCAATAGTATCAACATAAATTACCGTAATGTGCTAAGAACGGTTTAAAAAAGCGCATAAAATTTCAATAAGGTGTTATTATTGGTGAACCATACAAAATATTACACTAATCTAAGCAATTTACTTTAAAATATCCATATATGATGTTTAATTATATTAATATCAACGATAAAAATGCGGGCTTAGAACATTATTTAAAAGACTTTTTATGAATAACCATACAAAGTTACCTTGGAAGAGAACAACCATCGGGTTGCCATCTCCAGAACTGGTAATCGCGGTCCGGTCGGCCATGCTCTTGACATGTTAGCTGCGGCTGTATATACGGACACTCTGATTCTTGGTACAACGGCCGGTTTAACGGATCCCACACCCACTTGCCGCGAAAAATATCACAACTACTCTCCTTCTCCGCAATTGAAAATGGCAACTTCTTGTAATGCTTCTCTAGTTATCATCAAAATTAACCAAAAAGATTTAAGAAAAAAAGAATCCCCTCAAATTCATTGTATAAAGTAAGTTTAAAAACATTGCATTTGTATGGAACATATAACAAAACAATCAAGATTTTCTGTAAACTAACCCCAATGATTATGCAACAAATCGAATGTTACAATTAATGTTTTAAATATATATTGAACATATTATTCATGTACATAGGGGATATGTAGAGAGCTTTTGCATATTAACATATTTATTATATTGTTAACATTTGATAAATGTCGTCATAAAAAGCAATTTCAACCCAAAAATTAAATTGTTCGCATTTTGATATGCAAAAAATGGTGGTGTTTTTACGATAAGGATTTGAACTCTCCATCTTGGTATAGGAGACTTAATGAGTTCAAATCTTTTAAGGTCAGGACGATATTTTTGCATGCCAAAATGCAAACACTTTTCAAGTTGATAAAAGAACTAGCTTCTGTTATCCTAGAAGCGGGTTTAGCAAGTAAAGTTGAACATACTTGGAGTAGGGGGAGGTCGATCTGGAGTGACATCAAGATCAAATTGCCCGAGGATGCAACCAAGGTCTTGACCGTAGAGGATGGTGACGAACAAGATGAAGGCTAACAAGGTGAAAAGGTATGGAGATAACCTTGCTTTTCTTATAAGATTGGAAGTTGAAGATGAAGAAGATGTTGGTGGTGGCTTCATACCTTTTTTCTTTGGTTTTAGAGTGTAATGTCTAAGGTTTTCTTGGTGGATATTCGGTATAATGAACAAATGTGTGTTTATATGATGATGCATGGTTGAATATTTAACCTATTTTTTTCCATGATGATGCATAATACATTAATATAACCTATTTTTAAATGATGTTAGCAATAATAACAACAAATGCTTTGGATTCAGGCTTTCTTTGATTAAATTTTTGGTTTGAATTTCATTTTCTAATTATAATTATAAGTTAATAGACATAGGGCCCACAATTTGTAAAATAGAATTTTTTTAATGTGCATTTTGAATATATAAATATTCTCAGGATTTGTTTGATAAATAAATCAATTTGTTTGATAAACAGTGAATTTCTTGTGTTCTACGTATTTGTTATATAGAATATTTCATTTTTGTAACATGGAAAAACGATATGTTTTTGTTTCTTAGAAGTAAATCTTTTTTAAGCATGTTTGCCAATTAAACAACTTTTAACAAACTTAATAAACAAAACATCTTGGTGTCAAATTACTTTATATACTTATAGTAATATAAGTTGGTGTAGATGAATAAATAATAAATTGTATTAGTTGAATTATTAGTCCATGATGATCATATCAAGTTTGTGCGTCACAGAGAATTAATTAAGGCACCAAAATTTCACGAATTTTCCTCCTTAACAATTCCTCCTCTAACATATATATTATATTATATTTTTATCGAAAAATGCATTTATATCAAAATCTTAAATTCAGATTACCATTTTAAAATTTGGTAAAACGAAAAAATGAAAAACGCGTAACTTAAAATATATAGTAGTATGGATGTTATTTGGATGATATCGATAATATTTAAAAATTATTAAAAATTAGATTAAAATACGTTTAAAGTTAAAAATAATATAATAATAAACTATTATAATATTAAAATAATAAATCGTTAGAAAAGCTATATATTACTAAAAAAATCATTACTCTTTATAGATTATATGCATATATAATGTTGTAATAAGCAATATTGTTAACTAGTTTTTTTTTTTTTTTTTTTGAATGGCTAATGTTACTCCCAAAAAATCTTATATTTACAAATAAATCATCTTACTTAGGATTGAACCCAAAAATCTCCCACAAAGAGGCAAGATCCTCTGCCAAGTTAGTATAACGAAAAATGTTCACAATAATAAAACAAGTTAAATACATTTATAATGTATTTAGTTGCGTACAATTCTTAAATCGTTTTTCAAGCTATTTGTTATGTTAGTCAATATAATTTTTACAGTCATGCATATTTTAATTATGTTTGGCTAGCAAATCTTTTCGACCTCACATGTATGCTTAATAAAAAGTGTTGCTATCCAATTCTATTTGAACGAGTTGGTTTAATCGGTTCTAACAATCTACAATGATTTAATAAAAATAATTAACTGTTATAAAAAATATATATCTATAAATAAAAACCAAACAATCATTTCCCTAAAATAATTGTAACAAATTAAAGAAGGATATGATAGACGGAGGGTAAAGTCGATAGTTGAATGGAAGATATTATGGAAGCTTGGCTTTTATGCAAAGTACTGTTTGGAAAATGTCCAATCATTTTTATCTATTTTATCAATTAATTATTATACTACTCCATTAGCTAAATAATTATTACCACCCCATTCGTTCCAAGGAAGGGAGATTGTTTCTCAAGATTGATATCGAATTTCATATTAATATATATATTAAATAGGAAATTTTGGTTTACTGTAGCTATTTTTTCCTTTTGCTGTACATTTTAGATCATGCTACGTGTCTAGTTTTACTTAATATCTAGTGTTGCGATTATTATAATATATATATATATATATAATATATTAAATAGGAAACTTTGGTTTGTTTCTTAGTATTACTGTAGCTACTTTTTCCTTTTGTTATACATTTTAGATCATACTACGTGTCTAGTTTTACTTAATATCTAGTGTTGCGATTATTATATTATGTATATATATATATGGGAGGGTTTAAATGAGAACGCTAAATATCGCGAGAACCGTGAGAACGAATGAAAAAACCATGAAAACTTGGTCAAAAACAATTCAAATTTAAAATTTCTTTTTTACACTTATCATTATTATTCGAATACAATGTTAGAAATTTAATTTACACGTTTAAATTTATGTGAATTCGTAAATAATTTTTTTTACACATGTGTAAGTTTGTCATTTACACATGTGTAAATTTGTTATATTTACACATGTGTAAAAAACTAATAAGAGTAATTTTTAGGGGAGAAATGAATATTTGATGTTGTAAATTCTTATTTTGATGTTGTATTTTTGTATTTTAATTACAATGAGGTTTGTATTAAAAAGATTGATTTTGATTGGTTTTTTTTTCATTTGTTCTCACGGTTCTCGGAATATTTAGCGTTCTCAAGATAACCCTCCCCTATATATATATATATATATATATATATATATATATATATATATATATATATATATATATAGATGAAGTATAGAGAAAAAACCAACTTGAGTTGAGAAAACTTAAGAAAACCCTGTGTAACATTTTTATTTTTTTCTAAAAAAATAGAGAATGTAAGTTACATGTTAATGAACATTTTGTTACAAATAAAAAACAAAAAGCGTCGAATGATTTTTTTATAATTTTTTTTAAATTTCATTGTTTACAAAAAAATGCTAAAAAACTGAATTTTTGTAATTTTATAAAAAAATCCACTTGGCGCTTTTTATTTTTTTTATTACAAAGCATTCATTAACATGTAATTTACATTCCTTATTTTTTTAGAAAAAGTATAAATGTTACATAGGGTTTTCTTGAGTTTTCTCAACTCAAGTGGGGGTTTTCATTTTATCCTTCCCCTATATAGGTGAAGTATATATAGTTTAAATGAGAACGCTAAATATCGCGAGAACATTAAAAACGAATGAAAAAACCATGAAAACTTGGTCAAAAACAATTCAAATTTAAAATTTCTTTTTACACTTGTTATTATTATTATTCGAATACAATGTTATAAATTTAATTTACACGTTTAAATTTACGTGAATTCGTAAATAATTTTTTTTCATGTGTAAGTTTGTCATTTACACATGTGTAAATTTGTTATATTTACACATGTGTAAAAAATCTAATAAGAGTGATGTCACACCCTGACCCGCAACGGAAATGGTAGTCAGGGCATGATTGGGTTTTCATCAAAGCTCATAACATTTACTATAAAGTTTCATATTTATTATTTCATTTTAAAGAAGAAATTACAATAAACATATAAGCACAACATGTTCGAATACATTTTTCATGACTTCAATATTTTTCTTCTAAGGCAATTTCCTATGTGTTCCTTGCTTCAACATGTCCACCTGTATCATGTGTAAAAATAGGGTTTTGGGTCAACAAAAGTTGGCGAGTAAATCTTATGAAAACATTTGAACGAATTTGTTATATTGGTTATAAAAAGGTGCATAACCACATATGAGTAAACGTAAATGTAAATTTAATCACAATACACATAATATCAATTAATGCACACACACACACCAAATGATGAACAATGAGATCAAGGCTCAATCAAACGGAGCCGATCTAATGAGGCACGCGATGTTCAACTCGTCTCCAACGAGGAACTGATGGGCCTAATGAATGATTTGCACGCAACTTGACAAAATGTAAACACACATCACAACAAAAAACATTTACATCACATGTTTAGATCATATACTGGTAATAGCACAAGTTTGAATAAACGAAATAAATAAAGCGACACATGATACACCCCAAAACATGAATAAAAAGGAGAATTTGTAAGAATTCACTCACAGTGGGCGTGTTGCCTTGGTTGATGAAGAGTACGCACGAATTTAAGATTTAGCCGACGAAGTAAACTAACCTAAATAATAACGTAACAATTCGATAAATAAATAAAAGTAAATATTTTTAATTAATGCTTTTTATTAGATTTTTAGGTTATTTTTGTGGAATTTATACAAATTTTGTAGGCTTTAAAACCTTATTTTTAAGTATGTTTAACTAATTTTTAAAAATAAAAAGGATTTTAATTATAAAAAAAATTACTCTTTTTTCCCAGGGTTGACTGGTCAACGACCGGTCAGACTCGTTTATTATAGGCAGCGTGTGAGGTTCGAACTCGTGACCTCCCGTATGCGTGCACGCAGCTCTTCCAACTGAGCTACGTGTCTAACCCGTAAGGAAACCAGTTTTAATTATCCTTATATGCTTCTTAGGTGATATCTGAATTTTATTTTTATTTAAAAAGAATTTAAATCAGCGAACCAGAGTCCCTTGCTGGTATCGAACTTGCGATCTTGGGTTTAGGTTGCACCCAGCCCATCCAACTGGGCTGGGTGTCTAACCCGTTTATATTAGGATTTATATTATATTTAACAACTGCCTACGAGAGCGTTTTTTATTTAAAAAGAAAATCCGCTTTGAACAACACTCGAACTCGGGACGTGCATGATAAATGTGCACACAGTCCACCACTAGACTGTGTGTCTAACCCGGTTAGAATACTGATTTTAATTGTATACATAAACAACTCGATATTCATCTTCTTCATCAACTCAGAACTGGAAACTCAACTATTATCGATTTTAACTGTTTTGGGTTAACTTAATGCAATCTGAATGAATTAAACAAGAATTATGGAAGAGTTTAGAGATTTATACCAGTTGGAAAAACAGAACCCGGTTTTCCGGTGACCAAACTCTGGCGGGTTGCAGACAAAACTTCCGACGAACAGAGAGATTTCTTAACAGAGTATAAGATGTATTTTAGTGGGTGAGTTGAGCGAGTGGTGAAATGAAAACGAGGGGTATTTATAGAGCGGCCAAACACTCACTAATTTCGGTTTCAAGATGTGAGATTTAAGTATCAATGATTACTTTCGGTTATGAATCATTTGATTCAATTCTTTCCGGTACAATTTGCTAATGAAAAAGACCGTTATAATAGAGATTGATTTCACAATTATCCTCCGCCAGTTACAGATCTGCCAAGTTTTAAAAGAATTGCAGGTTTCGGTTTCTATATAGATTATTTGATTATGTTTTAACCACTAAAGTGCGTATAGAGCATTTGGTGTTTGGTGTGTGTGTGATTGCGGTTGACCCGGGTTCGAAACCCGGCTTCCTCCATTTTTTGTTTTAATTTTTTTTTACATTGAATCTAAATTACTCTATTAATTGTTATTATTATTATTATTATTTTCGTCTTAATTATTCATTGATTATTTTTAACAAATTAAATAATACAACTAAATAAATATGCGACGAACTTCGAATAAATATTTGATTTTTAAACGGAGCGGGTTTTAAAACCCGTTTTACGACGAATGTTACAAGTGATTTTGAGGGAAGATATGAATTATTTGATGTTGTAAATTCTTATTTTCATGTTGTATTTTAATTAAAATGAGGTTTGTTTTAAAAAATGGTTTCTGAAGGGGTATGGTCCCAAAAACCTTGCGCCAATCAAGGAAACCATACCCATTAATAACTACTAAGGAGACTTCGCGCAGACTTCTTTGCCAAAATGAGATTTATTAGAACTCTACGCCAAATATCTAAGAGAGGAAAGGATCATATAACAAACTTGCGCGGGCTCGCGCAAGGTTCAAAGTTAACAGCCTGAACATTCTCTTTGGATAACTGCTTCATTTAACTACCTTGCGCGGGCTCGCGCAAGGTTCAAAGTTAACCTTGAACAATCTTGTTTGATAATGCTTCATGCACAAACCTTGCACGGATATTTATATCAAAGCAAGTATCCACCAAACGTTGCGTTAAGCAGCAAGGAAAAGAAAGAAGATCAGTTAACTAACTTGCGCTTCTCGAGCAAGGAAATAGTTAATCCTGAGAAACTTTCCCTTGGCAAAATCCTTGACTTGGTGCAGAAGCAAAGGGAATCTTTTCTGTTGTAACAGAATGTACACGTGGCGAACAACAGATGGGTAACAGCTATGAAATCTTCTAGAAGCCACTAACACCCAATTGTGCAAGCATCTTTTCGGTTATAACCAATTGCCACATGGCAGCATCTGGACGACTGAGGAGGATCACGGTGATGGCATGCTCACATTTATAAAATGTAGTGATCTCATGTTGACACGTGGCACCTCCCTAACTGCTAATGAGCTCATGATCCGCCACAAACATTAACGGAATAGTAGAAGATTCCGTTAAAGTTAACAATCTCTCCTTTTGGCGCCAAACACCGGCTATAAATAAGTGACTTGGAGTTCAAGGAAAGATATTCACTCTCAACTACTCTCTCTCTTACAATACTTTACTTCCGACTACCTGTACTTATTCTCACGCCGGAGGGTGGTCACGGAGAGAACCCCCCTTCTCCCCGTGGCGAGCTAACGGTGTTCTGTTTTGCAGGATCAGCCGGAGGATTGTTTCATTCTTCTTCATCGTGAAACCAAACGAATGGTTAACCCTTTTATGTTGAGCCCATTCCATAGATCTACTTAGATTCCGATCTAGTTGATCTAGGGTTTCTTCATTGGCGCCCACCGATTTCAATCCTTTTTCTCATCTTTCGTTTTGTTTCACCTAGATCTGCAGCATCATGGCTGATGGATCATCTTTTCAAGGTCCTCGATCAGAGATCCGTCGCGTTGTTGTCGGACCTCAGATCGACGGACAAATAGTTGAGGATTCCTCCAGTGAAGCTAATGCTCAGTATGATCCCAATCATGCGAGTATTCCAGTAACGCCGGCGGCTCCTCAGGTTGATGTTACGTCGATTTTACCACCTGGAGAGACTCCATTATCGTGGTTAATCAAATCTCAAGCAGCTCTAAACGCTATGTATGCTCAGCTATGTGCCCAAACCGGAACTCCAGCTTTTCAAGCTCCGGTTAACGCTCCTCAGGTTCGTGCTTCGCCGGCACCTCGAGTTTTGAGTTATAATACTCAAAATCATGCTCGTTCCCCTTCACACATGTTTGAAGATGGAGCAGAAATGTATTCTAAAACCAGGAATGATCCTGTTCATTCTGGTAATAGAAGGCAAGAAGAAAACATTCAGCGTCGTGCATCTGTCCACTCTCGTTTTGGCCCGCGGTCTTCACAGAAGCGGGACACCCAACACGATGAGCTCGATAAGACCTATGAGGAAGGGGATAGTGCAAGTATTTTCAATCGAATATCTGCAGATCATGCTAGTTACAAGCCAAAAGTACGTGCAGTATACAATCCAGAAGCTGAGCATGATTACAATTTGGTGTATCGCCTAATCGAAGCAACTGAACAATCAAAGTTTACCAGAGAGATAGCACTGGCTCCATTGGAGCGAGTGAAATTACCATCCAACGTTGGAAAGTTTAACGGTTTAACCGATCCTGATGATCACATGCGCCTCTTTACCGGTGCAGGGTTACTTGGGTGCTGGACATTGCCAATGTGGTGTCACCTATTTGTACAGACCCTTACCGGCGTTGCGCGCCTTTGGTTTGATAATTTGCCGACAGGTAAGCTTTCCTCTTGGAATAACTTAAAATAAAATTTTCTTACACACTTCAGTCAGCAACGGCGATACGTGCGCGACTCCTCAGATGTAATGAACATCTGGCGGAGGGACGATGAGAACCTCAAAGATTTTATAACGCGTTACAATAAAGAGGTGTTGGAGATTGGAGATGTTCACGAAGACCTTATACGCGTGTAGTTCAAATACGCGGTAAGGTGTGACGAAATGATTAAAGTGATGTCCGGTACAACTGGCCTTCCAAAAAGATGGGATAAACTCATGGCGGCAGCCAAGGTCTACGCCCAGACTGAGCGCAACTTAAATTCTAACAGGCCACCTCTACCTCAGAATCGTCCGCAAGACCTGAGTAGAGGTAGTCGCAAATATAAGAGAAATTGGAAAGATTCAAGTCAGAATTCGTATTATCCTTATTCACCAATTGATGCGCGTGCAACAATCAACAAGATAACAATTCAAAAAGCAATTAAACAAGAGAATAGGGAACGCCAGTGGACTCCCTTGACGAAATTTCCGGCTGAAGTTCTCAGCACTGAGAATTATCAGTTCAAGCAGCCAAAACCAATGAAAAACAAAAAAGGGCAAGACCCAAATTTGTTCTGTGACTATCATAGAGACACAGGTCACACAACAGATAACTGCATCAGTCTGCGCATGGAGATTGAAAAAGCATTAAAGAGTGAGAAGCTTACACATCTACTCCAGAATGTGCGCAAAGAGATTAAACAGATTACACGCGGGGACGAAGGGCCTAGCAACAAGAAAATGAAACAGCACGTTTCCATGATTCAAGGCGGCTCATCGCGCAAGCGTAGCCTTCAACATTTTCAAAACAACACATGGCGTGAACAGCAAGTCATTTTTCCTATCGTTCCAGGAGGTCCTCAAGAAGACTGGCCAGTGATTATCACAGGTATCTTTGGACACTACCAAACAGATTATATGTTTATAGATCCTGGTAGTTCCATGGATATTATGTATGAGCAGTGCTTCAAGCAGCTAGATCCTGAGGATAGGCAGTTTGGAACCAGTTGATTTTCCATTAACTGGATTCTGCAATGAGGCTGTCTTTCCTCTAGGACAAATCCTTTTTCCTGTTACTTTATCTGATGGGAGGTGTTCTCGAACGAGTAACGTCAACTTCATGGTGATGCCGGCAAATTCCCGTCACGATGTACTATTGGGACGCCACGCGCAACGTGATTTTAGTATGATTACCTCCGCTCTACATGCCGCCTGTGGTTTTCCAACACCAAATGGTATAGCTCTACTTTACGCGCGGAAAGAAATCATGTCTATTGAAGAACCAGTTAGTAAGGCTGTCAAGACATTGCCAAGTGACGAACCAGAAAAATGGGTACTCAACATAAGTATCCCGAGCAAACAATCCTGTTAGGACCTGCAGTCAGTATTGAAATTCGTGCAAAACTTAAACTATTGTCGTTTCGCAACAAAGACATTTTTGCCTGGACACCTGCCGACATGGTCGGTGTCCCACGCAACGTTGTGGAACATTGTCTGAATGTATTTCCATCAGCAGAACCAGTGGTACAGAAAAAGCGCAGCCTCGGGTCAGAAAAGACAGAGGCGATGAACGAACAAGTCACCGAGTTATTAAATGCTGGTATTCTGCGCGAAGTCAAATACCAGACCTGGGTGGCAAACCCAATCATGGTAAAGAAACATAATGGCGGATGGCGGATGTGCGTAGAAAAGATTTAAACAAGGCGTGTCCGAAAGATTGTTATTCTCTTCCCAAGATTGACAAAAAGGTTGACTCATTAGCTTCCTTTCGCTGGAAATGTTTTCTAGATTGTTATAAAGGTTATCATCAAGTCTTGATGAAAAAAGAGGACGAAGATAAAACAGGTTTTCGCACGGAGAAGGGCAAGAGGATGAAGATAAAACAGGTTTTTGCACGGAGAAGGGCATTTTTTGTTATACCAAGATGCCTTTTGGTCTCCGCAATGCAGGAGCTACTTATCAAAGATTGATGGATGCATGTTTTGGAGATGATATCGGGAAAACTGTGGAAGTCTACATTGATGATTTGGTCATTATGAGTAATTCAAAAGACACTATGTTAGACAACATCCAACGAACTTTTGATTTTCTGCGAAAGGTAAATTTAAAGTTAAATCCAAGCAAATGCTCCTTCGGCATGGAGGAGGGCAAATTTTTGGGTTTCATCGTCACCAAGGACGGTTTCAAAGTTAATCCTGAGAAGGTCGAAGCAATACAAAAAATGTCTTCTCCTCGTACCATCAAAGGGATGCAACGTTTGGCTGGAAGGTTAGCTGCATTAAACCGCTTCCTCACCAACCATGCTGCAAAGTCTTATCCATTTATTCGAACCTTATGCAATTGTACGAAGAGCAAAGAGTTCGCATGGACTCCTGAAGCTGATCAAGCTTTCCAGCAGATGAAAGATTGTTTAGTTCAACTTCCCACACTTACTGCTCCTCGAGTAAAAGAACCTATGGTCTTATATCTTGCTGCATCTGAGGTAGCAGTAGGTGATGTCTTGTTGGTAGAACGCGAAGGGGTCCAGTCTCCAATTTATTATATCAGCAAGATGTTGAATGACCCAGAGACAAGGTATTCGATTATAGAGAAATTAGTTTTAGCATTGGTCCACGCCTCGCGCAGGCTGCGAAGATACTTTTCAGGACATGTTATTACAATTTAACAAATTTTCACATTGGCCAAGTCTTGACAAAGCCAGATGTTTCTGGACGACTTGCGAAGTGGGCAATAGAATTGGGAGGTTATAACATCTGTTATAAACCTAGACCAGCTATCAAAGGCCAAGTTTTGGAAGATTTCATCACTGAAATTCCTGCTGATAAAATTGAAGAATGTCAAGTAATTCAAAACCCAGTCCCAGTCATAGACATTAGAGTCTGGACACTGTTTACAGATGGCGCATCAAACAGTGATGTGGCTGGAGCAGGTCTTCGATTAATGAGTCCAGATGGAGCAGAATTCACATATGCAATTCGGTTGGATTTTAAAAGCACCAACAACGAGGCCGAATATGAAGCTTTCTTAGTAGGCTTACGCCTCGCTATTAAAATGGGTGCAACAAACTTAGAAGCCCACGTTGATTCATTATTAGTTGCTGAGCAAGTAATTGGAACGTACGATGCAAAGGGAGATATCATGGCTTTGTACTTGGCGCAAGCTAAAGCTCTTATAGCACAGTTCCAACAATTTAAAGTCACACACGTCAAGCGAAGCGAAAACAAACATGCTGACGCTCTAAGTAAACTAGCAGCAACTAGTTTCAAACATTTGGCAAAGGAAGTTCGCATTGAAGTTTTAAGTAATCCATCAGTCCCTCTCAGACAAGTAAAAATGGTCGAAGTAGGAGATCCATCATGGAAATCTCCAATAATGATGTATTTGTTACATGGTTCTTTACCAGAAGATAAAGCGCAAGCACGTAAGTTACGATGCAAAGCCCTCAATTACGAGATGGTTGACGGTATTCTGTACCGACGCTCTTACATGGGTCCTTCGCTCCGCTGTGTTTGTAACATCCGTCAAAAAACGGGTTTTCAAAACCCGCTTCGTTTATTAACCGAATAGTCAGTCATAAATTTTCGTTGCGTATATATTGTTTATTTTAATTTTAAACGATACATAATTAATAAACATTTTAGAATTTAAAAACTATAATTATTAAACAATAAAAATAAAGTGAAGAAAAATAAAAGGGAGCTGCCGGGTTTCGAACCCGGGTCAGCTGGTTCCAACAAACAAACACTTTACCGCTCCGCCACTTGACTACTTTGTTTTTATATCGAAACAAATAATACTTATGATGAAATCCGAATTCAAACCGGACTTCCAGCACGGCTGAACTCGCAATCACCGGAAAATCCGGCGATCCGCGAGTTTAGCCATTTTCCTTTTTGACTATAACGTTATAACCGACGTCTACATCGGTTATAACCGACGTCTACATCGGTTATAACCGACGTCTGACCCCCAATCCAAGTCGTAACCGCCGGAGAAACCTTGACCACGAATCAAGACCCAATTCAGACTAAATTCATCCTGTTCTACCCTATAAATACCCCCCTCAACCTTCCAGGAATCCTTTCGCTCAAGACCGCACACTTTTTCGTAGTTGAAGTGCTCAGAAACTCGTCGCCAGAGATTTCCAATTTCGCCGGAATAGGTCACCGGAAAACCGAACCCATTTCATTTCTTTGCCTTACTCTAAAATAGGACTTCTAGAGCTCAGACAGAAAGCACCGCACTCACCTCAAACTTCCTGTAGATCCTCTGTCGCAAGTTACACGTCGCCGGAAAAGTTTCAGTCACCGGAAATTCGTCGGAAATCACACCTGTTCGGTACAACATCCTTAAAACCTTTATGTTTAAATTAATTTCGTTAATCAGTAATACTCAATCAACTAATTCAACAAGAATTATTGATTAAACAGTCGAGTTGATTCTCTGGTTTCATAAACTGAAGAAGATGAAGTTTGTAATGTGTTTAAAGGAAATTAAAACCGGTAAATATACCGGGTTAGACACACAGTCCAGTGGTGGACTGTGTGCATATTTAAAACAAGGTCCCGGGTTCGAGTCTGTTGTGTTCCGATCCACTGAAAAATCATACCCTTTTTTTATAAAAACCAAATCCTGAAGCACGTGTTAAGTGTATAAATATAATAAAAACCGGAATAATAACCGGGTTAGACACACAGTCCAGTGGTGGACTGTGTGCAAAAACATAACGCACGTCGCGGGTTCGAGTCCAGACTCTCACACCGGTTTGATTGGTTTAAAAACCTTTTTAATTAAATAAAATTCTGAATAATCCAAATAGTATATAAATTTAATTAAAAACAGAAATATTTCGGGTTAGACACGTAGCTCAGTTGGTAGAGCTGCGTGCACGCGTACGGGAGGTCACAAGTTCGAACCTCACTCAGCGCACATAATTAACAGGGTCCGGCCGATCAACGGTCAAAAAGTCAAAAATTTTATTTTCTTTTTATTTATTTATTTAATTTAAAAATCAATTAAAAATACTTAAAAATAATATTTTTAAAGTTAGAAAATGACCTTAAACTCACAAAAATAAATCTAAAAATCCCATTAAGAACACTAATTAAAAATATTAATCTCAAATAAAAGTTTATTTATTTATCGAATTATTATGTTATTATTTAGGTTAGTTTCTCTCGTGGTTAAATCCAAATTCGTGCGCAGTCATCATCAATCCAAGAAAACGCAACCACTGTGAGTGAATTCTTACAAATTCCCCTTTTTATTCATGTTTTAGAGTGTATCATGTGTCGCTTAAATTAATTCGCTTATTCAAACTCGTGCTATACCATTATATGATCTAAACTTAGAATGTAAATATTGTTTGTTGTGATGTATTACATATTGTCAAGTTGTGTGCAAATTATTCATTAGGCCCATCAGTTCCTTGTGGGAGACGAGTTGAACAACGCGTGCCTCAAAAACATTCATTAGGCCCATCAGTTCGTTGCACAACGCGTGCCTCAAAAATCATTCATTAGGCCCATCAGTTCCTCGTGGGAGACGAGTTGAACAACGCGTGCCTCAAAAACAATCATTTGGTGTATGTGTGTGCAATATTTAATATTATGTGTTTTGTGAATAAATTTACATCTACATTTACTCATATGTGGTTATGCACTTTATTTTTTAATTAATTCAATAAACACGTTTAAATGTTTTCATAGGATTCACTCGCCAACTTTTTGTTGACCCAAAAACCATTTTTACACATGATACAGGTGGACAGGTTGAAGCAAGGAACACATAGGAAATTGCCTTAGAAGAAAAATAATGAAGCCTTGAAAAATGTATAGAACATGTTGTACTAGTATGATTGATTGTAATGATTCTCCTTTAAAAAAGAATAATAAATATGAAATATTATAATAAATTTCATGAGCTTTGATGAAAACCCAATCATGCCCCGATCACCTTTTTCCGCTGCGGGTCGGGGTGTGACAGTGTTAACAAACATGATGCACAGTACCTAATCAGGGAGGTTCATGAGGGACTATGTGGTATACATTCTGGGCTGCGCATGGTAGTAGCCAAAGTGAAAAGTGCAGGGTATTATTGGCCCGGAATGTACGTTGACGCTGTGGAGATCTTGTGCAAATGCATGTCCTGCCAAAGGCATGCCCCTAAAACATTGCGCCCAAAGAATCCTTTGGTACCCGTCACAGCAGCTTGGCTTTTTCAACAATGGGCCATTGATTTAGTTGGACCATTTCCAGATGCGCTCGGCGCAGTCAAGTTCATCATTGTTGCGGTCGATTACTTCACCAAATGGGTTGAAGCTAAACCCTTAGCTTCTACTACAGCGATGGTAATTCGCAAATTCATCTGGGAATACATTATTTGCCGTTTTGGTCTGCCCATGCGCATTATTACAGACAATTCCAAATTTAACGGCTGAAGAGTTGCAAACGTTGATGACCGAAATGGGAATCCAGCATGTCTTTGCTTCTGTTGTGCATCCACAAGCAAACGGTCAAGTTGAAAGCATAAACAAACAGTTGGTTGACGGTATCAAAGCCCGCCTCGGCACGGCACGGCGGGGGTGGGTTGATGAATTGCCTAGCATCTTGTGGGCACACCGAACTATGCCCAAGACTAGCACTTGGAGAAACTCCTTTTAGCCTTATGTACGGCACGGAGGCTGTGATTCTTTCCGAAATTGGGTTACCATCTCCAGGGATGCTAGCTTTGGAAAAACAAGATAACGAAGAACAAAGGCGCATCAATCTAGACTTATTAGAAGAACGACGAGAGAAAGCAGCGATTCGCGAAGCTAAATACAAGTCTCAGCTTGAAAAGTATTACAACAAGAAGGTACGCATCTGCTCCTTTTTGCCTGGTGACTTTGTTCTTCGCGATAATAAAGCGTCGAATGCCGAAAAACCGGGGAAGTTAGCCCTTCGATGGAAGGTCCGTACGTGATAAATGAAGTATTGGGAAAAGGCGCGTACACTCTGAAGCGTATGGACGGATCCAGTGTTCCTCGAACCTGGAACGCCCAACAACTACGCAGATGTTATATGTAATCTCAGTCCTCTAAGCAACTTCTGGGCGTTGCGTAACGAGACTGCTTACTTTATTTCCTATGTAATCTTAGTGGCAGCCATAGCTTTACGTTTTATCAGTATGAATAAAATACTCTGTCACTACTTACAGTCTCATATATGTTATTTACAAATGCATGCAATTCCTTTGGATAAATAAAAACACAAACTCATGAGCCACAAGATAACTTAATACTTACGCTCACACATGAGAAAAGAAATTGTTCATTTGTCTATCCTACACAAGTAATTGGTCACATGCAAACATTGTAAAGCTAAAATATATCATATTCACATCAAAAATACTTGCGCAGCAGTGCAACGTTACAAGTAATTACAAGATAAAGAGTTACAAATTTCCTACTCTATGAATTCCTTGCCCGCCTGCTTCTCTGTTGTGAAAATTTCCTTTAGTCTATCGACAAAGTCATCTTGCTATAGCGCGGCATCCACAAGGTCCATAATAGGAATCTACAACTGATCATATTTTTCCTGCGCAGCAGAATAAATGGCAGCGATATTTAACACATGTGTGGCAGCCCGGCTTGTATCCCATTTGGTCTTCAGCGCATGTGCCACATGCAATGTACACTCTTTATAGCCAGCCATCATCAATTCTACCACTCTCTCATCCAACTCCGTGGAGTTAAGGATGGCATTTGCGATCTGTATACAAATTCAATCAATATATGTTATGATGATCGAACCCGACATTTACAAACAAAAGGGAATATTACATCCACAATCCCATACTTCCGCAACCAGGTAAGCTGGTTCATGAGGGATTCGGTCAGGCTTTCTGCTGTACCGCGAGCGACCTCCGTGTCATTAAGTTTTTGTTCACCTTCATTTAAACGGCGGGTCAACTCGACTTTCTCTGTTCGGTGAAGGTTGATATCTTTTTTCAAAACATCAACCTCATCTTGCAGCCGCGCCTGGTCAAATAGCATAGAAGTTAGATCATCAATCTCTTTATTCTTAAGAAGGAGAGTCATTTTGGTTGATACCTCATTCTGCTCGCTCCTTTCTCTATGAGAGCGCGCCTCTTCTGCTGCCGCAATTGCATCAGCCTTCTCTTTCTTGAGTTTCTCAATTTCATTGCGCAGAGAGATCTATTCTTTGTTATCTCGATCGCAAGCCTCCACAAAGCGCTTGCGCTCGTCAGCATATTGCACAGCAGCGGCCTCACATTTGCGCTTCCAAGACAGCGCAGACCACTCCTCGGTCTTCTTTTCCTCCTCAAACTTGGCTTTTTCAGCCTCAAAATCCACGAGCATCTTTAACGTCTTCTCTTTTTCAAATTTGGCTTTCGCCTTCTCAACCTCAACCTCATCCCACTCCTTCGCGCACAATCCTGTTTATTGTGGAAGAGGCAAGGGAAGACTCTTGCAAATATGACTCGTATGTAGCCTCGTGGACTTTCTCTTCTTGGCACTTCACCTCCGCCGGAGGGAAGATGCCCTTATACCACTCCCTGCAGGAGTGCCAATCTGTAAAAACATCACCCTGTTTAACCTTCCACACAGGCTGATAGATCGCAGAGGCCCGCTTCTCAGAATAAGAACGATAATAATAATCCACAAGCGTCTCCTCTGGGCGAATGGGCGACTCCTCATCAGAATCATCAAAGGACATAAAGCCCTCGCTTTGTGTTGAAGGGCCAGCACCCTTAGATATCAACTTTGAAGGCTCCGACATGGGGGAAGATATTTTCTCTTGCTCCGTGGTAGCGGTATCTTTCACCCCAACATCTGAAACAGTATCTTTAACCTGCTCTTCAGCAGGATTCCTTGTAGCATCTGTAGCAGTATCTTTAACCTGCTCGCCAGCAGGATTCTCAGCATCAACTTTTTTAGGCTCTTCTTCTGGAGCCACCTTCTCAATATTTTCTGGGATAATGGGGTCAGAGTCAAAAACGGGTGCCTCTCGCTCCGCATCTCCCTCCTCAACGTTTTCAGGCCTGCGCGGCGATGGTATAGCAGATGAGGTAGCTGGCGCAGCCTTCACCATTTTCTCTGCAAAGCATATTAACAAATACCAAGTATAAGATTCTGCACAACTTTTCTGACAGAAATGCGCAACAAACTGAACATACCAGGTGAGAATTTCTTTGCAAAGGCATCCAGGTTGCCCTTCTTGCCAATGCGTGGGCGCGCAACCTTCGTTGGAACCGGAGGTTTAGTATCATACTCTTTCCTTTTCTTGGAAGTGCGCTTCAACGCCTCTTCCGGGCTTGAGGGAATTTCCAAAGGCTCGTCTGGGTTTGAGGCAGGAAGAGAGGAGGTGTCAATGGGTTCTGGCTTTGGTTTCCTCAAACCTACAGGCGCAAGACCCTCTAATGAGTCTAACACCACCACATAATCACACCAAGAGTCAGAAACGAGACGCATACCTTTCTTACCCTCAGCTTTCGCAGCAGCTGATGGATTGGTTTTTTGATCTGGTTTGGAAAGGGGAGGTGCAGCAGTTGCAGCAGCAGTTGGCTTCTTCTTCTTCTTCAAGTCAGGGCCTACGCCCAAGTTTAGCAAATCACCTACATAATCAATCATATTGAACAAAGGGTTGCGCCGTTAGTTATATTGCAATATTACTTAGAAAATATGTTCAAGAGTAATATTGCAATATCAACTTAGGCCTTGTAAGAATTTAATTACCAGTCGTAGAAGACGGTTGCGCCTCCAGATCCTCCTTCTTGGGCAGCTCAAAGTTCCCCAAGATTTGTGAGAATCAGGTATCCTCACCCTCAGCAATGGCCACGACGGCCATTTTCCCTTTTTCTCTCTTGAAGGATACCAAGTAGAGCGGCGCAGCTATATAACAAATATTTTTGCATCAGTACATATCTATTAAAAGATATTGCTAGAAAGTTAAACGGTTACGTACCAGTTCCGTCTTCAGTATACACCGGTTTTTTCCCGGCGTTCTTTTTCCAGAAAATACTCATCCCAGCAGCGATGAGGGTCCTCTCCGGAAAAACAACGTTGGGCACATCTTTAATGTCCTGGTACCACACCTCGTCGGCAGGTATGGGGAGGGTCTCCAGCTCGATATCATCACCGGCTCGGAAAGTCATCTTCATCGGGATTACTGCCGCCTTTATGAAGAAAAACTTCTGTTTCCAGTCGTGGTAAGATTTGGGTGGCACTAAAAACAACTGTTTTGCTTGCACGTGTTGTTGGAACGAGTAGAAACCCAAAGAGCAATGCAACTGATAGAAGACTCGAAACTTCTCGACCGTCAGTATGATCTGCATCGACCGGCAAACAAACTCAAAATGTCGGATCCTAACCATCCCCATCGGGCTCAATTGAGAAATATGGAATTTGTAAAAATCAAGGATTTCCAGCATAAAATGGGTCACCGGAAGCCTGAAGTTTCCTTCGGCAAAATAGTCATAAAACAACGTGATATAGCCGGCCGGAGCATCAGCCGCCGTGGCATTCGCTACCGGAAAAACGTCTTCCAAGACGGAGCGAACAGGAAGTTGGTAGCAAGATTATCAAAATCTTTCTTCGACCACTTCAATGGTGGCAAACTTGACGTCGATGGCATATCAGCAGAGCTTGCACCGGTGGCCATAACTCAAACTTCGAAGAATAATCAGAAAACTCTGAACATCGCCGGAATATATGAACACAAGATTTTCTCTCAAGATTTAATCTGGTGAGAAAGCAAATGGATCGTTGATCCCTTTATATATTAATCGCAATTAATGCAAGATTTGACTGCAGCGACTTTTGCGACAGTCACGTATCCCCAGGTAACTGCAGGGGCGAGTGGGGAACAGCAACTGCCTCACGCGCGCGAGTGTCGCCGAAATGACATTAAATGTTGTAAGGCATGTACTGTTGACAGCCTGTCAACAGTACCACCACGTCTCAAGAACGTGCATCTTCACCAACTACATCATCTGGATAAGTGACACGTGTCCAAGTATATTCGAAATTCAAATACTTTTTCAAAATTCACTTACGACACGTCACCAAGATGCAGAAAACAACAAAAGGCTAATACTTACCTAGCACAGCACATTTATCTCAAGTCCAGTGCTCCACCTACTTTTTATTCTTACATAGGAGCAACACTGGACTGGGGGACTTGAAGGGGTATGGTCCCAAAAACCTTGCGCCAATCAAGGAAACCATACCCATTAATAACTACTAAGGAGACTTCGCGCAGACTTCTTTGCCAAAATGAGATTTATTAGAACTCTACGCCAAATATCTAAGAGAGGAAAGGATATCGAAGAATAATCAGAAAACTCTGAACATCGCCGGAATATATGAACACAAGATTTTCTCTCAAGATTTAATCTGGTGAGAAAGCAAATGGATCGTTGATCCCTTTATATATTAATCGCAATTAATGCAAGATTTGACTGCAGCGACTTTTGCGACAGTCACGTATCCCCAGGTAACTGCAGGGGCGAGTGGGGAACAGCAACTGCCTCACGCGCGCGAGTGTCGCCGAAATGACATTAAATGTTGTAAGGCATGTACTGTTGACAGCCTTGTCAACAGTACCACCACGTCTCAAGAACGTGCATCTTCACCAACTACATCATCTGGATAAGTGACACGTGTCCAAGTATATTCGAAATTCAAATACTTTTTCAAAATTCACTTACGACACGTCACCAAGATGCAGAAAACAACAAAAGGCTAATACTTACCTAGCACAGCACATTTATCTCAAGTCCAGTGCTCCACCTACTTTTATTCTTACATAGGAGCAACACTGGACTGGGGGACTTGAAGGGGTATGGTCCCAAAAACCTTGCGCCAATCAAGGAAACCATACCCATTAATAACTACTAAGGAGACTTCGCGCAGACTTCTTTGCCAAAATGAGATTTATTAGAACTCTACGCCAAATATCTAAGAGAGGAAAGGATCATATAACAAACTTGCGCGGGCTCGCGCAAGGTTCAAAGTTAACAGCCTGAACATTCTCTTTGGATAACTGCTTCATTTAACTACCTTGCGCGGGCTCGCGCAAGGTTCAAAGTTAACCTTGAACAATCTTGTTTGATAATGCTTCATGCACAAACCTTGCACGGATATTTATATCAAAGCAAGTATCCACCAAACGTTGCGTTAAGCAGCAAGGAAAAGAAAGAAGATCAGTTAACTAACTTGCGCTTCTCGAGCAAGGAAATAGTTAATCCTGAGAAACTTTCCCTTGGCAAAATCCTTGACTTGGTGCAGAAGCAAAGGGAATCTTTTCTGTTGTAACAGAATGTACACGTGGCGAACAACAGATGGGTAACAGCTATGAAATCTTCTAGAAGCCACTAACACCCAATTGTGCAAGCATCTTTTCGGTTATAACCAATTGCCACATGGCAGCATCTGGACGACTGAGGAGGATCACGGTGATGGCATGCTCACATTTATAAAATGTAGTGATCTCATGTTGACACGTGGCACCTCCCTAACCGCTGATGAGCTCACGATCCGTGTGCACTAACGGATTGCCACAAACATTAACGGAATAGCAGAAGATTCCGTTAAAATTAACAATCTCTCCTTTTGGCGCCAAACATCGGCTATAAATAAGTTACTTGGAGTTCAAGGAAAGGTATTCACTCTCAACTACCTCTCTCTTACAATACTTTACTTCCGACTACCTGTACTTATTCTCACGCCGGAGGGTGGTCACGGAGAGAACCCCAATTCTCCCCGTGGCGAGCTAACGGTGTTCTGTTTTGCAGGATCAGCCGGAGTATTGTTTCATTCTTCTTCATCGTGAAACCAAACGAAGGGTTAACCCTTTTATGCAGAGCCCATTCCATAGATCTACTTAGATTCTGGTCTAGTTGATCTAGGGTTTCTTCAGTTTCGATTGGTTTTCTCATTCGTTCTCACGGTTCTCGCAATATTTAGCGTTTTTAAGATAACTCTCCTATATATATATATATATAACTTTAAGAAAATCGATAAATTAAAATGTTTTGTTTGAAGTACTTAATTTCCTCAATCGATTTCTTTTATTGATTCTTTGAAGGATGGAAGATTACTCAAGATTGATATTGCCTTGCTATTGGGTTGGTGGTGCAGTAGCAAGGCAAAATCTCTTAAAACACTTAAGCTTTTAAGCGTTAGATCTTGGGTTTAAATCTCATAATAAGTAAAATTTGACCTTTAAAAACAAATAATTGTTTCTTCAAGCTTTCTGTTTATTTGTTGATCATTTCATTATCATCATCTTTATCATAATCAAACTATTACGAGGTTTCATGTTTCATCATACACTACAGTTTCTTCATTTAGTGGCGAACCTATGAAATATTTTCAAGGGTGCAAACAAGGGGTTTAACCAAATTTTTAATAGGTGCGATCGAGATTTTGCCCTATAAAATACACTAAAAAACATTTTAAAGGGTGTGCCCGCCCACCCAGACCTCTACCTTGGTCCGCCCCGTCTTCATCTAGCAGTGATTTTTCAATGGCTTCATTTGCTTCAAACGATTACAGGGTTTATTCCCCATGATTTGTAATTTTTAATGGCTTAACACATGTAACAATCGTATGTTTCATTAATTCAATAATTTTTCAAGTATTATTATGTTAAGCCTTTTCATTTGTATTTATGCTGAATTCAATATTTATTTTCTGAGAGAACAATTGGGTTTAACCGAACTTTTAAAAACTTTTGCCTAAAAATACACTAAAAATTAAGTGGCGTTTGTAAATTACTCTAGTTTTTTCGAATCACAAAATTTTGGGATTCGGATTTTTTTTTTGTTACATACATCTTAAATAATTGTTGAATGATTCAACATAAAGAATGCAATTAAAGATGAAAATGAAACCCGTAAGATTTTGTTTAAGAGATTACAGGTTACTAAAATGGTGGATCCCATTTTACCTTTTACCCTAAACCAAATATGTAAGCTCACAATCTTCTATCTATATATAAAATTGTCACTAAATGTTTTTAACCATAGATCAAATAAGATCAGTGATTATGATTGGTATTTTGATTTTCTTAAAAAAAAACAAAAAAAAGGATGGGTTTTCTATATATTACTAGAATCTGGAAGAAAGATTATATTTGAAAAAACGGGCGTGCGTTGGTTTTAACTTTAAAAGGGGGTATTAGGTGATATTCAGGTAAAATATCAACTTCATATGTTTGGTGCTAACATATGGAACAGTTAGTGATGAGTTGACATTGCCCCATCAATCATGAATGCTTGCATCGCATATCTCCTTTTTCTTTTCTTTCTAATATTTTTATTTTTATTAACTAGTTTTTTAATTGATTAATATATTATTAAAAACATAAAAACTAAAATAACAATAAAGTAAACCCTAAGCAATATAAAAAATTTCAAGGTTGCTAAAGTCCTCTTTTCTCCATTATATAGCTAATCATGTTAATGCTAATTTAATAACACGAGTTGTATGTATTTTTATTATAGTTATGCTCCTAACATAATGTAAGAATATAAGAATAGTACATGAAATATAAGAGAAAGGCTCGCGTAAAAGAGATGAGTCTTTACGAAGTATACGGGAGAAGGAAAGCCATTAATTTCCAATGATCAAAGACTAAAATTTAAGTGTGACATTTTGGTAAATATCAGGATCAAACAACTGAAAAAACAAATATAGAAAGGGTATTGGTCTTTTCTCACTTGAATTCCTCCCTCCTCCCCCCTTAATTTTTCAAATGGCTATAATTTTTTCATACATTGATATTTTTTTCCAAAAAAATACTCTATTTTGCGAGCATTTCATACTCTTTAATTCAAGCACACTATTGCTATAGTTTTCTAAAAGAAAATTACAGGGTAAACGATTACACATCCAATATAAATCATTACGTGATTACACATTCAACATAAATCATTACGTGATTACATATTCAATATGATTATAATATAGAAAGGGTATTGGTCTTTTCTCACTTGAATTCCTCCCTCCTCCCCCCTTAATTTTTCAAATGGCTATAATTTTTTCATACATTGATATTTTTTTCCAAAAAAATACTCTATTTTGCGAGCATTTCATACTCTTTAATTCAAGCACACTATTGCTATAGTTTTCTAAAAGAAAATTACAGGGTAAACGATTACACATCCAATATAAATCATTACGTGATTACACATTCAACATAAATCATTACGTGATTACATATTCAATATGATTATAATTGATGTTATTACAATAATGTTTATTACGTGATTACACATTCAATAATAATAACTTAATTGTTTATGCTTTGTTACGTAATTAAATCTCTAATAAACGACATCATGTGGTTATTATAGGTTGATTGGGTAATGTTACATAACTACGTAATCACTCAATGAGGTTACACATAAAATACCATATTGAAATCACGTAATGGATAATCAAAATCACGTAGCCACGTAACAATACATAATCAACTATTGTTAAGTAATTACGTATTGATACATAATGATGTAGCCGTAGGATACGTAATATTCTAATGTTCAAAGACCCATTCATAAGGGGAAGTTGGGTAAATCTGCCAAGATTATATATATATATATAACGTTTTGTTGAGATTTGAGGTAAACATTGAAAAGAGGATGTTTTGGATGAAAAAGGGTATAAATGGAAAAACATGTGAAAAGCAGAGGACGAATGGGGAGACTAAGAGATTTACGACCCGTACCCGACCCAGGGTTACAAATCGTATGCGTCGCCAATTGGACTAATACATAATCCGCAATGGGAATCGGGCCAAAATGGGTCCCACTAAGGTTATGAGCTATAAGGCTAGCCCATGTTACGACCCGTAAGCAAGACAAAGCTATGGTTTGGTCCATGATATAAGAAGGATGCGACTGGAGACCCTAAGAGACACTGGAATTCGAGAACTAGTGAAAAAGGGATGTAGAAAGATGGAGAAGACAAACTTGATGAGAACAAAGGATGAGACTAAAGATTGAAGGCACGTGGAAGCAGTAAAACTGATTCTACGGGTTGTTCTTTAGAATTTCTATTCTTTGAACTTTCTGTAATGATGATGAATTTGATGTTGAATTTGTTTGTCATGCTTGGCTAAACTTAGTTATAACTGTCCAGGTGAGATGATGTAATGAATGTTTATGATTGATGATAGATTTCTTGCTTGTATCATATTAGTAGTGTAGTATGGTAAAGTTCTTATGATGCATATGTGTGTATGTTGAAATTGGTTATGATGTTAGTTGTGTGGTGATATTGATCTTTCAATGAGGTTATGCATGTTAGATTCGGTATTTGCTATCTCTAGGGTATATTGACGTTTATTAGCCTAGGGCTTAATACTTTAATCGGTAATAGATAGTTAATCGTCATAACTGGTAAGACGTATGTGCTGCTTATAGGAAGGATTCGATTAAAAGAGCCTAGAAACTAATTAAGGGTTTTCTAAATGCCTCACCTTGGTAGTTGTAATTCGCTTGGTTTGTTAATTGCTTTAAGCACTAGGCTAGAAACATCAAATCATAAGAACTTGTACCATCACTAGCTTTATTGAAATATATCTAAAGGTGTGTCTGTATCCTTAACCCTAGTTTGATGAGACTAACCTTACGCGACCCTAGTCTATCTTAGCACTTCATACGCCATATGCAAGTTAAGTCTTGGAGTGGTTTAGCAGGATCGTCCATCATCAATCTAAGCAGTCTTTGTTGATCGAGTCTAGGATGGTTATACATTTCCAACTCTTGGTAGTAATTCTCAGTGATTTAGGTTGTTAGATCTTGATTATTAACGAGTTAACGTCACCCGCGCATTACGACAGGATGTTAATTATGAAACTCTTTTCTATGGTTATATAATAAATATCTTTTGAAAACAGGAAACAAAAGGTGTGTTGTAAATTGGAAAGCATATACGAAAGAAAGTTGGGTTCTATACTCGTCACCGTGCCTCTTATTTTCATGTTTGACTCTTTTTTTTTTTTTTTTTAAAGAAAATTTTTTCTGATGAGCCACAAAAAACAAAGCTCTAAGATTTGCTTTGAACAAAAATAACAAAAGAGCAAAGTGTGTTACTTGTGTAGCACTCTGATCGACAGAATTAAAAACCAAAAAAGGATGAAATACCGGCTGGACCGCTAATCGTTTCTCCATCTAACTTATTAACCAAAGAATCACAAAAAACCGGCTGGACTGCTGACCCCGGAAACCGGCCTGACCGTCTGACTGTTATAATCGGCCGGTTATGGTAGAAACTGCAACAATCTGTGAACAAACCCAACCATTCATTCCAACAAATCTGCCAATTTAATAAGCGTTCGTCGTGCGTTTAATTATTTTCATTGATTCTATTTAATGAATATCTTCGTTTGAATGTGAAATGGTAATACTATGGCATTTTGATGTAGGAATTTGAGTTTGAAGTTGATATGTTTATACATTGCGATGATTTGTATTTATCTGTGTACTTGAATTTTTGTGACCCTTTTGTATTTATCTAATCACAAAAACAAATATCAAAGATGGAAGACTCTTGCAAAACATCTGAGATCTACTCTGAACATAAGAACCGATCGAAGAGGATGCAATACAATTCGCCAAGAGGCGACGGATATGAATTGTCGGAATGGTTGGCACAGTGCTTTTTGCTTTTTCAAACATAAACGGGTAATGAATCGCCGCCGGAGATGAAGAACCGTCGGTATGACTCGCCGCGTGAAAGGCCATAGTTATATATGTAGATACACATACGTATATGTCATAAACCGGTGTAATGAATCAGCACGCCTCTTCGTAAGAGGGAGGAAAAAAGTAAACGGTATGAATTTTTTTGCCAATTCTTTTTCTACGGGTATATTGTTGCAAGGGAATAAGTTTGTATTTGTATTTAAACGGTGTGGTTTTTTAAGGCAACCTTTTTGTATCTGTGGGTCACGATGGTTTAATAAAGGGGCATAAGCCAAGTTGGTTTTTATCATATAGGTAATATAATTAGAAGGAAGGGTATGTGTTTTAAACAAAAGGGTATGTGTGTTGAACATAGGGCATGTGTGTTAAATAAAGGAAGGGGTATGTGTTTTAAAACGGAGGGGTATATCAATTAGAAGGAAGAGGTATGTGTTTTAAAATGGAGGGGTATATGTTGCTTGTGTGTTAAACAAAGAGGCATGTGTGATAAACAAAAGGGTACATGTTGCTAATTGTATAAGAGTATAATATAATTTTCTTAGTTCATCGATTGCATAATAAGTAATAAGTTCAGTACTAATAGATTGTAGTGTCCACGGATTGATATATGGGTACTTACTTAGGCTATAATATATACTGTTAGGTACGCTTGCTTAGAACGTGTGTAGTTAGTATTAGTGTTTTTATCCTTAAAACTCGGTTGTGTTATGTGTCAATTTTATTGTTACTATCTAAGCACGTCAAGTTTTTGGCGTCGTTGTTGGGGACACGGTACTATTAGTAAAGACTTTGTTTAAGTAGTGCAACCATTTATTTGCTTTGTTTGTTTATTTGCTTTGTTTGTTTACTTAGGAAAATACTTAGTTATGTGTACAACACGATCTAGTAGAGTGATAGAAAGGCTCTTTTCACTCGAAAGTTCATTGCGTTAGAAACCAAAGAAGAAAAAGTATAAAGTAGCGCTAGTAGAGATTCATATCGAGCCAAAGCCCAAAGAAATCAAGGTAGAGGAACTTGAAGCGTTAGCCGCCATGGGAGACAAAGGCACTAAACTCTCGATCTCACATCACATTCGACATTCCACTACTATTCCATCTAGTATCACTCGTCCTACTACCCATGCAGAGACATTCACAATCCCACCTCAGGTCATAAATGTAACATCCACCAAAAACGGATCCTTGAAATCCGACTTGTTGGTAAACCGGATCCGAAACATAATAAATAAAAATGTGAATTCTATAATCATTTATTAATGTCGTGTATTTATTTAATTAAAATAATTATGTTTGGGATTTTAAAATTATTAATTCTATGACTAAACGTTAAATATATATAAGTCTCGGTTAGTCTGCGTTAGATTTTATATAAGAAATGATATAACGAAGTTAACAATTTAAGTTAGGCAAAATAAATGAAAAATGGAAATTTTCGTTACTTGTTGTTTGTTTATATTATACATATTAATTTAATTAATATGGCAATTAAGAATAATAATTTATAAACAAATCTCGTTAGTTTTCGTTAAAAGTATAAGAGAAATTGATTAACCAAGTTATAAATGAAAGTTAAGTGAGTTAACAAGTTATAAGGGATAAATTTGTAGATTTTTGGAACTTTATAAATGAAGGAAACAAAGGAAAAAAAAAGAGGCGGGTAACGAGACTCAAACCCGGGACCCATTGTCTGACAAATAAGCCACACACCAACTGGGCTATAGCCCTTTTGGTGTTAGAACTCGGCGCATGTTGATGTTAAACCCAAACCCGAACTGAACCTAAAACCCTTTCATCCCCATCGCGTCCAACTCGACACAAAACGTATCCGACCCAGTTTTTATTCATATTCTAGGCGATGTTTGACCTCTTTTTCGATCCCAAAGGTTTCAATTTCATTTGAGAAACCTATCTTGCATTATTAGTTGACCCATTACCCTTGATAATCAATTCCAAACTGAAACACCATTAACACTCATTCAAGCTTATGAGAACCTAAATTGGTTTTGAACAAATTCGTTATCTATAGCGCATGAACTAAATACCAAACGAATTCTAGAGACATTTCACATCGTTCCCCACTCTCTAAAACCTTTCACAATCATCATATCTCACAGATTAAAGCAAGGAAAATTCTAGGGCTCATAACTTCTTCACACGATTTCTCCTTCAATCCTTAACCAAATCAGGTAATTCCAAAGCCTAAATTGGTTCCTGCTCTACAAAACCCTATTATCAATTTCCGTGTTAGAAGGCTCTATGAATCCGAATTTTATTCTTTTGTTTCCAAGGTACTTAGATATTAGAATTTGGGGCCTTTTGATTTAGGATTATGTTTTAATGAAATTGAACTTACGGTATTGGTTGTTATCATATGTGATAGGTTTAGGTCAATTTTGAGGATTTTTAGATGTTATACAGATTTATTATGAATTTTGATTGAATTAAAGTTGGTGGATAAATCATTTAAAATGTGGGTCTTAACAAAATACAATCCATGAATATTATTTTTCTGAATTTCTATAAAATAAATAAACCATGGAATTTTTATAGATTTCATGAATTATAGAAGTATTTTTTAATAAAAGTACTAATGAAATATTAAACATTAAATTTAGTCTTTTTGATGTAATGAATGGTTAAAATTTAAATGTGATAAAAAGATGATTTTTAGATATATAAATTTTTAAGATGAATTTTAAAAGACTGTAAAAATCAACCAAAAATCAACTCAAATTTGGGTGAGTTCTAGTACAGCGTGTGTGAAATAAAAGATTGTAATGGAGACTACCTTAACCGTCGAATTTCGAGAACGAATTCACCTTGGTAGGCCATTAGAGACGGCAGCATTTGAGATTCGTGGAGTTTGAGATGATAGAGATGATCGGAGGATGGGAACCAGGCCGGAGGAGAGAAGCCGTAGGGTGAGAGGAGTGAAGATTGGGGAGGTGTGATGTACGTGCGATTAGATTGGGGGAGGTAGGGTTTTGTGGTGGTCAAATGACCAAAAAGTCGTTGCACCGTTTGACTTTTTAACGAAATATACCACCTCCGTCAAGGGGGGAGGCAAAATGTAACAAAAATTAGGTTAGGATGGCAAAACAAAAAGTAAATTGAAATCTGCCTCAATCACAGGGAGGCAAATAATACTGAACTCTAAACTATTTTAAGAAGAGAATCTCATATATCTCTTCTAAACTTGCAAGATATTATACATCTCCATATCATTTTAACATGCATTGTATATTACTAGCAGGGTGGTGGGAAAAACAGGCACTGCCAGGATATGCATGATTCAATCGGTCTAGTTATTATCCTCAACTGAAACCAAAGTCATCGGTTTGTCTATTTTATTAAATAATCGGTTTTCGGTTAATCAATTCAATTTCTTTGGTTAGATTGGTGATTTTTGTTTCGGTTCGTATAATTTCGATTAATAGCCAAAACAACACTTGGGCAAAAACTTTTGCTTTGAAATACATGAAATTGAGATGTAAATACACGAGATAGAAGTATAGATACATGAAGTAGAAGTATAAATTACGAAAAAGATGAACTGAAAATATAAAAGTTATAAATATAAAAAATATGAATGGTTCGGTTCAGTTAATTTTGGTTATGCGAGGGTACAAAAAACCGATAATCGGTTTTTTGTTAGTTTGGTTTTCGGTTAATCAATTTTCAGTTAATTCAACTTTTGGTTGATTCCGATTCGGTTTTGTTTCAGTCAACGATTCAGTTATTGCTTACCCATAGACGTTGTTACAACAAATCATTTTATAATTAAAAGACTACAGTAATACTATACTCAAATTTATAGAGAATAAATGTTCGTTTTTTATGGTGTAATTTTTTTTTAAAAAAATTATTACATAAAAGGTTACTTTTGGGTATTTTAATCTTTTTCCTTTCAAATACACATGTATTGCAAAGTTTATACGAAGACATATGATGCTCTTTTTTTAAGTAGGGTACTCTTGAAAGTTGTTTTTAAGTGTATTGTATTCTTTTTTCTCGTAAACTCACACCTGAATACAGTTCTTTACAAATTTTCGTTTTAGTTTTCTATGATAATTTTTAATAGAGTTGATTACATCGTTAGTCCTTATGGTTTATAGGAAGTAACAAGTTCGGATACTAATAGTTTAAAGTAACATTATGGGAGACTAACTTTCAATTTTGTAACAACATAGAATACTAAGACTAACTCATGTTATTTTTCCTGTTAGATTTCTATAAAATGACAAAAACACACTTTGTAACTTCAAGGAACAGTTGTCTAGTTCTTTGTTTTAATTAGAGGGGCCATTCGTGTAAAATACATATATAGTTCTTTATTATTTTCCTAAAACATTTTTAAATGTTTAAAGAACGTTCTTTAAAAAAAATATTTTGATAGACTAATGCATTTGTTCATCGAAAATTCAAATCCGAAGATCAAATCGTTTCAAAATCACTTCCTATTTCGTTGATCGTTACGCAATCAAATACATTAACAATCGATTCTTACAATGCGCTTTTTCATGTCGATACTAGTGAATCGACCAATTCTTGCAAAGTGAATTTTCCAAACTGATTCTTGCAAAATTAGTAATCGATTGTTACAAATCGATTCATGCAAACCGATTTTTAAAGACTGATGTTTGTATACGAATTTCACTAAGTATTTCCATGGGATTCAATGTATAGTTTGTTTAAGGTTATTTAGGGTTTCGTAATGACTTTGACAATGCTTTAGATTTATGGTTAATAAACAGAGATGGTGATGAAGTGTGTTACATTAAAGCTACCTACTTTCTACCACGTTTTTTGAGATGATTTGCAGACAATTAACAAATGGGTATGGGGGTTTGATGATTATAATAAGAAATGAGTTTAGGGTTTGATAAATAAAAATAGGTTTAATGGTTGAAAGTTGTTCTTGATAAGCACAGATAAAAAGGAAGGGTTGTTTTACATATTTTCCCCTACTAAACTGGCCTATTACATATTTCCTCAAACAAAAAAAACAATTACGTATTTTCTCTCCCTAACCCATATATATTACGTATTCCCCCTTTTCATTAAAATTACTCTTAGAATGACTATTTTACCCTTAATGAACTATAAATAAATATATACATATTTCCCCTTTTCTAATATCATCAATCAATTACATATTTCCTCAATTCATATAGTATTTCTTCAATTCTTTTACTTGTTACTCTTGTCAAGGGGTACAAACAAAACCAAAATACTTATAATACAAATATACGTATTTGGTTCAAACATTCATTCAACTTATTAGTTAAACACTGTAGATTCAAACCTGGGTAGTTACAGTATTCACATTTTATTTTAATATAGACAACTGTGAGTTAATTATGAAAAGGCTATAATGTAGAGTTTTAAAATCAAGGACGATTTTTTTTTATAAATTTAAGTGTAATTTTAAAATTATTTTTAGATGCTTTCATGAGTATATAAATTAAAAAAATATTATTTTTGTATCGTTTTAAGTGGAATTAAAATATTTATTTAATTAATGAATTAACTTTTACAGTATATAAGCAATTAAATTTTGTTTTTTATTTTTTATAATCTTATAACATCTAGAAAAAATAGTAAAAGTGGCAAAATGAAATAAAGTAATATATATGAAACTAATGAAAACAATTAAGGGTCAAGAAGTTTTACGATGTATACAAAACCATGTCTGTAACAAAAGAGTCTCGGAATCGGATCGGGCAGGAAGTCCTTGCTCTGCATTTTGTCAACCGTAAATTACTATTTTACGAGCTATACAATACCTTGTGTGTAACAAAATAAATTTATATATATATATATATATATATATATATATATAGGTTTAGGATCCAGTAAAACTGAAATTTTCGTAAGAAGTGTGAGAAGGCATAGGAATTGACATGTTGACATTATGTTTTGTACTTAGAAATGATGTTTTGGGTTGTTTTTGCAAGAAAAACAACAAACATAATAATTTAAGACACAATGCAATGAATTCTAGGCTTAAAACTTAAAACACCATGCCAAGAACATTAAGTAGTGCGTTTTAAGTGTCAAATAGTGTTTTTTTAAATTGCACGCCTATAATACATTGCATTGTGTTTTAATTGTTATGTTTGGTGTTTTTCTTGCCAAAACAACCCAAAACATCATGGCTAAGTTCAAAACATGATGCCTACATGTTAATTCATATGCCTTCTCACACTTCTCACAAAAAGAGTCATTTTTACAGGAACCTCATATATATATATATATATGGTGGGAGTTGGCTACAAAGTGGGTTTTTCCTACAAAGTGTAGGAAGTGTTTTGATGATGACATGTGTCATGTCTAGTATTTTAATAAGAGGGTATAATTGTAATTGACTAGATAAGTTATTTATGGAAGATATAATTATAAATAACTAATTGAGATATTTATGGAAACTATGTATTCTAGATCCACAATTGATTCAGTTATGTACACCACATAATAGCATATTTCTTCTCACATTCATCTCATCCTTCATCTGAAATTCGCAATCGTAAAACACATTAACTAGTTCTTGACGTTGTGTTTTATTAGGTCATCTTTTATGCACATTGTGTTATATCAGTTTCACAATAAAATATAACATACTTCATGTCATATTCATCCCATGCTTTATCTGAAGTTCGAAACACAACACATTAATTATATTAACGTTGTGTTTTATCAGACTCTAGTTTCTTCACGTTGTGTTTTATCAATTCTCAGTTTCTTCACATTGTGTTTATATTAGTTTCATAACAAAACGTAGCATCCTTCATGTCACATTCATCCTATCCTTCATCCAAAGTTCGAAATACAAACACTAATTATTTCTTAACGTTGTTTTTTTTTCAGTTTCTAGTTTCTTCACATTGTGTTATATCTGTTTTCACAATAGAATCCCTCAGACATAAACACACCAGTGCCTAGAAAACACAACATAACATTTAAATTTACAAAAAAAAACACACAACCAATCTTTATCCATGGTTTTAAAAGATTTTGATAGATTTTTGAGTTTTAAAGGTGATAAGAAAGAGAAAGAGAGAGGAGAGAGAGAAATGGAAATTCGTGAGATTGAATAAAGGGTTTGATGAATGAGGGTTATTTCCTTTTAAAACATGATAAATGACCTTTTGCCCTAGATCAATTAATTCAGACCCTAAATTAAAAGACAAATATTACTAAAATGGCACAAGATGATCTCAACGATTAAAAGCACTCATCCAATGGTCCAAAACACTTCCTACACTTTGTAGGAAAAACACACTTTGTAGAGGAACCCCACCCTATATATATATATATATATGTATATATATATATATATATATATACACATATATACACATATATATATATGACAAGAATCCGTTAGGAACCACCCTTTATTGCAAGAACCAGTGTGAACACAAACAGTAATACCTAAAAAATCCAAAAAAAATACCGAAATTTTTTTTTTTGTTTTTTAAAATTTTTTTTTTTGAAAAAGTCGCTATATTTACTCAACAATAAAAAAAATTCCAAAATTTTTTTTTGAGTACTGCACATGTGCATTTTCGTCATTTCTTTAACAAATTCCGTAATACATTACAAACATTACTTTTTACGTTACCAATATTAGCAATGCACATGTGCATCTATATATATAACATGAAATAAGGTGTTTTGGTACACTAATTTGAATACATTTTCTCTTCCATCTATCATACCATCCATAATACACTACCATGCACATGTGCATTTTCATCATTTCTTTGACAAATTCCATAATACATTACAAACATTAGACAATTGTACTTTCATTTACGCTACCATGTGTAATACACTACTTTTATGTTACCAATATAAGAAATGAACATGTGCATCTATATGTATCAACATGAAATAAGATGTTTTGGTACACTACTTTGAATACACTTTCTCTTTCATCTATCATGTCATCCATAATACACATCCATTACCTCCTACCATCCATAATACAATACCATTACCTCCTACCATTTATAATACAATACCAATACCAATATTTTCAATTAATTACATGTATATCAACACCGTTTATACCATCCAATCAACATATTACATCATAAAGTGAAAACTATAATGAACCCATCAACCACTAGATATAACTAACCAAAAAACATATATATGAGCCTACTTCATAATTCAAAATCAAAGTGCAATTGTCTACTAGTGATAACGTAATATTGAATTTGTCGAAGTTATGATACATATGCACATGTGCATGGATAACTGTTACTCAAAAAAAAAAGTTTTTTTTTGTAACGAATTATAACGATTTTTATTAAAAAATTATTAAAAAATTTGAGTGCTTTTTTTATTTTTTTAGATTTTATTTTGCAATAAAGGTGGTTCTTGCGGTTCTCACAATAAAGGTGGTTCTCGCATGAACCTTACCCTATATATATATATATATAGGGTGAGAGTTGGCTACAAAGTCCATTTTTCCTACAAAGTGTAAAAAGTCATAAAACACCTTAATGTCAACCATAAAACACACTCAAAACCCACAAATAACAAAGTGAAGATTGCTAAAACGCCATATGTGTGGGTTTTGTGTTGTGTTTTGGATGATAAGGCTTTTATTATCGAATGACTAATATTAGTGTGTTTTATTTCGATTATCATGTTGTGTTTTATATTCATAGTTCTATGATTGTGTGTTTGAAGTTTTTATGGATTGTTAGGGTTTGTATATTGTGTTTTAGTGCTCTTCACTCTATTATTTGTGGGTTTTGAGTGTGTTTTATGGCTGAAATTGTGGTGTTTTATGATTTTGTACACTTTGTATGAAAAATGGACTTTGTAGCCGAACCCCACCCTATATATATATATATATATAATATATATATATATATATATATATATATATATATATACTACATATAAATTTATAAAAAGAACCTTTTTATTAGGGTTATTGGAATTTATCACCCTTAACTATTGGCACCTGCCACCTTCAACTATCATTTTGACGCACGCCACCCCCAACTTAACACTTAGTGTGTTTTGTCACCAGATCACTAACTTTTGATCTTATTACTATACTTTTGGGGGTGTCCTAAGATCCCTAAAACTTTCCTAAGATCCTTGTGACACCCAAAAAGTATAGTAACAGGATCAAAAGTTAGTGATTAGTTAACGACGTGATGACAGAACACACTAAGTGTTAAGTTGGGGGTGACAAGTGTCAAAGTGATAGTTGGGGGTGGCGGCGGCCAATGGCCAATAGTTGGGGGTAATAAAATCCAATAACCCTTTTTATTCTGAGTATTATGGTTTTGTTTATACTTTTTGACAAGAGTAACAAGTAAAAGAATTGAAGAAATAATACATGAATTAGGAAAATATGTAATTAATTGATGATATTAGAAAGGAGAAATATGTATATATTCATTTAATATTTTATTAAGGGTAAAATAGTCATTCTAAGAGTAATTTTAATGAAAAGAGGAAAAATGTAATATATATGGGTTAGGTTAGGAAGTGAAAATATGCAATTGTTTTTTTTTTTTTTTTTGAGAAATACGTTATAAGCTAGCTTAGTAGTAGGAAATATGTTAAAATTCCAAAAAAGAAAGTGATTGGATGGTTTTATGAATAAAAAAATAGGTTTGATAAAATATTATTGTTTCTTAAGACTAAAGATAAAAAAGATTGCTAAGTTTTAAAGACATAAAGTAAACATTTAATTTTTAAACTTAAAAAGCCATGTTCCGAGACATATATAATTCACATAAATACTTAACTTTGTTTTTGTATATAAAAACCTTCTAGAAAAATGATGAATACTTTGTTTTTTATAAAAAAACCCTTCTAGAAAATGATAAAATGATGAATAAAAATAGTTTAATCATAGTATAAAAATATAAATATTTATTATTTTTGTAAACTACAAAAAACACTCCCTTGTTAACCATATAGTTCCATAATTAGTTCTTTAGATATAAAATGACTTAAATGCCCCTGAACCTAACAAAAAAAACTAACATATGTCAATCTTAGCATCCTAGGTTGTTACAAAATTTAAAGTTGGTACCTTAGTGTGTAATTTTAAACTACTAATACATGACCTTGTTTCTTCATGTAAACTACAAGGACTATGTAATTAACTCTTTTTAATATTTAATAAAAAACCAAATTTTCATTTTAGTTTTCTATAACAATTTTTAATATTTAATAAAAATCAAAATATACCTATATATACATTTCTTTGTCTATATTTCATCATAATTTAACTCAAAATTGAGTCGTATCAAAATAAAGTATATTTAGTTTCATAATATCTAAAAGAATATTTTATTTTTGAACACAACTTAATTAACAAAAAAAATCCCAATTTAAGTCATTGCATAATAGAACCTTAACCCCAATAGCACGTCTTAGAAAAACAAAAAGAATATTTAAAAAAATTATCGAGAAACTATCATAGTTAAAAAAATAAAAACCCTTTTTCTAACATATTGTTTTGATAAAAATCTATCATATTGTTTTGACAAAAATAAATAAAAACCAACGGTAAGACAATCAAAGATGCAGATTCGTATCTCTTAGTGGGTAAAACTTAATGCTCATTGAGATATTTGAAAAATACATTTAATACAATATTTTATACGTAAAATATGTCTGATCGTTCAGAAATACCAACACTGAAATGAATCCTCCCATCTAACATTTTTGGCAAAGCATGATGATCACATCTGATAAACAATGGAACGAAAACCTCGAAGTCTAAACTTCTGATACAGCAAAATCTGCATTGTACAACTCGCATATAATATCATGTTTGATCAAATATAATTTCCGTGATGAAAAGATGCATACAAAATGCAGCTATTTATGTTTGTTTCTGCACGAACCGAATCAGTCAGTATATGAATTACTTCCATCCATGTTAGAGCAATCTTCGAAACAATGTCTAGAAATTCAAAAGTCAACGGAGGAGTAGGAGCTCCGGTAACGTTGAGAGGGTCCTCTGAATCGTCGAACCAGTGACATAAATGAACTCTGCAAACAATTCCATTGCAATAAGTCAGCTAAAAAAAGAAACATTCTAGTAATATTCTAGCAGAAACATGTATCGAAATAATACAATTTACTTAATCATATTTGACACGCTGAATAGTTATTAAATATTAATATTAAACAAAAATATGTTAAATGTGTATTGTGGGTGGACTGAGCTGTTTAGTGTGCAAATACTAAGTGTACTTCATGCATAGACTACTTGTACTTGGGTAGTACTACGAATTATGCTTCTTTTGATCAATACATAAAGCTTATTTGGTTGTATGTAGAGCCTTTTTGTAAGTATATATTTATTATCTT